>LNAC01000396.1:1179042-1474313 GCA_002007465.1 Ailurus styani | reverse complement strand
CTCCCTCCCCGCCCGCCCCGCCTCTTCTCCTCCTGCTTCTCTCCTCCCACTGCTTCTGGGACCCTTGCCTTCACTCTCCCAAGTCCTGCCACCACCCAGCTGCTCCTTCCCCTCTCCCACACCTACCCCTACCGGCCTCCCCTTGACCGTCCCTAGCCCCTCTCCCTTGTCCACCTGCTTGCTCCGGCATGCCTACCGCCTCGCCATGCTTCTCTCCCACCCTTCCCTCCACCAGCCTTCCCCACTCCATTTCCCACCCCCAGCCCAAACGCTGATCTGTTTTACTTTGCAGTTGCTAATTGTATGTATTGTGGAACTATAGATTATTTTGCATTTTCTTGAGTTGCATATAAATGGAATCCTTGTTCATGTTGAGTAGTGTTCCATTTATGGATATACCACAATGTGTTTATCTAGTCATCTATTGATAGACGTAAATATTGTTTCCAATTTTCCCTTATTAGAAATACAGCTGCTAGGAACATTCCTGTACAAATCTTTGTATGCATATGTGCTTCCTTTTCTCTTGGGTAAATAATATTATCAAAGATGCCACAGCACTGCAATGTTAAGTGATCAACCTCATTTTGGATGATTCCGGTGATATAATTTTTCCAGTGTTTTGCATGCCATGTCCTAAAGTTGTATGTGTAGAATTCATATTAAAATAATGGGATTACTTTAAGCATGATGTGTGCTTGGGAGCTGAGTGGCAGAGATCACTCACCTGGGCCATGCGTTTTATTTAGAGCCTGCAATATCATTTGGTCACCTGCCTTATATGGTTCATGGGGAGATGGGGCCAGTGTAGTTAGTGGTTTATCAACATCACACAACCAACCAGTATGTAGGAATCAGGATCAGAAGTGTGGCTTCCTAAAGCCAGGGCAACACTATTTTTTTTTTTTTTTACAGAGCTAAATGGAAGTCATCAAGCAGAAGACAAGAAGTCAGAAGGATGTTCTTGAGATTTTCTTGATATAGATATAAATATAGATATAGATAGATACACACACACATAGAATCCTCTCCCAGTGCCAAAACTTCCTAATTCTTACACTTTCCACTTGAAAGGTACTATACAACATATCGTCTAGAAAGTACATTTAGCACCAAGCATCTCCCATCCGCCAATCTATACCTGCAGAACTTGGATGTTCTGTTTAATGTGTGCTTTACTCTAAATGCAGCAGTGTTTTGTATTCTCCTCTGAGATTGCTCCTGCCACTCCCCCTTGCTCTCTTTTGAATTTTGATAGATGAGGCTTCCAATAAAGTTATACATCTTTTTTAGCTTTTGCTGCACAATTTCAATTCAGAAATGGTGGCAAAACCAACAAGTCATACAACAGTATTCAAAGGTTTTTTTTTTCTTTTTAATTTTCCCTAGCCCAATACTGTAAACTTCAGCCTTGCTCATTCTCCTTCAACAATGTATAGTGTCTAGCTCACTGTTCAGAACCGCCTAGGCAGATCTTCAAAAATTATAATAAATAAATAAATAAAAGAATGAATCCCGGATTTACAGATAAAGATATAGATCTAAACACACATGTGTATATATATGCTAGATCAGAAATATAGTTAGATTGCATTTTTAAAATTTTTTATTCATCTAATTTATTAGAAATTTTGTTTAGATCTTTTACATCCATGTTCATGAGGGATAGCAGTCTGTAGTGTTCTTTTCTTCTAACGTCTGACTGGTTTTGTATTTGATTCAGATCCAGGCAGATTAAGTGGCTTGTCCATGATCACACTGCTAGTTGGTTGAAGACTTTGTAGAATCCCCCTAAAGTTTAGATTTTAAAAACTATCAAGAAATAGCAGAAGTGTATCCCACTCATCTTCATCCCTCCCAATCCCAATAAATAAATTTATAGCACAGAAATAAATTTAACCTTGTGACATTGTGAAAAAACATGGAGTCTGGCCTAAGAGCCAGTTCAGGGTATCTTATATAAGATGCATGATCTTGGCCAAATAGTCAGTTTCCTTATCCCTAAACCATTGCCTACCACCATTTGTCTAAGTCCAACTTAACCATGAAGACCTTGTGCCGATCTCTAATTAACAAATGGTCTTCGTCTAAAGAAAACCCTTGTTTATGTTTTACTATGGATGCTGAGTGGAGGAGACTATAAGTTGCCTGGCCAATATCCATTCTCCTGTCTTTATTTACAAAGAGAGCTTTGATTTTATTGAGGGTAACAGTGTGCCTAGCTAAAAATGTTTCACCCACCAGCTCCCTTGTTGCTAGTGGTGGTCATTTGGCATAGTTCTGAACAATGACAAAAGCAGACATCACCTAGAAGCTTCCAGGAAAACCAGTTAAGGAAGATCTGACTTACTTAGTATTGGTCTATTGCTCTTCCTTTGCCCTGGAAATCAGTCATGATGGCTAGAGCACTAGCAATCTTCTGATACACATGATCGTGAGCCCCATACCCTGATATCAAAATAGAAGTCAGGAAGTTGGCTTGGGTCTCTGATGACACTGTGTAACCAATGTAATGGATTGCCTACCTTCAGATTTCTCATTACATGGACAAATCTGTATTTTCTTTAAACCACTGTTACTTGGGATTTTTTGTTGTTTGAAACTGATACTCTATATCTATTGTTTGGAATTTGATTATAAGAATCTCCCAGAAAGGCAAGATTCTGTAACTTTATCTCTTTGTGTATCTGACATACTTCCCCACAGACTGTAGTCTATAAGAAGCTATTGCTCTTAATAAAATCCTTAAAAAGATAGAGTGACACAGAAAATGGGAGATCAGTTCAAAAGCCAATTTGTTTTTCCCTACCAAAAAAAAAATTTAGAATAAGCTGTGTGCATTTTCTCCCCACTGAAGAAACCATATGCCTAAAGTTCAGTATCAATACTCTTATTTTCTATGGCAATCTAGAAAAGTCCTAGAAATGAACCAACTGGGATATACCTAACCAACAGCTGTAAACATTTTATTTTTTTTAAGATTTTTATTTTTGAGAGAGAGTTAGAGAGAGATATAGAGAGACCTGTGGGGGAGGGGCAGAAGGAAAGAATCTCAAGCCAACTCCCCACTGTGCTTGGAGCCCAATGGTGGCCTGTCACGGGGCCTGTTGTGGGTCTGTCATGGGTCCGTCCCAGGGCTCAATTCCATGATCCTGAGATCATGACCTGACCTGAAATCAAGAGTCAGAGACGCTCAATCAACTGAGTCCCCCAGGCACTCCAACATCTGTAAACGTTTTAAAGCATTAAAAGGAGTGAATGAAGACTTGAATAAATGGTGTGATAGAAAAAGTGCCAAATGAGATAGGTCTTATTTTCAGCTATTCCCTAGCCAGATATAGGTTTGGGGGCCTTGGTTTGATCATCTGTAAAATGGGGTAAGTACAGAGCAGGATGGCCTAGAACTAGAAATTGAATGACATCTGAACTCTCTTAAGTCTGTAATCATATGACTTTTTGAGAAAAATGGAGAGTTATACTCTTCTGCTGACCGGAGAACTGAAATGGTGCAGATTAAAATAATATTCAAGTTAACATATGGATTTAAGCAATATCATTTATAATTTCAATGGGTTACTTTACCAAAGCTGACAAAATAGCTAAAATAAGTACAGAACAAAATGATACTTTGTAATAAAAGTAATCCTGGCTATACCATATATTAAAGTTTGTTATTAGGAAACAGTATTTATCAAAAACGGGCTAGCCAAAAATTAGGCCTGGGAGGCAAATAGAGATTCCCCAAATCAATATATATTTAATTTATTATAAACAATGGGAGATAGATAAAATCGTTCAATGTGTGTTTTGGGGGGAGGTTACTATCAAGACAGGAAAATAAGCTTAGAGTTTTAAGGCTTAGAGTGATAACTTACTTCAACCATAAGTAGGAATTTTTGAGTTAGATTTTGTGTCATATATATGTGTATACATATATAACTACAAAATAAAATAAGGCTACACAAATCCATTTGGAAAGGAAAAGAATTTTTGGGCAACAGAAGAAGCAAAATGAATTACCAATGAACCAATGCAAAGATGGACAGGTTCAGGTACAGGAAAGTTAAAATACATACATGCTGACCACAAAATGCGGAGCAAAAAATGATTAGTCCCTGTATTAGTCAGGGTTGTCCAGAGACACAGAACCAATAGAAGGTGTATATAATACAGAGAAATTTATTGTAAGGGGTTGTCACACATGAGTATGGAGATTGAGAAGTCTATAAGCTGGAGACCCAGGAAGCCAGGTTGTAGTTCAAGTCCTGAGAGATGGGTTGTTCAGAAGCAGGTATGCTGAGGTCAGGAGGAGACCACTGACCCAGCTCAAGGAGTCAGGCAGAGAGCAATTCAACCTTCCTCTGCCTTCAGTGATGGGATGCTGGCTCACGCTGGGGAGGGCCACCGGCTTCACTCAGCCGCCAATTCAAACATGAATCTCTTCTAGAATCGCCCTCAAAGACACACCCAGAAATAATGTTTAACTACTTATCTGGGTATCCCATGGCCCAGTCAAATTGACACATAAAATGAACCATCACAGTCCCAAATTGGAAAAGAAAAAAGGTAAACAACAGGGGAGCACTGTAATGATCTATAAACATTTACTATTATAATATAAGGGAAATTAATATTATTTGCATGGGCAAACTCAGATCTGACTGGACAGATGGTAAAAGGGTATGAGCAGATGGTTTGCACAAGGGAAAATACAAATAGTGAACAAACACTGGGAAAAATGTTTAACTTCCCTAATAATTAAAGAAATGCACATTAAAATAGCCCAATATATTGTTTTATATGTATTAAATTATTTTTTTTATTTTTTAAAAAGATTTTATTTATTTATTTATCAGGGGAGAGAGAGAGAGAGAGAGAGAGAGAGAGCACAAGCAGGGGGAACAGCAGGCAGAGCAGGCAGAGGGAGAAGCAGGCTCCCTGTCAAGCGAGGAGCCGGATTCAGGACTCGATCCCAGGACCCTAGGATCATGACCTGAGCCAAAGGCAGCCACTTGACCGGCTGAGCCACCCAGGCGTCCCTGTATTAAATTATTAATAACAATTTTTTAAACCAGAGTTAATGTTGCTCTGGGAACACAAGTATACTCATATGTTGATTATAGAAATGGTAGCATCATTTTTCTAGAAAGAAATCTGACAACATATATCGAAAGATCACTGAACTCATCCTACCCTTCAATTCAGCAAATCTGCTTTGGAGAACAAATCTTAAGGAAAGAATTCAATAAGGGGAAATGCCCAATTTTTGCAAAGATTTTTATAGCTGTGCCTTTCATAGTGGTGGAAGTATCTAAAATCATTAACATGGGCGCCTGGGTGGCTCAGTGGGTTAAAGCCTCTGCTTTCGGCTCAGGTCATGATCTCAGAGTCCTGGGATCGAGGCCCGCATTGGGCTCTCTGCTCAGTGGGGAGCCTGCTTCCTCCTCTCCCTGTCTCTCTGCCTACTTGTAATCTCTCTCTCTGTGTCAAATAAAAAAAAAATCATTAACAGCTGGGAAGTGGCTAAGTAAATTTTGCCATAGTAATACAGTGAAACATTATAGAGCCATTAATACATCCAGTTTGAAGATTATTTGGATTTATGGAATGATCTATATGAAATAATGTCAAGGAAGAAGGTAGACAAAATAGGTAATACCCAAGAATAAAAACACGTAAATGTATGCAAGGTGAAACCAATCTGTTCTGAAGTATAAAATCTTGGAGAAAATATTTTTTGGTAAAAAGACACATTTTTTGTACTTTCAAAGGATTTTCTTTTTAATTTCACAAATGCTCATGTTCCTTTTGGATAAATTAGAAAGTAGAAGTATGCAAAAAAAGTTCTTGAGCACTGTCTCAAAAATCCTTAACTGATCATATTTTTGGTATACATTCTTGCAATCGTTTTCATATATACTGTGGTTGATATGTTTTAAACACTTATCCTTCTCCTTGACCTATACTCTGATTTTTCTTAAAGAACAAACTCCTGCCCCATCCCGGTAACCGCATCCCCAACCCCTATTCTCAGTTATGGGATTTGAATAGGATCAATCTAGAGCAAGGTTTCTCAACCTCAGAACTTGAGACATTTGGGGACAAATAATCCTTTGATGTGTGTTGGAGGGAGGGAGGGAAGCTGTTGTACATGAATGCATTGTAGGCTATCTAGCAGCATTCCTGGGCTCTACCCACTAGACACCAAGAGCATCGTCCTCCAGTTATGATATTGTCAAATGTTCCTTGGGAACAAATTCACCCTCTGTTGGGCACCATTCATGAGATACAAGTAACTGTATCTTAAAACACTTTAAACTATTGTTTAAAGTATTGCATTGTAAGAGGTGTATCATACTGTTCGTATGCTTTTACAACTTGATTTTATCATTCAGTATTTTATATATAGACAGATACAGATTTCGTTCATTCATTTCACTGCTGTATGAAATATGTTGGAGTGATAAGCCAGAAGGTATTTATTATTCCACTTTAGAGACAATGGGATGTTTTCATTCTTCAGCTCTTGCAAACCAGGGTATGAATGCATAACTGTGTACAAACTTTGTTCATGCCAGATTTCTCGAGACTAGACCTCTAGAAGTGGAACTGTTGGATCATACAAACAAATAAACACCTTCAGCTTTCCGAGGCCTTTCTTATTGTTCTTCAAAGTGGTGGTACCAACAACATGTATGACTCCCTGTTTCCCCACATCATCAGTATTTCATGTTATGGGATTTACTAATTTTTACCAATACGATGGGTACAAAAATGGGATTTCAATGGTCTTTAATTATCATTTCGCTGATTGTTGATGAGGTTGAGAATCTTTTTAGACATTTACTACCCACTAAGGTTTTCCGTCTGTGAATTGTGTGCATTATTCTTTTTCTTTTCGATGTTTCTCTTTATTTTACAGGTTGTTAGAATTTTTTTGTTATCATGAATACTAATTTTTTGGTGAGTATACGTGTTTCAGTTGTTTTCTTCTATAACGTGAATTGGATTTTTACTTTGCTCATTATATCTTTCGTATGGAAGTTTTAACTTTTAAGTAGTCAAATCTATCTACCTTTACCTTTAGAGTTTGTTTATGCTTTTACTGTATTTATTCCCGCATGTGTATGGTCATGATACTCCACAAAGAGTACACACTGTTGTCATCATACTGTATGTACCCTTCTCCAACTTGCTTTTCTTAATATTTTGTTTTAAAATTTTACCTGTATGGATTTAAAACTATCTCTTATTTGAATGGATCTTCTGTAATAACGACATTCTTTTATGTTACCTTCTAAAGCTTCTAGTCTTATTTTTCACATTTTTCTTTTTTAGTCCACTTGAAATTAATTTTTGTGTATAGTAGGAGGTAAGGATCTACTTTTGTCTTTTTCTGCATGGAGAGCCAATTGTCAGAACTACTTATAATCGTTCATTCACGAAACCATTTATCAAAGAGTCTATTCTGTTGCATTGACTCATGTGCTTATCCCTGTATCAGTACCACACTGTTTCAATGCTATAACTTATATTAAGCTTTAATATTTAGCAAGTATATATCTCCCTTCTTCAAAAATGTATTGGCTATCCTTGGCTTTTCATTCATCCAAGTAAAATATTAAAGCACCTTCCATATATTTAGTTGCATGAAAATAACTCTATTGGACTGTTGGTTGGAATTGAATTGAATTATAAACTAAGGGGTAGACAATTGTTATTTTTGATAATATTGATAAAAGTAATGTAGGTCTCCATTTATTTAGGCTTTCTTTTGTATTTTTCCAGAGTTTTATGTTATTGTCAATAGTAGGGTTGCCCATATTTTGTCACATTTATTTATAGAGACTTTGTCACTTTTGTTGCTATTATGTGTTTAATTACATATTCTAATTTCTAATTATTTATTGTGTATTTGAATACAATTTTGGTATATTGATATTTTATCCAGTAATCTTTTCAAACTGTCTGCTTATATTCATTCAATGGTTTGTCTGGATGAATTCCTTGAATTTACTATGAAAACAATCTTATTGTTACATCATCTTCCTTTCTTTCTATCCTTGTATCTTTAATTTCTTATTGGACATGCAGGAAATGTTGAACAGATATAGGGAGAGCAGGCACCTTTGTTTTGTTCTGACTCTAACAGAAATGCTTCTGACATTTCTCCAATGTACATGATGTTTGTTGTATATTTTTGTTAATCTTTACTAGGATGGAGATGTTCCTTTCTATTCCTAGTACACTGAGTTTTTGTCATGAATGAGTGTTGACTTTTATTTATTGGCTTTCTTGTATCTAATGAGATGATCATATGGCCTTTCTTTTTTACTATGTTAGTGTAGTATATTGCAGTAATAGATTTTCTACTGGTGGTAAATGATCATTGAAATCTTGAAATCAACCCAACTTGGTCATGGTGTATTTTTTACACATTTTTCAGATAGTTCGCAAGTATTTTATTAGGATTTTCACATTTATATTCAATACTGAGTTTCTTTTATTATCTTCCTTCTCATGATGCCATTGGCTCGTTTTAATACCAAACTTATGCCAGTCTCACCGGGTGAGTCTAGAAGGTTTTATGTCTATTGTTCAAAATCAATTGACGTAGCTACGTATCATAATTTTAATGGCTCCACTTTTATTTGGATTATCATAATTTATTTACAAATTGAAGAAGGCATGATATGTAGTTTGTCACTAATTTTAATTGTGAGGATGGTAAATAATTAATAAAATCAATTTTAAAATAATCCATTATTTTCCTGATCTATCTGGTTCTGCCCTCATATCATAGACATTTCCTGGCCAAGTTGGTGTGGCTGGCACTCTCTTTTTCATTGAGGTTTAGTTCTCCCTCCAGAGGACTGACATAATGCTCTGAAGACTGACATCATTTCAGATGACCCGAGCTGGCCCAGGGAACTTTGGGTTGGCCTGTGATCTCCCTCACCATCTTGTCTCTATCCCCAGACTACACTGATTTATTTTCCGTTAAAATATGAAGGCTTTCTTTGTTCTGTGCTCCTGAGTCCTCTGCTTTCTGAGCTTAATTTGAATTGTTTCTATACTCTTCAAGGGAGTCTGATGTTATATGACACTCTAGAATGATCCAGAGAGCTGAGTTCTGACACATAGTGATACCCTCTTTAGTCCCTCCTTCCACTCCCTTTCCTTTTCATGGGCCCTTCTGTTTCTCTATATACATTACTGTTTCAGGACAGTTTCCATGGTGGTTGTTTTTGTTTGTTTGTTTGTTTGTTTGTTTGTTTTTGGTTGTAGCTTTACAAGTACTCAAACCCCTCCTTAAAACCCAAACATTGCCCTCCTGGGGCAGAGGAGTATTTCAGCATGGAGGGAAGTCTAGATTTTCCTCCCGTTGCATTTTAATTTCACTGGGTCAACTAAACAAGGCTTTCATAGGAAACATTACTGTGCCTTAGAGCACCTTCGGCAACTCCTTCAAAATTGTGGTGGCAAATCTCTGAACATATTTCCCAGTGATGGTGAATCTCCTCTCTCCAGATGGCTCACCACAACAAGCTAATCCCACTTCATGTTACTGGTAATTGAATTCTCCCCAGAGAAGGAAATTGTATGAGATCCATGAACATTTGATGTATGGATATTTCTAAACAGCCTGACTTGGAAAAGATTAAAACAGCCTTGTATTCCCAATCCCTCAGACCTCCTCACCGGCAGGACCCAGATTTTAATCTGCTCCAGGTGGCGAAATTCAGGAAGACTTATAGCTCTCGGCATCTTCAATTAATGCCAAGTGTAATCATAGTTGGCAGACTGCAGGGTGTTCTGGCACACTTCAAGAATGGGCATAGAACCACACTGCCAAGTCCTCAGAGTACTATCTTTTGGATTGCACTTTCCATAATCAAAAGCTCCTGTGATTAATGAGCTACAGGCAGTGGGTAATCCCCTACACTTAAAAAATCAGAACCAGGGGGAAGGAGAAAACAAACTAAGAACAAATTATTCCACATAGCCCTGGGTTTCCCAACCTCAGAAGCTTTGTGCAAAGCCTTTCTTTTCGGACCTTTGCCACGCAGACAGCTGAGTCTCATTGAGTTGTGTTATGTCTGAGTGTGAGAGAGGTTGTCTGCCGCTCTGCACTAATGTGTGTATCTGTTTTAATTTTGCTCATGAGCTCAGAGACGTCTGGATTTGGCCACATTTAAAAGTAAAACAAAAGCATCGAAACACTGGATTTGGGAAATAATCAAGGAACTGGATTCGCCTATGCCTGCTGATTGGCTTCTGGTCTGAAGCCATCTGAGTCGGATGTCTCTAGATCTCGTTTTAGGGACAGCTCTGCAATGGAAATCGCCAGGCCTTGGACACCACCTCCCGCAAGCCATGAAAGTCCAATTTATACTCCAGGACTGAAGTTCTACCCCAGGAGAGATTAGGAGTTGAGTCAATGTTTTTCCTTTATTTGGGGGCCGCTGCAAGGTTTAAAAAGCAAAGCTTTCTAAATTCCACTAGAAAAGCAAGGAAGTCAGTCCCCAAGCAGATGAAAGAGAATCTATTCCTTGGGCTCATTGCCTCTTTAGAAGTACTACCATGATCACAGGGCAAAAAACCACCTTTAGAAACTGTAATAGACTTACAATATTTTCGATGTGGGTAATATCTTGGCTTCCGTGACTATCAAGAGGTCATGAAAGAACAGGAAAATAGTGTTCACATGTTTCGAATAAAGTAAAAAAATAAAAACCCTTAGTAAGTCATTGGCATTTCTTTCAATTTTATAAATTACTAAAGTTTGTATTTAAATTAGATTTTATTAGTCATTGTAAAATGGTGCATTGACTTCATTACACATTGCTTTTAAAAGCTGGAGAAATGGAATCCTAATTCTATTTTATCACACATGACATAAAAGTCTTTGTAATGACTTTGTCTCAGGAGACTCCCCACCAGTTGGGTGCATTGTAAATCTCCCGTTCCACAGTTTATAGATGGAGATAACAAAGTAAATGGAGGTTTCACCGCTTGTGTTCACATTACAACGGCGGTGGTGGAATGAAATCCGAGACGTTGTCTGTAAGGGAAGGACTTGCCTTAATATGTGAAACCCAGAGCTCTCCACTGTGTTGGCAGAGAAGAGATGTAGAAGGCTATCTCCAGACTGAGCAGGGAGAGTCCACACGGGGTCTCAGTCCTCTCCCGATGGACACCGTCCAGTGTCCAGGGCCCTGTGCTGTCAACAACAATAACAAGGGAAGAATAAGAAGGATTCCCCCTTAGCACCACCCAGGCCAGAGGGCAATTTCTAAAGAACTGGAGTCAACACAAAAGGAAAATCAAAGGAAACAAACAGAATTAAGAGGCTTAAGCCTCTTCCATTCGCTTCTTCTCTCCCCTAACTGATTTCACTGTGTGCAAACTCTTCTTCCCCCAGTTTCCCTTCCAGTGTGCCCTCTGTAACTCCTTCCATCATAAACAACCTCCTTTCTTGAGGCTCAGGTTACTTGTGTCTGCAATACCCATGATCTGTTCCTCAGTTCCTCCATCTGTCAACCTTCAGGTCACTCTCTCCCATCCGCTGAGGACATTTGCACCTGGCTCTTTGTCTTGCTCTGCAGCCCAGCTGCTGGGTGATCTAGAGGACTATTCGACACCCTAACAGCAGGCCTGTAAGGCTCCAAGTTTAATATCTTCCATCGCCTCCTGCAGGTGGATAGAGCGTCCGAATCATTAAGCCAGGCAACTGAAATAAAAGGCGACAACCAGAGCTTTTCGTCTCTAGCAGCCACAGCGGAACTCCCAGATGCAGAATCAGAAATAGCTCTTAGTCTTAAGGTGTATTTTATCGGAGGCAAGGCAGACTCCCAAGCTGCTTCTTCAAACTGCTAGGAAAGAAGTTCCTAAAGTTTTGGGGGCGTACAAGAGAGTCAATGGGGATTATTAAAAACCCATTCATACTAATTCAATATTAGAATCAATTAATTAGAATTAATATGAGCATGTAAATTATCATAGGTATTACTATTGATTTTGTGTCCTTCCATGCTTACGTGATTTTGTGAATATAACAGTCTTTGTGAGTGCTATTCCCACAGGAACTGAGCTACCCATAGGACCGTAACACTTGGTTAGGGGAGGGGTGTATGTAGTTGTGTGCTATTTGTTTTCCAGTTGTCCAATTGTGTTTTTTGCTTCTTTTGCTCTCCTTCTCTGATTTTTTTAATAAATTCTTTTTGTTTCTTTGGTATCTGATTTTTCTTCCAAAGTAGACTTTTTAGGTTACACCTCTCTGTTTTATTTTTTTAAATATTTATTTAAGTAATCTCTACATCCAACGTGGGGCTCGAACTCATGACCCCGAGATCAAGAGTCACTCCTCTGACTGAGCTAGCCACGCGTCTCACCTCTGTTTTATTTTTTAATGGCTGTCCTAGAGATTATCATATATATCCTTATCTTTCAAGTGTGAAAGACACTAGCTGACTTATTAAGCTTCGATTTTTAGCATTTCAACTATGATGCACCTGGATGTCTTTATCACTGTGTTTATTCCATTTGAGGTTTGTTGAGATTCTTGGAACTTTGGGTTGAAATTTTTCCACAAGATCAAAAATGTTTCAGCCTGGGCGCCTGGGTGGCTCAGAGGGTTAAAGCCTCTGCCTTCGGTTCAGGTCATGATCTCAGGGTCCTGGGATCGAGGCCCACATCGGGCTCTCTGCTCAGCCGGGAGCCTGCTTCCTCCTCTCTCTCTGCCTGCCTCTCTGCCTACTTGTAATCTCTCTCTCTCTGTGTCAAATAAATAAATAAAATCTTTAAAAAAAATGTTTCAGCCATTATGTCTTCAAGTGTTTTTTTCCTGTCTCAATCTGTCTCTTTCCTATGCTTCTGTAACTGTCATTATGGGTAGATTAGATTACTTGATGCAGACCCACAGTCACTGAGGCTCTGTTAAAGTTAACTTAAAAAGTCCTTTTTTCTCTCTGTGCTTCTACTTTGAAAGTTTCTATTATTCTGTGTTCAAGGTCATGGGCCTTTTCGCAGGCAGTGTCTAATCTGCTATTAAACCAATATAGTAAAGCTTATATTATAAATCATATTATTATATATTATTATATTATATTTAAATTTAAATATTTTATTTTTCAGATCTATAATTTCCATTTGGTTTCTTTCTATTATACTTTTCATTTCTAGACTGAGAGTCCATATCTGTACCTCATATTCATCTTTTCCTTTAAATCCTTGAGCCAATATATCATATCTGTCCTAATAATTCCAGTAGGTGTCATCCTTGGATCTATTCCTATTTGCTTCTTATTCTTCCCAGTGATGGGTCACCTTTCTCTGCTGCATCACATCTAGTAATATTTTTTTATTATATGATTTGAAAAGGCTACTTTGTGCTGTGTTTTGATGTCTTTCTTTAAAGAGCGTTGGGTTTACTTTTGGCACTCAGTTGATTTACGGAGGGATCAGTTGGCTCCTGCTGAGACTTGTTTTAGGCTTTGCTAGGGCAGATGTTGGGCTGTCCTTGCTCTAGATGTAGCCTTTCTGAGCTCCTTAGCTCAGTGCCTGAGGGGTTTGGCACGTTCTCTTCCCCCAGGGTGGTTGGACCTCCAACATAGTCCAGCCCTGCATGGCCGATGATGACTCTGTCCTGCTCAGACAGGGTCTCAGCCCCACAGGGTCTCACCTTGCACATGCACAGCTTAGACCACTGCTGAAGACTCAAGAGGACCCATTGAAAACCCAAGGTTTCTGGAGCTCCTTCTCTGTGAAGCTCCTTCCTCTGTAGCATTTTACCCTCCTACCTCCACTTTAACACCCTTGAACCTGGCCTCTGGTTCCTCAGCCCCGTGAAACCACTCCTGTCTCTTGGACCTCCATTTCCTGTGTTCTAGTTTGGAAAGCGCCGTCAGGCAGATCGCAGGGTGAATGCGCAGTTTCCTTCCTTTCAAAGATCACACACAGCCTTGTGGTGTCCGTTGTCCACTGCCTGAAACAGCTGCACGTATTGTGTTTGGGTTTATAGCTTTTATGTTAGGAGAGTGACTCCGATACTTGTGACTTCACTGGCCTAGAACCAAAAGTCAGCTCAAGGGTTTTTAGAAATCTCAACCTTCACGTTTGGGGGAAGGAGTACTATATTTGCGTTTGGTCATTCATCTTCCCAAGGTGGCACTGAAAAGATTTCTAATGCTTTTTCCTTCTTCTCCTCTTTCTTCTTCTCTATATCCCATCCCTTCTTTTTCAAATTCTGTTTAGTAGGACTGACCTGAGGTTTGCTGATTCGCAAACTGGAATTTTGGCAGCTACAGAAAGGTTTTATACACCAGTAAATCCACATCTGCTAGAATTTTACTTAAGAGAAATCAGAGAGGGATTGATGTGTATGAGGCATGTAAACATCTAGGTTGACAAAGCCAAGGTGAACAGGGCTGGCAGAAGACTTGCTTGCCTTATTTCCCTCCTAGTTCCATATTCATGCTCATATGATCATACTCTGATTTCTCACTATTCAAGAGTGGTCACAAAACCCTCACTTTTTTCTTAGAGAAGGCCAAAGGATACCAGTTCATGCTTCCTGACTTCCCAGAAACTTCCACTTCATTTTCTAGTCTAGGAAAGTGCCTTGATCCCAAGCAAATAGCAAGACTTTAATGGTCCATACTCCAAATTTAATCGTGATCAAAGTGAAACCCCACCCTCAAACCTATCCAATCACCACCATCCAGCTAGAGAGTAGTCAGCCCATTACAGTTCATGAAATAATGTTTTGAAAATGCCATGATTTTAACATTCGGAGGTAAGAACTTGAGCACTTACTATAATCCCAATGTCATGCAAGAGTCGTGTTGAACGTGAGAGTAGAAAGTCACCAGGTTCAACCTCTTCATTTTCATGAATGAAACCTGAATGGACCTCAAGCGAGGTCCAGAGAGGCTGATGTTGTCCCTGATTTCACACATCTAAAGGATCAGAAACATTTCCAGCCATTAGCAGAGATTCTTTATGCTTCACAACACGAATGCGAGATTCCCTTATCCCGATTCCCTTGTCCTTTTAGATCTGTTTTCCAATACGCTCTAGTCACTGGAGAACTCTGTAGGAGGAGCAGGATGAAGCAGAAACAGCTAACATGATCCTATCTGGTTTATCTTGAGTGTATCGGTGCATTCTAACTTTCTTAATTCTTGGTTCATTGCTCCTTTAGAGCCCATGTTCTAATTAAACATATTCATTTTTGTGATAACAAATGCGTACATTTTCTTTAAAAGTACTGGTTTGCATATTTTAACAGCTGAGTAAGCAGTCCGTTTCAGCCTGTTTCGGTGACATTTTACCTCACTTCTCTTCACTTACCCAGATGACTGGATTGCAAAATAAAAAGCCAAACATCACACACCATTTCTCTGAAAGCCAAGTTGATGTGAATCCAGTAATTCTCCACACAGGTTATCATCTATTTTTATGCCTTTGTAAATAATCTTCCCTGCAATAAAAATCATTTGCTTCTTGATTACTTATTATTCCTAATTTTATAGAACTTCAGTAGGTTCGAATTATGATGTAAAGAGACATCATCTCTAAACTGTCAACCTTTTAGCTGCTCCCTCATGTAGGGACTTAATTCAACGAGTATTTAGTCAGTGGTTGTAAACAGCCATCAAATAAAGGACATGCTATTATTACAATCTTCATGATGCTTCTCACCAAACTGGGCAGTCGAGATGTCAAAGTGAGAGTAGCCCAGCCAACAGAAATAGAGAAGGAAGGGAGTAGGCAGTGGTAGAGGGAGTACAGAACCAATAATGGCTGACATTCCTCAAAATCCAGACACTCCACCTATCTCTGGGCACATGTGATCTTATCTAGCTCCTCAACCATGAGGCCTTGGTTGTTAGCTGACTTCAGTAGAAAATAGGTACTGTTCCTGCCCCTCTTTCATGGACGAGGAAATTGAAGTTCCCAGAGGGAAGGGACGCAAGGCAGGCTCCTCAGCCAAGAGCGATGGGCAGGAGGTGGCAGAATCTGATATCCAGATGCTTGGCCCTGTGGCCTGGGCGCTCACCCCTGCGCTCTAATACGCCTTCTACAAGGACCCCAGTGTTATTCTCTCTTCTTACCGACTGTGTGAGACTGTGGGACTGATTCCGATGGAGTGTTTTGTAAATAGCGCTAGGCTTGCTGCTCTCTCCTGCCCTACAAACCACAAGGCCGCAAAGACTCACACCTGCTCAATACTCTATCTCCGTTTCCACTCAGAGTGGACTTCCTTGGGTTGGCCTCACGGCAGCCCCTAGCCTCAGCTTGCCCTGTGACCCACGTCCTTTGAAGATGACTCTTCCGTTGTAGGTAAGTTCTTGTCATAGCCATGATGACTAGAGCTTCTCATTTTCAATTTGTAACCACGATGGCAGAGAGGAGGTGAGACGTGAAACAGGTCTTCAAGAAGTCAACTAGAAAGAGTGATGGGCGTTGTAGGTCTGAGGAAAACCCGCACCAAGTTCCGGGGTGGCACCTGCTATGTGACAAGTGCTTTTGCTGGCATTTCATTTCTAGTTTCATGTACAGATTTACATCTTGGGTAATATGTGCTGAAAATCATTTCTGCTGAAATGTCAGAATGCCTCGCAGCCCGAGCCTGATTTGCCTTTAGCAGGACTCTGCTGTTCAGCTTTATCTTGTTATAGAGAAGAGTGAACCCTGAGATGTGATGACATCTGAATGTCTACCTATGTTTTGTAGATGCGTCGTGTGTGTGTGTGTGTGTGTGTGTGTGTGTGTAAACGCTGAACGTTCTGAGGGATAGCTGAAGATAATGAGATTCTCAACACATAATATCACCATAGAAACCAGTATTTAATTAGTCTCTGCATGACAATAGATTGGTTAATGCTTAATCCTCCAAAATTGTGGATACTTACTCATAGAACCAAAATATTCCTAGTACTTATAGGCAAGAGTAAGGAGACTTTTTCTGTTGGAAAGTGTAAGATAAGAGTATCCATGGGACGAGTAATAAGTCAATAGCAGTTTTTGGGTGCCACACGGTGCTGATTGCATTTACTAGCTGATGGGAAGTGTTTGCGTTAATTCCAATGTGTTAGGCTATCTCTCCCATAGAAAGTTCTGTTATTTAATTTTCTAACTAAACTTCAGTCATTGACCAAACTATGTAAGTCAAAGTTTTTAACACGCCACAGAGAGAAAGAGAGAGAGGCAGAGAGAGAGAGGGAGAGAGAGCACTAATGAAAAGCTTTAGTCATGCATGCATATTCATTAATTTCTCCCTGAGGAACACTCCATCAATCTTAACATACTAATGCCTGACAAGTCAAGCTGGTTGAAAGTTCTCTTTGAACCATGAAGTAATATTTTCCTGTGTTGTAAGACATGATGCATAAGGAACTCTCTTGTAAGGCTAAGAGATAGCATGGTTCCCAAACAATGAAAGAGAAAACCACAGCACTTACACCCTCATAAACAATGGAAATCTGGAAGGTTTCATGTACAAGTGTGTTTCCTTTTCTTCTTCCAAGTGAACTTTTCAGGAGTTAACTCTGTCTCAGAGGAGTGAAACAACACTCTAGTTCTTTCCCTAAGGGCTTTTATTTTACTCCACTTCTTGCTGAGGTTCCAGAATTGGACATACGCAAACTCTGCCTTAATCCCCACCCCCTGTTCTTTACCTTAATTCTCTCCTTTTTTCTAACATAATCACTTATAGAAACCACAATGCCTGCAGAAGATTTGTCTCTGATCCCCTCATGGGAGCCTTACCAAGTAGGAACAAAGAGCCGCGAAAGACTTCCTAGAAACACTTGACATGGATCGTCTGCAGCTGGGGGCATGCAAGACGCTGGGGGCTGTTGCCAATTTTTGGCCTGGTGTCTGGTGGGGTGCTCTGTACCAGCAAGTCTTGAACTATGAGGGTAGCCTGGGAAGACATGGGGTAGAGTCCCACCCCAACCAACTTCCCTGTGCTTCTAGGAGATGGGAAAATTACCTTAATCATTTCCATGGCTCTCAATGAAGGAGTATGGAGCCTAGAGAAAGGGTAAGAGCTGGGGGGCTTCCCAAGTCAAAAGATAGGGCACTCCATTCTGGGAGAAGGTTGGAAGTGTGGACTACTGGAGATGACAGATGAGACTATTGCTCTCAGGGGCCTTCAGTGACAGAGGAGGCTGGGATGAAGCCAAGCACCTTCCAACCAAAGAGAACAAAGCACGTTCGTGGAGTCTACCCCCTCCATCTAGATCACCCACTAGTAGACCAAAGGCAAGCAGGAGAGCTGTCATTCTGAGCTCCATAAAACAGCCTGTCAAATCCATCTGTTGGCTTGCACTTGAACATCAAGCTACATATAGTGTCACTGCAAGACATTCACATCGGTTCCTGAAAAGCATTTCATTATTATAACAACGGCTACTGAGGGAGTACTGTGAGCACAGTACTTCAGGCATGGTGCCGCAATGGTACTTGCTTTATCCTTCCCTCTGTTCCCATCAGAGAGCAGAGCTCAACCAGAGTGGGGCCTACAGCTCCCTCCAGCCCCCAGCCAAACCCAACAATCTGGGATGGGAGAAAGAATGAACATACCATGACCCAGACCTCACTCCAAGCCCTTGGCCCCCAAACCTAGACTGTATCAGGGATGGAAGAAGCTTTGAATTTAGCTGACTATGTTTTAATGATTGAAAGTACCAGAAATTACGGATTCTGCCTGAACTATCACTAGGAGAAGGGAAAAACTCACCGAAAGCTGTGGTTGGGGGGAAAATAATATCTATACCCTCAAAGGATTGAAATTCCCTGGTAAAGCATTTACCTATTTGATTCATTGTAGAAAGATTGCCGTCTAAGGTGACCGGGTTGTTTTCTAAGTTTGAGACTTTAAAGAAGCAAGCTAACACTATCTAGAAAATTAATTTATGAGTTGCTAGGTTTTTTTCAGATTATATATGTGTTAGTATACTTCCTATTTCATCCCTTGTCTTCAAAAAAATGGAGGGAAATTACTGTAATCAGAGATGGATGTCATTAGTGAAAGGAATTCTTTAAATAGAAGACATTTTTTTTAAAGATTTTATTTATTTGACAGAGAGAGAGAGATCACAAGTAGGCAGAGAGGCAGGCAGAGAGAGAGAGAGAGAGGAGAAAGCAGGCTCCCTGCTGAGCAGAGAGTCCGATGCAGGGCTCGATCCCAGGACCCTGAGATCATGACCTGAGCTGAAGGCAGAGGCTTTAACCCACTGAGCCACCCAGGCACCCCTAAACAGAAGACATCTTATCTTTTCAAGTATAAAGAAAATATCACTTATACCCAGAACAGCAGTTTTTCTAGATGGTGACCTGAGAATTAAATGCACTCATGTATCTTGCAAGCTGGAGCCACAGAGGACCTCTTACCTGGAAGACTTGCCCCCATGTGTCACGAGAGTAGGAAGCAGAGCAGTGAAAAATCACAGAACAAGATGGGCGCCTCGGTGGCTCAATGTCCAACTCTTGATCTCAGCTCAGGTCTGGATCTCAGGGACGTGAGTTCAAGCACCGCAGTATGGAACCTACTTAAAAAGAAAAATAAAATACAAAACAAGAGACAGATAACCCATTCTTCTTTTGTTTTGTATGAGTTCCTTTGTTTTTGTTGTGAGATCTATGTAAGCAGCCCAGTCACCACCACCAAAACCAGAGTGAAAATAGACAAATTCCCATCATGTTAACATGTGAGTTACAAGTCTGAGCTGCTGTTTTTGATGGTCATTTGGCAAAATTTTCACCTCGGCTTTGCAACACTTTTTTCATTGTTTGTATTTTATTCTTAGTATTTGGTATTAGAAACAGTCTTTTATTATATAGAACCTTTTAAGATAAACAACTGACATCTTCTCTACTTGGTTTTAGGAAAGAAATATAATGACTTTTTAAAAAAATGAGAATACCAAATAAAATTGTATTCATTGCCAGAGCTCTGCCTTGGACTTTGCTGGGTGTGCAGAGCCTTCCTGGGATGTATTTTGGGCTGTACATAGAGAAAGGTTGGAGAGAAAGGACACTGGAGTGAGCGGGGCAGGAAGTAGAAATTGGGACAGAGGAACACATGAATGAGTTTTTCAGAGTAATCTCTGATTTGCTGATCAAGGCTGGAGAAAGTCTGGAATAAATTGGGAACTGTTCACAGTTACTGATAACTGAGAGTCAGACCCTGAGCTAAATTAGCTTCCCAGGACATTGGCTGGTTTTGAATCCAGAGATGTCGAGCACCCCTGTGACCCACAGACTCAGGAGGACACATGGGGGCCATGCATGACCTTTCTGTCGAGGAAGGGCAAAGCAATAATAAAGAAAACATGATTTTAAAATGCCCTACCTTTGAACAGCACTTTGCAATTTTTGTTTCTCTTAATTTTCAAGCCAGCTGTGGAGTATGTTTTGCTACTTTTTAAAAAAGATTTTACTTATTTATTTTTAGAGAGAGAAAGAGATAGAGGGCGAGAGCAGGGGGAGGGGCAGAGGGCGAGAGAGAAAATCTTAAGCAGACTCCATCTTGAGCACCGAGCCTGACACAGGGCTCAATCTCATGACCCTGAGATCATGACCTGAGCTGAAACTGGGAGTCAGACACTTAACTGACTTAGCCACCCAGGTGTCCCTGTTTTATTACTTTGAAGAGCAAGTTACTGACCCAAGATCGTGTAACTGGAACCATCATTCAAATAGGTCTTGTGACTCCAACTCCAGAATTCTTTCCCTGATGGGCTCATGTGGAAGGATAAAGTGAATCAAAATGGCCAGGCCATCTTCCATAGGAATAGATGTGCAGGAAAGTTCTTTCAACCCCCAAATTGAGGAAAGCCTTTCTTTTGATGACTTGGTATGTTTTACTTTGCTAGACAATATGAATTTTGCATTTCTCCTACTTTTCTTTGGTTGCTGAAAAGCCCAGGGCCCAGTTTCTGGTTTGGTCTACAATTTTGGAAATTGCAAGGGACCTTCTGGTCCTATCTTCCCATTCCACCCATATAATTCCTCATCCTGACTTATAATTAACATTTCTTTATTTTAAAGGGGCATACATATCATAAGCTTTTTAAAATTATTTATAGAACAAGGTGGTATATAAATATATAAACAAAAAAAGCGAGTGTGTGACATCTGACAGCTTTTGGGTTCCAGAGACAGAGCTATCATTCTACAAAACAACACCTAACTAGATCCATCTTTTTACCTCTGCTTGCGTGAATAACCAGGTGTAGACATAGGGACGTTGCAAAGCATTCAAGCAGCAGTTCCTGACAAACATTTCATTATAACAACTGTTTTTTATGGAGAGCTATGAGCATAGGGCTGCCGTGCATAGTTGCCAAGAAATGGATTCAGGTTCTTCAGGTTCTCATGGGAAGCATGCGTCTTTGTCTTCAGTAATGAGGAAATTCCCACTGGGAAGAGGTATAGGTTTGGACTTGCCAAATAACCAACCCACGTGGGGAAGGAACCCCATGGTCCTACAGCTGCTTTGCCTGTTGATTCCCTTGCCTTGTCATTCTTCTGTCCCCAGTCCCCATCCCAGGTCTCAGCTCCTGCCCAGTCTGTGCTCAGTGACAGTGCTCAGTCCAGAGCTCCCTTCTCCTCCTTCCTGGAATACTAAGATTCCTTCTTTTTTCTTCCTGCTCTCAGTGCTAAAGAGCTGCATCTCATACTCTGTAATCTCATCAGACCAGGACACATACAGTCTTGAAACTCAAGGAAAACGTGGCCATCACTCTCCCAAACCCCAGTCTCACCATCACGTATAAATTGGGCACATGGGGGACACCCAGGTGGCTCAATTCGTTGAGTGTCCAACTCTTGATTTCGGCTGGGCCCTGATCTCAGGGTTGTGAGATTGAGTCCCATGTCACCATCTGCATAGGGTGTGGAGCCTCAAGATTCTCTCTCTCCCTCTCCCTCTGCCCCTCCCTGCTAACACACTCTCTGTCTCAAAAATAAAAAATAAAAATAAAGCACATGATTTTATTAAATATGCCAAACTGTGTAAAATTTAATTGAGAAACCGTGTGACACAACTTTTAAGACACCAAAATTTACAACTGAAAATTTACAAGCCTATTGTGGAATTTGGATGTGTTCATTCCTTCATTTTTTTTTTTTAAAGCAGTCTCATCACTGAGAGTCCTACCCAGGCATTTATAGAGGTGGTCCTTGTTTTCTTGTCACTGTCATTAACTATGACAATGGAAAATAATCACTGAATGAACCTGGATTGGGGCTAAGCTCTTTGCTGAGGATGTCAAACCTTCAAGACTGTGATGCTCACGGTGGAGGGCATCTTTCTGGCACAAAGGATTTAGCTAAAACTGCATTCTGAGCATATAATTACACATGAATTACACATACAATTACACATTAGCTCATTTGTATTATCAACCTACAAATCTGCAGGGCTTGGGACCAGTGAGTCAATAGAGAGTCATTTTGATAGAGATATGGGTGGAATTTGCTATCTCTTTCCCAGTTTAAAAATCCTGGGCTATCAAGTGGGCCATATAGAAAATAAAGCTATCATGGGCTTCTAAATCTCCTTCTTTGCTTTTGAATTGTTGTATTTAGATCTTAACTCTTTACTTTTCATTCTTTTTCCCAGATATCTTAGAGATTCTGCTGACTTGCAATATATTTGGTGTACAGAGTAAGAGAAAAAAGTTGAGCGTAACTTTATTGGGCTCAATGTGGTGACAGTTGTATTGGAGGTCAACCCATTTCTGAAAGTAGTGTTTTCTTTATTTCTAGTGATAATCCCTCTAGCGCATGAAGAAGCCTAAAATGGAAATTCCATAGTTTGTTAATGAAGAGACTTTAGAAATTCTCGAAACTGCTCATTTCCTTTAGTTATAAACCAAGATGGTGGTTACCTTTTCAGGAGGGAGTCGTATCTGCTATGTTTCTTGGTACACAAACATTGGGAAAGGACAGTTAGCCTAAGTGGGAAATTTCTTCAGATTCTACATCAGCGATTTTCAAAGGGTGGCCCCAGACCAGCAGAGTCAGGATGCTCTGGGAGCTTGCTGCAAATACGGATTCTCAGGTTTCAACCCAGAGCTCCTGAATCAGGCCCTCTGAGAGCGGGGGCCCAGTACTGAGAAGAATACAGGAGATTCAGTTGCCCACTGGAGTTTGAGACCATTACTCTATCAATTTAGTGTGAGAACAAAGCCTTGAGTAGAATCTCACTCTGAGAGCAGTGAACACACTTTAGCTTCTTGTAACAGAGTTCAGCTGGTTTAGCTAATGCAGGGTAGGAGTTAATGAAGGGAACATTAAAGGACTGCTTTTCTTTTAAAGTGGCTTGTGGCTTTGGGGTCATAACTCCTTGGCCTCAGTTAATGGTGTAATTACTTAACTGTTTACAATTAGACAGTGATGTCAACAAATTGAGTACTTAGAATCCAATCTTCTGGAGAGATGCTTGAACCTGGGCACAGCCCACAGCTGATTATCCAACCATGACCAAGGGCATATCAGAGAGAAACGACCGGATCTTACAGGGTGCATTATTTCTTGACTGGCAATGAATGGATACCGCAGACAGACGTGTTTTAGCCCTTGAATCACCAATCCTTGTCTCCTCTCTATTTTTCCATGTGCTTTAGACACCTCCTCTATCTATGGCCCTCATTTTATTTTATTTTTTTAATTTTAAAATATGCTTTTTTATATATTTATTTTTTAAATCTTATTTTTTCAGTGATCCAAGATTCATTGTTCATGCACCGCACCCAGCGCTCCATGCAATACGTGCCCTCCTTAATACCTACCACCAGGTTCACCCATCCCCTCTCCCCTCCATAATCCTCAGTTTGTTTCTCAGAGTCCACAGTCTTTCATGGTTCATCTCCCTTCTGATTTAGCCCAATTCACCTTTCCTTTTCCCCTAGAGTCCTCCATTTTATTCCTTATGTTCCACAAGTAAGTGAAACCATATGATAATTGAGTTTCTCTGCTTGACCTATTTCACTCAGCATAATCTCCTCCAGACCTGTCCATGTTGATACAAAAGTTGGGTATTCATCCTTTCTGATGGCTGAGTAATATTCCATTGTATATATGGACCACATCTTCTTTACCCATTTGTCTGTTGAAGGGCATCTTGGCTTTTTCCACAGTTTGGTGATTGTGGACATTGCTGCTATGAACATTGGGGTACATATGGCCCTTCTTTTCACTGTATCTGTATCGTTGGGGTAAATACTCAGTAGTGCAACTGCAGGGTCATAGGGTAGCTCTATTTTTAATTTTTTGAGGAATCTCCACAGTTTTCCAAAGTAGCTGCACCAACTTGCATTCTCACTCACAGAGAAAGAGGGTTCCCCTTTCTCCACACCCTCTCCAACACTTGTTGTTTCCTGGCCTTTTGATTTTGGCCATTCTAACTGGTGTAAGATGGTATCTCAATGTGGTTTGGATTTGAGTTTCCCTGATGGCTAGTGATGATGAACATTTTTTCATGTGTCTCTTGGCCATTTGTATGTCTTCTTTAGAGAAGTGTCTGTTCATGTCTTCTGTATGGCCCTCATTTTAAATATATGTCTGCATATATTTAAATACATAAATGTTCTGCATTTTACAATGGTTTCTATAAAACTGTGCAAGAACTTTATATCAGAATGTGCAATTAAAAGAGAACTGCTGGCATTGGCATTCTCAATAGATCTTTCTGGACCTTGACATCCAGGAATAGCGAGGAGAGAATGTATACTCAGCCTGACCAAAAAAAAAAGTTTTTCCCTTTCTTCGAGCTTTCTGCAATCAATGAGATAGGCAATTGTAAGGAAAATGTTGGGGCAGAATATAGAAGTCCCTGCCCACCTGCCCTCGGTTTCTCTCTGTGCCTCAAGCAGCCGCCACCACTGTACCCCCACCATGTCCTGTTCTTCCTCTGGGACACACGTGGGAATTGTTCTTTCTCAGGAAAGAACTATTCCTCTTAGCTTCCCTGGTATCACTATGAGACCCAGGGGCCTCAAATCAAATACGTTTGAACAAGGTAGGAATTAGCATGTGTCAAATGAGACCGAGGAGTAATCACAGCCTGCATGAACCCTGTTAAAAAAAAGTCACCCCGGTCATATATTTATGTCCTGCCATTTGTCAGGAACTTCCAAGTCTCTACTAATGTTACCTTAAAAATGCCTAAATGGAAATACCATTCCCAGCCCAACGTGAACTTGAGCCTGTAGCTGAGGAAAGGTCTCTCCAGTCTCCCAGAACAAGCAGACAGTTATGAATGGAGATGTTCTCCCTTCTTACAGATGTAGTGACATCTGTTAAAATCGCATTTGCATGGGATTGCACAAATGATGGATACAAGAACCTCTCCTTGGATAAACACAAGCTTCGTGATTTCACCGTGATGGTTCCCAGAGTTCTAGGTGAGGACAATCTGACTTGAAAAGTTACAAGTGAGAGCCATCTGCCGTCATCCTGGGCTAAGCGTACAGGAGAGATTTTCAGTGGGAACCATCTCCTTGAAAGAGAACGGAGGTCCGGGCACCGGAGGGAGCAGAGTCTGTGGCTGAGGGGAGTCCTTCGGGGCCTCCGGAGGTGGTCGGGTAGCCTGGCACAGTGCGGTTCTTCCAGGGAAGAGCGTGAAGCTCAGAATAGGGAAATATGCTCTCTTAGTGGAGGGGTCCTCGCCTACTGCCTGCTGGGGAGGGCGCCTGCAGGGAGGGAAGCGGGATGCGGAGCGAACACGCCCCGTCTTGCTTGCACATCGCCCCAATGGGCATTCAAGCCCGTGAACTGAACTTACGTTCGGGTGTAAACCAGCAGGCTCCAAGTGCCCGCAGGTCGAGCCTCAGCTACTGCCGGACCCACGTGCCTCCAGCCCTTGGCTCCTTCCAGTCGCATCTCTGCATCACTAGTTTCTCCCCAGCGCTCCGCTCTGTTTTCCTGTTGGAGAGTCTCCCTAGGCGCTCGGGCCACAGGAAACACCGCTGCAAAGTGCAGTAGCTCTCGGCTTAACGGCTTTCTTTTTACTCCGTCTGCCTTCTTAGGAAGCCGTTTTGGAGAGTGAGGGAGCTGAGACGGTCTCACGGTGTTGTGGTATCATTAGAACAGAATCATTCATTATTCTCCCAACCTGCTTTCTCCCGAGGAACAGGCATCTTCGGCTCTGGATAAAGAGGTTATTGTGTCCGTGGTGCGGGCGTGTTGAAGGGCCCACTAGGGGGCGCCCGGCGCCTCGGAATAGCTCGCCTTTCCGCGAAGAGAAGGCGGGCTGCCAGCCCTGGTCTTGGGAAGCCTCCGACTCCCGACTCCCGGAGGCTCTGGAACTGCTCCTGGAAGGCCTTCGTCTGTCTGTTAATGGGCTTGACGGAGAAGAGCACTGCCAGCCCCCGGATGGGAGAGTGAGGAGGGGACCAGGCAGAAGGAAGTGGTAACTGGTGAGCTGGTGAGGGAGGAAGGACGGGAGGAAGAGGAGGAGCGGGAGGGAGAGGCAAGAGAGGCTGCTTTTTGTGGGATTGGGGAGCTCCAGAGACACTGGGATATGGTGTGTTTGTGGAGCAAATGGAGTGGCAGTGGTGGGGTTAGGGAAGGAGCCAGGTTTGGCCTTGATTGTTAGAAGAGCAGAATGTCTTTAGGCCTAGGTCATGGGCATCCTGTGGGCCTGGTTGTCTGGGTCACTCAGGTCCTCCCAGCCCCTGTGTCAACCACAACCTCCATGACTCTTCTCTTGCTTTAGAGTCACACGTCTTCCTCCTATCTTCTTTCTGGAAAACAGCAACGATCCATTTTGACTCCAGGGCCTGCCTGATGGAAGCAGGAGACAAGGGTGGAGAAGGCCAGTTTTGTAATGGCTTCCGGCCTTTTAGAATTCCTACGTGGTTGTGACTGACGATTTTGAGCTGCGAGATAATGAAACAGGAAGGAGCTTGTCCTATTTCAAAATGTTTCAGGCTAAAAATGGTGACTGGCATGTATGGGGCTTTTACTATGCTCGAGGAACTGGCGTAAACACTTAGAAAGGACCCATGCCGTTTAATCCTCACAGCCACTGATGAAGGAGCATTTAAGTTGTCCCTGTTTAGCAAGGTAAAATGACTCAGCCAAAGTCTTGCGGCAGGCACACGGTGGGGCCACATTGTAACCCCAGGCATTCTGACTTGTAGTGCACTTAAGTGTCTTTCCTAAAACCAAATTCAGTTAAGTGACAAAACTGGGACTCGAATTCAGAACCTCCACCTTCAAATCCTGTCGTGTGCCTTGCATCAGTGTTCTCAAATGCTTCTGTCTCAGGAGCCCTTCACATTCTAATTATTGAGAGCCCTGAAGAGTATTATTGCTGCAGGGTAGATCTATTAAGATAGATTGTATTAGAAACTAAAACTGAGAAATTTAAATGTCTATTAATTCATTAAAAATCACAGCAATAAACCCATTCCATGTTAACAAGTAACACATTTTTATGAAAAAGAACTACTTTCCAAAATAATAAAAAAATTAATGAGGAGAAGAGGTTTCAATTTTATGCTCAATGTAAATGTAATATTATTTGATACAGAAAAGCATGATGAAAAGAAAAAACAAAAGTCACCTGAGCGGCACTTGGGTGGCTCAGTCAGTTAAGCCTCCAACTCTTGATTTCAGCTCTGGTCATGATTTCAGGGTTGTGAGATTGAGTGAGATTGAGCTGAGCATGTGGGAAGATGATTCTCTCTCTCTCTCTCTCTCTCTCTCTCTCTCTCTCTGTTTGCCCTCCCCCCCAATTCAGACATTCACTCACTCTCTCTTTAAAAACAAACAAAAAAATCCACCTGCAAACCCACCACCTAAGAGAGAACCACTGTGAATATTTTTGTATATTGTTCTAGCCTCCTGGAAAGACTATATCTCCCAGACATTGTGCCTTCCAGAAACTAAAATAGTAACCTTAAGTTGTAGCAATTTAAAAATTCCCACAAAATCAGGGTAGGATACCTCAAAGTTGAGCCAAGACCTGGAGGGGAAAGGGAGTGACTCTTGACCACAAATTTCTATATGGAACCAAGGCCCTACTATTCATTATCCAAGGAACCCTGGGCTTGGACAAGTCATCCAAATTCCCAGCTTCAGATTGCATCTCTCAAAGGGAAAATAATAATTGCACCTTCAAAGGATTATAGAGATAATTAAATGAGTAATGTGTATAAACACTTTGAACAGTACCTGGAATGTAAGTATTCAATGTTATTATGCTTACCATTTAAAATGATTTTTTGCACCCTTTATATTCCTTATTCAATCATATTCTCCCTTTGGCTTTAATATCTATAGTATATTGTCATATGCAATCTTAAATAATCAGGCAATTCTGGAGAGATAACACAAATCCTGGTATAGTGTTCAATCTCAGAAGATCATGATTTCTATTCTATTATCATTTGTGGTTTTCTTCCCACACCAAGAGATTCTGATAAAGATGTAGGTGTTGTGGATCCTCAGGTTGGGTAGAGAAAACTTCCTACTATTAATCTGTTACATGTCAGTGAGAATATAATATATAATCTCTGTATGAAGGAAAGCGGTTAGCAGTTGATTGGCACTGAATGCATTGCGCATTAAATGGACAAGTTAATGGAGCTTGATCTGGCCTATAACTCTCTGAGCAGCTTTCTTCAAAATCTGGAGGCTGGAAATCATCTAAGTGTGGGATGCAAGCAGCAGAGTCTAAGAGGTCTCTACTGTACAAAGAAGCCGTCTTCTTTGTGAAGTGTTCATTCAGTAGGGATGCTGCCAGGGGAGTGGAGTGCCTTCCATAAGCAATCCGTACAACTTGGCAGGCTGGTGAAGATTCCTGCTCATAACCTGCCAGTAAGCTGAGGAAAGAGCAAACAGGTTTCCCAAGGGTCAGTTAATCTACCTGCTAGAGCAAGTAACCAGGCATTTTGGCACCAGGATAGGGACGAATATAGTAGATGTACTATTTTTGAGTGGATTCCCAAATATTCCATCATTAGCAAGCCAATATCTCTCCCCCCTGCACACACACTGTGATAGAGCATATGGTTGTCTCCAGATCTTTCCCCTTCTATATATTCACTCCTCTTGCCCTATAACTTTGCAGTTTTTCCCACCAAAGGGGCAGAGCATATTTTCTAACCCTTTGACCTTGTGTTTGGCCACATGACTTGTCTTGGCCAAGAGAATGGGGTACAAGTGAGTGTGCAAGTTCTGAACCCAGGTCTTAAGAGGACTTATGGGTTTTCACTTGTGCTCTCGAGATTTAGCCATTTTCCTGAGAACAGGCTTAGGCAGACCCTCTGGTCTGAGAAGGTGGATGAGAGACACAGAGCAGAACCACCCCAGTAAAGCTGCACCTAGATCAGCTAACCTCTAGCATACCCACAAACATGTAAGCTAAATAAATGCTCAAAGTCATATGGCACTAGGATTTACAGTTGTTTGTTACAAAGCAATACCTAAGTCATACACCAGCTCATCATCTGGCTGGAGTAAGGAAGAAGGCAGATATGATAGTAAGAGAAAAGCCCTTTCCCTCTACTGGTGGAATGTGGAGAGTCAGAAAAGAAGTAAGCTGAGAAGTTCAGGTGCCAACCTTCTTACTCTTCCTTTGTTCTTGAGTATGATGGATAGAGAAGGCAAGAGACATTTTGTTGATTTCGGAAAACCTGAGAATTTCAGGAACCAGTGGCCCATTTTCCTGGGTTAGCATGGGGGAGGCTGTGAGCCTCCAACAGATGCCTACATTTTGCTTAACACTGTCCCGGGGAGCTAGTGTAGAGATTGGGCAGGTGTCTGGGCCGGTGGTCATGGCACTCAGTGCTTCTGGCTTTCCCCAGACTTTAGAGAGTTTGTGGGGGATTTGGAACTCACTTCGTGCTCCAGGAAAGGGGCTTGGTGGGGCCAATGGCCTGAAAGAAACCTGGTGTTGGAACAGAGAAGCCAGAGAACACATGGACTTTGTGGCCAGAGACAAAGGGTTGATACCAAAAGGCTTTGGTATCAACATAATGGCCCCCTCTCCCTGAAAAATAGGTCAGGGACCAGCAGTTCTTCATTGGTGGTCTCTCCAACCCAGTGGCTCTGCAGACCACTGCCCACCCAGATGTCATCGTGGGGAGGAGTGGGGTGGGAGGCGATGGGTCACCCCCCAACCCCAAAGCAGCATCAAATGGCAAGTGGCACATCTAAGTGGTTCCCTCACCGCTCTGGGTATTGTGGCCAGGGCTCTTGCCAAGTTTAAACCCATTCCTGAGCGTGGTTTATTCTTTCTTAGAACCTCATTCTTTATCATGTTGTTTTCTCCAAATGGTAGCAAATGTTAAGGTTTTCGTTTACAAAGACCGCCTGAAATGCCACGACCCATCTGAGACTTCAGCACACCAACATCTGCTGGCCAGGACCAGTTCAAACATCTTCAGCTGTTGGCTGTCAGCAGCTCTTTGCAGGCTGGGTTAGGTTGGATAGGAACAATTGTAAGGGAGGGCCGCGTGGAATTATCCAGATGTTATGTAACCAGAACTGTATTTTCACGGCAGAGAGAACAGAAGCAGGCCTCCGAGCGGATTTCAGAGCCATTCTTGATTCTCATGCCTATGTCTTATATCCAATTTCCCCACCTCGTTTTACATTTCAACAAAAGAGCTGCGCCTTGCAGAGTTTATTTGGCCAATGTCATCTGAGAATGCAACGGGATGATTTGTGGTGGTAGTGATGTGTTAACTGGGGCCCAACTGCCATCCAATACCCCACCCATAAACCTCTTCCTGGGGATTGAAAAAGGAGCTGAGCTCTTTGGCAAGTTTATCTTTCATTGTTTTCCTGAGGCCTTCCAATGTCTTGGTTGCAGCTGAGTGTGCTCTCAGAGCAGAGGAGATGCTCGCAGGAAGCAGAGGGTGTCTGTCATACAGGCCGGCTGGGGCAGCGAGAGTTGGAGCCTTCCAGAGGTAGCGTGCCCGTGCCTCCATGTCTCAGCTCACCTGCGGGGCCCAGGGGCTCAGCCCGACATGGAAGAATCCCAGGGCTGATTGGATTCTCCAGGGAGACCCTCATACAACCAAATGACTTTTCAGCTCCTGTAAATTTTATTTTCCCCAGTCAAGCACCCTTCCCCAAATATTTGTTAAGCAAGTGGCAGATACCGTGCTTGAAACTCAAGACCCATTTGCCGGTTATTCCTTCGGAAATAGTTTTGCAGGCAAAATGAGATGTTTGGTGACTAGTAGCAATCCTTACTTCCCTACATATGCGGTAGGATCGGCTCTAGTTTGAAAACACTGAGTTTTGAGACTTTCAAACTGAAGCCCAGGGTTCCAGTGTCCTGGGTAGAGTTCTCGTGATTTGTTCCCAATACAGTTGAGGGCTGAAGGGTTTTGTGGGAAATGTAGTTTCTACTCTTGACGCTTCCTTCCCCCTCAGTAGTTGGGAAGGAGTTTTAACTGGCAAGCAGGAGTCTCCCCAAGTGGGAAAGAGGTCGTTGGAGGTGGGGGTGTGAACAAGGCCCCCGGTCCTGGTGCCTTGGCTCCCCAGGAGGCATTTGGATGACTTACAGCGAGGGTTATTGAGCAGCCACGGCAGGCCTGCAAATTTATCTCCCTGAACTACGGCCTCCCCATCTGTTCCAGCCTCTAATTACAAATGCAAAAAATAGCTAATTTGCAATGGCATCATAAAAAGGGAAAATATAAATGATTTAAGAGCTGCTCTACGCTACGTTGTTCGTGTTTTACACACTCTGGGCCGAGAGGAATGGCTCTCTCTCCCCGTGTCGGGAGAGCTCCTTGGCCAGTGTCTGATTTGGCCAGACTGTGGGAGAATTCCCACGCAGTTGCAAAGAGGAGGAGGGGTCCCAGGATGCGGTCGGTCGCTGGGGTTCCTGCTCAAGGCCAGGAGTCTGCCACCATGATTTCTGGATTATCTGAACTCCTTGGGGAAATCTATAATGTGGGTACAGTACCAGGAGACTAACTACGATCACTAGAAATTATTTGTCTTAACTGTGCCAGTGGTGAAATAAGCAGGGTTTGCCATGAACCGTCATAGAAAAAAGATGTAGAAAGGTGTGTGCACGCCCAGAGCCAAAAATCTGCCTTTTCTTTTCTTCCTCTCTTTCTCCTTGGCCCGCGCTTTGTCCTCTGCCATCTGTTTCGGATCACCACGAGTGGCAGAGGCATGGGATAGGGGAAGGAGCAAGGGGTTTGGAGTTCGGGGCTGCCTCTAGATTCCTGGTGTGCTCCTGGGACCAGTGGTTACCTAAAAACAGGACAGGTGACAACCTCTCCCAGCTGGGCTTCTCCTGGGTGTGCATGGGCATAAGCAGCACCTGCTCTGCCTCCCAGGTCTCCGTGGCCGTCCGTGGCCTCCTGTGTGGCAGTGCTCGGTCAACCAGAAAGCCCCGGTCCAGCCCTTTCATCCTCAACCATGCTTAACCCAGAGCCTCACCCTTGCACTTGGCTGCAGCACTCACCCCCACACTCACAATACATTCCACGCTCCCTTGGCACCCAGGGCTGTGCTAACTCTTGGGGGAGGGGTGGGGGGTGGGGACAGGCTCTGGTGGAGGCCACACACACACACACACACACACACACACACACACACACACACACGACACTGTCTTTGCTCTTGAGGAACGAATTGCTCCCATTTTATACCTCCCTCTGGAGTGGAAAGACGACTTCCCTCGGAGTGCAGAGATCTGTATTCAGAACCGGCCTTGCCAGGAACTGATTAAGAGCCCTGAGCAAATCACTTTGCTTCTCTGGGCCTCAGTTTTTCCCTGCTGTAAAATAAGAAGGTTGAACAAGATGGTCTCTAGGCATTCCTCAAGCTTTAAATCTCTATTGTTAGAATATTATTGAGTCTAGGGGAGCCGCTTTTGTTTTATTAACTGTAGATATGAAAAACCCATTTTCTCTGGGATGCTTTGGTGGCCTTAAACATGCTATGACTTTTCATTTCCATCTTTAATGGTGGTATATGTGCAATGAGAAGATAATACATAAAAGCTCTTTCAGAAAAAGTGAAAACAGGGGCGTCTGGGTGGCTCTGTTGGGTCAGCGTCTGCCTTGGGCTCAGGCTGCTATCCCAGGGTCCTGGGATGGAGCCCCATGTCCCGCTGAGCAGGGAGCCAGCTTCTCCCTCTTCCTCCACTGCTTGCATTCTCTTCCTCTCAAATGGTTAAAAAAATCTTAAAAAAAAAAAGAAAGAAAAAGCAAAAACAAAATATCAGTGAACAATTCATATAGGTAAGCTCTAAATAAGCTTTAAGTAGTAGATTTTTTGGGGTGCCAGGAAAAAAATTATTCTGCCATTTGTTAGAAGGATAAGAAAGGCTGTATTCAGGACTATTCCAGTAGACATCAAGACTATTGCTGTAAGGGAGAGAAATTAGGCTTAATTCCAAATGCACTAAAGACAGCTAGGGATTGGGATGCCTGGGTGGCACAGTTGTTTGAGTCCGACTCTTTGTTTTGGCTCAGGTCCTGATCTCAGGGTTATGAGATTGAGCCCTGCATCAGGCTCCACACTGAGTGCAAAGTCTGCTGAGATTCTCTCTCCTCTCCCTCTGCCCTTCCTGCTCATGCTCTCATTCTCTCTCTGAAAAAAATAAATCTTAAAAAAAAAAATGACAGCTAGGAATTTGTAGCCAAGGAGCAGAGTGAAGGGTCATTGGAAAAATCACTAAGTGGAGACATCCATGGTAGGAGGTGGTAAAAAGCAAAATTCAACTGAGTAAATTTTAAGGTCTTTTTGGCTTTACACAACGATTCATGAATCACGTAGCATCCAATCTAGCAGATAGAAAGAAGCTCCAAGGAGAAGGGAGCAGGAACAAGGAAGCTGTACTACGCAAAAAGGCATGCGGTTATTGCAAGTTCACTTTCCCTACAGCGGGTGTTAAGAATCTATCAGGCAGATTCCCCAACTGGTGCTGGTTAGGAAATTCCTTTTTTTAATTTTTTTAATTTTTTAATTTTATTTATTTATTTGACACACAGAGAGAGATTACAAGTAGGCAGACAGGGAGGCAGAGAGAGAGAGGAGGAAGCAGGCTCCCTGCTGAGCAGAGAGCCCGATGTGGGCCTCGATCCCAGGACCCTGAGATCATGACCTGAGCCGAAGGCAGAGGCTTTAACCCACTGAGCCACCCAGGAGCCCAGGTCAAGAAATTCCTGATTGGTTTCAGATTCCATTTCCAGGAAAGTNATCATGACCTGAGCCGAAGGCAGAGGCTTTAACCCACTGAGCCACCCAGGCGCCCAGGTCAAGAAATTCCTGATTGGTTTCAGATTCCATTTCCAGGAAAGCCAAAACTGTAATTAAGTCTTGGTTTGATGACCTGGGTCTTAGCACAAGCAACTCCATTTTGGACCTGTTGTCTTGTTTTTAACAAGGGATTCTTGCTAAACCCATATAACAGGATTCTCGTTGGAGGCAAGATATTAAGGATGGAGGGATTCTTACCAACCTGACTTGGAAGGATATTTGCTACAACTGGACAAGGCAGGTCCAAGACAAGGTCCGAGGATAAGACCTAGTTGAAAAGAAACCTCAGAGGAGCCTGTCTAAAGTTTGGTCAAGGAAAGAATCTTTGTCAGTGGGAGCAAATAACCCATTTTCTAGGATAGCGAAACTCTTTTTAGGTGAATTTTTAGTACAATTATTAGATAATAGGTTCTTCATAGTTACTTTACAAATAAATTAAATGATGGAGGAGGGGAGGATAGTGTAGGAGAAGGATAGGTTCCATTTTGGTTAATGAGATGCAATCCTCAGATCACCAGTGTGGTCAACACTCATATTTGCAGGGAAGCTTGGTATCTTGGATTACATGAGGTGGGGAGAAACTGCATCTGAGCCAACCACTTATGCCTCTGTGGAAAGAGCTGCCATTATAGGATGTTTCCCAGGTAAAGAGATCTGCCGAAATATTTCTTGGATTTTTCACAATCCTGTCATTTTGCACAGAAAGAAATTTTAATAACCCTATGTACTATTGACTCGTGTTCGTGATGTGCTAAGTAAATTTCAAAGCATAGACACTTATCACATTGTCCACAACACATGCTTCTGGCCCCTCCCTCTTCATTACTGCTCCATCCCCATGCACACTTCGGATCTTGGTTATGGGGCGGGGAGGGCGGGTTCAATGATTCTTTCTGTAGAACAGTTCAAAAAGGAAAACAAGTCTTCTGGGTCCTAATCCACTATCTTAGTTCAAGATTTAAAAATGCAAACAGTTTTGAGAGAGAGATTTTGAACTAAGAGGACAACAGAGCGGGTAACCTGTGCCCTCCATCCAGGGCTTGGGTAGGGCTGGTCTGGACTCAATGAAGGTGAGAAGGCAGACACAATGGTTCTGCCTTTCAGGAGTTTTTGGTGATGGGGGAAAGCTGCTCAGAGGTGCACAGAACCACCGGTACCCCTAGTTATGTTAGAGAACACTCACAACAGGAGAAAGGTCAGCACAAGTGGGAAAAGAAACCTGAGGACAAACCACCACCGAAGACTTAGAACAGTGGGGACTCAGAAAAATGTCCACTTCTATGTGGCACTCCTGGGGTTTCAAAACCTTCCAAAAGCAAAAGAGAAAAATAGCCAAACAGAAGAAACAGAGCACCTTTCTGCAAAGGGAAAGGGAAAAATATTTCCCACTCACCTCAGGTATGGAGAGTGGAGAACAGTAAGAAAACCAAAAAGCTTTTTGCTTTTCATTTATAGGTATGAATACTTTGTTGTTTCCAGTTGCAGAAAGCAGTTTTCAAATTGTATTCACAGACCGATTTTGCTGAATAGATGTAGCTTCATTTTATTCGATCGGAAAATAATTCCTTTCAATTATAACCCTATTTGCAAACAACGTATTTTTAGCCATTGAACGGAAACTTTGGGAGCTGTGATTGAGTCTGGGAGTTGTGATGTTTGTATTTTCTCTTACCCAGGCACGCAGACTTTGCAGCATCCCTCAGGTTGAAATCGCACGGAAAAAAAGCGAGACGTTTGCTCCTATCCACAGTCCGAGCGACTTCCAGAAAGCATTCGCTGGTTAACCTGGACATGGCTAATCCAGCTCAAGTGGATTCTAGATATGACTTTAAACATACATTGTATTCCAATTGTTTCCATCTAAGCCACTCTCCCTTCCTGGGCTCGTAGAATTCTGATTTAGCATTTCCATAACACCTCCGTGAATTAGAGGAGCTTTCTGGGTAATTAGCATGCAAATATGCATTTCAATGCAAGATCTAGACAAGCTTTCACTCTCCTGCTGAGGGATTGATTTTGTTAGAGGGCCGGAGAAGGTGTGTTTTTCATTTAGACACGCTTATGGCAAATTCCATGTAGGCTGTAATTGATAAGGAGCCTTATGAGAAATGAGCTATATCCCCACAGCAAGCAAAAAATATCTGCGCCCTGTCCTGGGCTGCATCTGCTGGCTGAAAGACAAGGAATCAAGGACTGTTCGTTTAAAGCAATTCCTGCTTTATATGAATGTAAAATGTTGTAAAGGGCCTTTAAAGAAAGCTTCAATCATTATCTGCAAAATAACTGTATTAGAGGACTTTATTAAAGCCTCGCAATCTGACTTCATTTATTATTTCTAAGAAAGACTCCCGGAGGGGTGAGGGAATCAAGCCTTTGTTCAGTCTTCCCTCCCAGAGAGGAGGCCCACTGCAGAGAAGCCTGTGAAGGTTTTCCCTGGTGACATTCAGGACAACGGTAGCCGCGCTCTTGGGCAAACGGTTCTGCTTGGAGTGCCGAAAATGTGTACCAGATTTCCAAGTTTTTTGGTTTGTTTTCCTTATTGTTTTTTGTCTTGTTTTTTTTGTTTGTTTGTTTTGTTTTGTTTTGGTGGGATATTTTTCCTTTCTGGGTTGAGATTTTGTGGATGGGAGGACACCTCTTGTAGTATGTGAGTTCAGACTGAGCAGGGAGGATTTGGCATGTCAGACATCAGGGCAGCTTGAAGCTTCTGGAACCATCTTTTCACAAGGAAGCCGTCGCCCGACATTTGAGCTCCCTGCCTTTTGAGTGAGGGGAAGACGACCTGGATCCCAGGTGGTGGTGTGGAGGGCAGGGAAGCTGTGACCTTGAATGGGTGGTGATGGGGGCAGAGGATGAACATGTACTGCTTTTTTGCATCCAGGATTATGGGTACACTGTTTTTTTAAGCCTGAAAAGGGACAAAATGTTAACAGTGGTTAGTCACCTCTGGTCATGGGACTGTGAGTGACAGCTGCTTCTTTATATAGTTGCTAACATTTAAAAAACTCTCTCCAAGGAGACTGTATTACCCACAGAATCCTAAAGCACTATTTTACTCTCCCACCCCAGCCCCTGCCATGCAGGAGGAGGTCACAAAATATCACGGAGCTGATAATAGCAGGAAGGCGCCAAAGCAAGACACCAGCCTTATTTGGGCTAGAATCCCTCCTGAGGCTTCATGAACCCAGACCCTGGCGCCCCACGTCGGAAATCTCCCATTCTCTGCAAGGTGCTCCAAGAGACTGCCTCTGCTCCCCGTCCTCACCTTGCAGGGCTGTGGGGCCGGCATCTGCTGAGAGCTGCCCTTGACTGTGGTACCAGTTTCTAGCACGTTGATTTATGGAGCTATTTGGTGTCAGGTAATTGCCCATCAATATCCTATTTATCACCCAGCTTGTCACGGGTTGTGGCTGCTATTCCACAAAGCCACGGCCTTTGAGAAGGGTCCAGTGGCTCAAAGCACAGGAAGAGGAGGTAGGAAATGTACCATGGCCAAGTTCTTTTCTCCCCACTTGGCTTATTGCTGGGCTTTCCCCTGAGCGAGGGGAGGGACAATGGCATGTGTCCAGAGAGGGGAGCTGCTGACTGTCGCACGACTTCTGGACACCAGGAGGATCCCTCTTGTTCCAGCCCTTCCCCCAGCATGCTTCCTAAATAATGTCATCTATATTGGATAGGAACAAAATCTGCTTCTTAGCAGGTCATTACGTTTTTTAAAAAGTACATATGAATAGACTGGAAAGAAATCTATCAAAACACATATACTCTGTGGTTGCCAGAAAACTTCTTCTTTGCTATATTTTCCATATTGTCTGCAATGAGCATGTATTGCTTAAAAACAAACAATGCATTCGGCTTCCAGTTGTTTATATCTTTAAAATGCAGATTTGGAAGAGTTCATCATTCTAGAAAGAAGGCTTTGGAACTGATGGGCCTCCAGAGAGAGGACTCTAATGAGCCTGAAGATCTGTGGGGGCTGGGGGGGGGTTGTTGGGAAAAGAGGGTGGAAAGTGGGCTGGGAAGCCAGGCTTGCCCACTGCAGGGTTTGCCGGGGGCGCACCTGCTGACCCAGCACCCTGGGAGTCTCAAGTACAGACATGAGGACTTGCCCCGCTTTGCAGCACCGAATTCCTGGAAAGCCCAGCTGTTGTCTGGAGCCCTGGAGATCAGGAAACACAGGATTTTCCTGGCCCTCCCTGCCCTTCAGTTTCAAGGGCTTGGCCCAGATGCCCTTGCCTCCTCCTGCCTGGCTCTGCACAGGGAGCAAAGGAAGCTGGAGCTCTGGATGTTTCACAACAGAAAGTCCCAATTCCTGACACTGAGTGATTAAAAGTGATTTTTCTTTTAAGAAAAAAGAAGCCTTTTATCATACTCCTAGGGCTGTCAGAAACCATTTGGGCAGATTTTCCTGCTCTTGTTTTTTTAGATGCAAACATGAGAGGGCTTAGCTGTCCTGACTCCAACTCACCCTTACAAACCACGGGGAGAAGAGAGAGGATTTCCGGTGTGGTCAGGGAGGTGGTGGGCTCTACTATTCTCCTCATATCCAGTGTGGGCCTCATCAGATGGAAAGAGGCTGTGGAATGTTTCAACCCCCAGATTCCCCTTTATGTGGATTATGTCTGAAAATCTGGGTCCCAGGACATGGTGTGAATGGGCTGAGGAGAGTGAATGCTCACTGGATTCGTTCTCTGTGCCAGGCACCATTTATAATAGCTTTGTGTTTATTCACCTATTCGATTCTCACAACAACCTCATGAGAAGGGAGTATTGTCACTGCCATTTTCTTGGCAAAGAAACTGAGAGCCAGAGTCACTTGCCCAAGACCATGCGTTCAGTGATTAGCAGATCTAGGCTATGAACCTGGCCTTCACCTGATAAACAGACTCAAGTCTCCCACCATGGTGTTTGCCGATGGTCATTTCAAATTTTGCTTACAGCTGTGCATAAAAGTTTTAAAAATTATAATGAGGTACCTTTCTAGGTGTTGTGCTAATTACAATGTGCTCACAATTTACATCCATAATTAGGAGACTAGGGACTAAGTAATTCCATTGCTTAAAAAGGGAGAGTACAAATATTACTCCCTATGGAAACCACAAACCAAAGTCCCAAGAATAAAAATAGCATACCAATGGGTGCTGAAGCCCAATGGGACCCATCGTCTAAATATTCTCAAGGCCTAAGTATTTTAGTGATTAAGAATCTCAATGGTATGAAACTAAAAAAGACAAGGAGTTGGGCCAACCAGCTCAAGCCTGTCCTTGCCAGTGCAGGGGAGGAGAGAAGGTCTTTTTCCACCTACCTTCTTAGGTTCTCTGGCTGGAGCTCTATAGATTGAGTGGAGAAAATTCTCATAATAAGAGAAAAGCATACAAATTATTTAATAAAAGTTTTATATGACACAGGAACCTTCATTCACAAGAACCCACCCAGAAAGGTGAAACCTGTGTATTTGTATACTAGGTTTGATGAAAAGTGAAAGACATGGAAAACACACTAGGACGAAGGATATGAGCTAATTGTTGTAATGTTGGAGGAAACTTAGCAAAGTTTCTTCATTCAAATTCCTCTCAGAACCCTTCAGTCTCAGAGATGAGGATTCCTTTCCTCTGGGCATAGAGAGGGCATCTCTCACATGAGGATCTCATGACCTGTTTCAGAAGACACAGGGAAAATCAGGGAGACCTTCTTGTACCTGACATTTCTCAAATTCCTTCAGCTAAAAATTTTCTTTTGTCAAATTGCCAGATTTTGGAGTAGTGTGTGAACCCTGTCATCAGCCAACAACAAAACTGGAATAACAAAATTTTAAAGCAAGCCAATGGCATCTTGCAACAAAGGTGTTCAGTGCAACATGGGTCTCAAGTTTCTTAGACAATTTATTTCATATATTTTTTAATTGTCTTTTTATAGAAATGAATACACTCATTAAAAAAATTGGGGAGGGAGCCTGGCTGGCTCAGTTGGCAGAGCATGCAACTCATGATCTTGGGGGTTGTGAGCTCAAGCCCCACGTTGTCCATAGAGCCCACTTAAAAAAAATAAAGTTTGATTCTATTTTTTTAAAAAACTTTGAAGAACAGTTACTTGTTAATCTGTGCTTGGATTAATGTCTTAATATCTACACTTAACCTTTGACATTGAAACCTGAGCTGAAAGAACACTTCAGAACACTTGCTAAAGACCCACTCTGACCTTCCCTGTGGAAATTTCTAGTTCATAGCTGACCTCTGTAGGTTGTTGTGTCCTTTCTACATGTGTCTTTGACAGAGATGCCAACTGTACATGAAAAATGATACTGGAACATGTCCTGGGGGCAGCTACTCTCTGAGCATCCTCTCCCAGACTCTGAAGCTCGGCCGGTGACAGGCCGAAGGCAAGACTTGGTTTCTTTCCTGGAGTGATTTACTTTATGGCTCTGGACTAGATTCCCAGCCAGACACCATTCCCAATCTACCCCAGGCCTTCGGGACTGTGCCATAATGTAGCAATGAAGTTAAAACTAAGCCTAAAAGGAATCAGACGGTTGGTATTTAAGAAATAAACCAAAGGCTTCCTCATTTCTTCATTTGCTTATTATGGGATTTCATATTTGTGAGCATATTCTCTGAATGTATTGGTGTAGCAGTGGCACATGGCAATCCTGAATCCCAAGGCACTCATTTAGTAAAGAACATGAGCGAGAAGGGAGCATTTGAGTTATCCCATAAATGTTTTTAACTCACCAATAATGTCTGTGTAGCTAGTAATCGTGGCTCTGGGCACAGAGAGGGCTTTCCTGTTGCTAAATTTTGTGGTGATCCTTAAAGCCAGCTAGGGTGAGTTCCATATTATTACTTCTGAGTGGGGCAGTGACGTCCATCTCTGGCAATTCTTAGCTTCCTCTTTATTTTTGTCTTGTTTGGCTAGAGAAAATAACTCCATAATGAATATCTCATCTCATTGAACAGTTACATTTTCTGTCTCATCCAAATCCTTAATGGAATAAATAATTACATACAAACCAAGCTTTCTATTCTGTAAGCATCTATCCTATTGATCTCTCTTTCTGCATTTCTCTCTTAGATGTATTAATAAAGTTAAAAGAGATTAAAAAAATTTTTTTCCTGAAAGCAAATAAATGAAATCACACAGCTAGAAAATTGTGTATGCAGGATTGACTTTTAGTGATTTAGCAGATAAATGACTTGATAGCATAAATATAAACGCATTCATCCAGGGTTTTCAAAGTTTTTTTCTAAATTAGTAAAGACGATGGAATCAAAGAGGAAAGATAGGCACTATGATTTTTCAAAGAAAAGAACCTATAAATAACTAATTGGACTATCACTTGATTTGTATGTCAGATATGTAAGTACTTAGAGAGAACACTGTTTGTTTCAGCTGTTCTCATCAGTATGATTAATGACTACTTAAAAGTGCTTGATTCCATTTGTATGCCAGCTGTTCTTGTGTAAAACAAACTGGGACTTTCTCAAGATAATCAGAGTTGGGCTGTCTGCAGGATTTGGGGGTTGATACCTATGAGCTGGAAAAGGAAATTGATGGCTCTCAGCTCATCATCCTGAGGTCAGACCCAGACACTCATGACTGAAATATACCCAAAGCAGATGCTGATTACAAGGGCCTGCTCCTTTGCAGAATTTGGATGATGGCAAGATCTTAGCCATTATGGAGCATTTATGCGCTGTTAGCAAGTTAAAAAGGACCTGAGAAGTCTTCACTACACAGATTACTTTAAAAGGTAAATATGCAAGAAGAATCATTCAAAATCACAGGCAAGCTGGGCCAAGCAGCAGTACAAAATCATTAAACTACAGAAGCAATGCTCCACTCTTTCCCAATGAAGCAATCAAAACAGGTTGCTTCCTATGGGCGGGAAAGGTGGTGGTTACATGGGAATGCACACATGCATAATGAGGATGATTTCAGACATAATCTCCAAAGACAGGGAGCATTTCTGAATTTTCACTTCCCATTGCACAAATTCAAAATTGGCTGGGCAGTCATCATCTCTTCCACACCGAAAGGAAACCAATACCTAATCAGAGATGGCAGTGTTCTTTTTGACCTCACAGCTATGTTCATAAGTACCCACATGAAATGAAAATCCCCTTGTAGTCTTTAAAGTCAATTAATTAAAGGCATCGAGATAGTCAACAAATATCACTCAAGTTATCCTTGTGCCAGCAACTCTGCCAGTAAGGTGTTTGCGAGACCTGAAATAGCTTTCTCTCTCGGAGGAGCTCAAAGCATAATAACTAACAGTTGTCAGCTGCTTACTAGGTTTAGCACCATACTGAGCGTGTTACATGCACTATCTTATTTATTCCTCAGAGCAACTTTATGAGGTCACTACTATTATTACATCCTCATTTTAAAGACAAGAAAATCAAAACATTTGCTCAGCATCCCACAGCTAAGAATGGTAGACGGAGGACTCAAACCCAAGTTTCTCTGACTCCAAGGACCAGGTGAGCTCTTAACTAGTACCCAATAGTTACGTGCATTAGGAAATTGGCAGTGCTGGGTAGTAATCATATGGGGAAAAGCCAAAATAGGTGCTGAAGATAGGGTTACAGGGGTCATCAGAAGAGCAAAAAGCATCTGGGGAAGCTTAGGGGAGAAAGTGAGGCTTATCTGAATTTGGGTTTGAACTTGTAGACAAAAGATTAGTGGGATGATATTGAGGATAACTACCATACTTTCTCACCAACACTCCTTTGACAAGAAAGAAAATTTGGACTCATGAGTCATTGAGCTGATACATAAGTCATTGAACTGATATAGAATGTATTTATATAAAATTTTATTTTTTATTTTTTATATAAAATTTTATAAAAATGTGTATATATATATAGAGAGAGATAATGGCTTGGGTAGGTTTCAGTAACCATGTGTCAATTATCTCTATTTTATAGATGAGAAATTCCATAAAGCCTTTGATACTGTAAGAATTGATCAAGCTCCTGGGAGACAATTCTCCATGAGTCTCCTTTGTTTCTGCATCTTTCATAAACAGAGGCTTCCTAACTGTCCTTTGTTCTAGACTATCTTTTCAAGGATGTTGGCACAGCCTAGAAAGATATAGTGTCTCCCTCTGCTGAAAGGGCAGGTATGCTTCCTGCCCATTATAAAAGATTGGGCTTTCTAAGCCCAGGGTCCCCCTCCTGAAATGTAATCCACTGCACTTGCAGGCATCCTTCCTGGTCTATCCAGGTTGTCCCCATGACACTTGGGAGCAAGGAGAATTAACCTACTGTCCTGACTCATGATGCTTGCTGTGCTATGAGCAACAAAGTCCTTTGTCTCTGACCCAGGAGTCTCATGCCTTATGCCAGCAACCATGAAACTGTGGCAGTTTGCTTGCCACTGGGGTAAAACAGACCTTTTACACTTCAGAAGACAGGAAAATTTCTTTTCTTTTCTAGACAGGTCAAGTTTGTCCGCATCCTCATAGAAAAATAAGGCATCTGCTTTGGCATCTGTTAGATTAATATCAAATAGGTCCATCTTAGAGCCTAAAGAAACAAAGGAAGACAAAATGGCAGTGTGGGGGGTGTCCCCTGAATGTTAGCCAGGTGTTCAGAGACGAGGCTAAGTAGAGTACTACTATTTCCATGGCCATGCCTTCAAAATGCTTATCACTGAAAGCAAGGGTTGACAAACTGGCCCATGAGCTAAATTTGGCCTACACCTTTTTTAGTAAGTAAATTTTTATTGTCTAGGCATTATTGGTAGCTGTTTGTATGCGACAATAGCAGAACTGAATGGTTGCAGCAGAGACTCCGTGGCTGCAAATCCTAAAATATTTACTGTCTGGCCTTTTACAGAAAATACTTGGTGACCTCTGGTCTAAAGAAATAAATAGATTCATGTAGAATAAAGAATTCCCCCAAAATGTGCTGAAGAGTTATGAACAGAACATTACATGGGCATAGAAAAGAAAGCTGTAAACACAGGCACATCCACAGTTGTCCACACACACACATGCATGTACTCACATATGTACATGTCCCTTCCTGCCCCTACTCACACACCCGTCTGTCATTTGCATGGTGGTCTTATTTCATCTCCACAGTCGGGCTATTAAGCATATAGATTTGGGAGCAGAGCTGCTGGAGACAAATTTGGTCCAAATTTAGAACGTTGCTACTTAATAGCTGAGTGATTTTTGGATAAGTCACTTAACTTCTCTGAGCCTCGGTCTTGTTACTTGTGAATTCCTACACATCATAGGATCCATGGAAGGCTCACACAAAGGCATAAAATATTTTTTATTGTGTATCCCCATTTTCCAGTAGAGGAAACTGAGGGACAGAGAGGTTGAGTACTTTCGTTAAGGTCATACAGGTAGGAAAATGTAGATGCAGAACTTAATTTCAGCTCTGACTCTAAAATCTGGGCCCTGACTGCTATTATATTGCCTCTCAGTATTAAAGGGCTATAGAATTCATACATAAAATCATAATAAAATTTACCCTTTCCAACAGTACTTAATACTTTAAAAATTGTGATTTGTGGGTTGTTTATTGGCAGATCCTACAGATCTTTTGTCCTGTCTAAGTTCTGCCAGAGCCTTTTTTGAATTCATTATATTAATATATTCCCACCTGATACTTTGATGGTTATCCTTTGAAGTCAAGTCCACTTTTATTATTAAAATAATTACATTCACAGTTTTAAGAGTATAAGCCTAAGCAAAGCTTTTGCCAGTTATCTATATAACTATATCCAGGTAATTTTAATGAAAGAATAGCACTTTTAAATACTAAACTGTAGATAAGTGATTTGTTACTATTGCACTGTTTCAAGAATCTACCCCCAAACAGTGATATTTTCCATATAATTTTCATAGAGTCATTTGATCCTACTGTTAGTAGTTGGTAGGGGGGTTTAGAAGGGTTGTTGGGGGGGGGAAGCAAATATCACCACCAGTATGTGTCTTCCAGGCTTTCTGTGAAGAGTTCTAAAGGAAAATGCACCATTTCCCCAAACCCCTTAAGTCGTATCTCCAGATTATTCCTTTGGCAGAGGAATAGCGTGGTAATATCTTGCCGAGAAACAAGTTAGCATATTTAAAGAATTCTGTGTCAATAAAAAGAAAAGGTCAGTACCCATTCGACTTGATGTATTGTTTTGAGCATCCAGAAGAGTGTTTTTCTGGATGAAAATGCCACTTCTTCGACAAGGAAATAATGCACTTGTGGTCAGATGTGTCCTTCCTAAAAGTGTGGTGTAGACTTGAATCCTTGTTATGAAACCTGCCTCAGAGCTGGAGGCCTAGGGAAAGGATTCTACTTAACTGTCCATTTCTCCATGCATAGCTGCTTTAAAAAGTTAGATATTAATTTTAGGGGTGCCTGGGTGACTCAGTTGGTTAAGCATCTGACTCTTGATTTCGCCTCAGGTTAGGATCTCAAGGTTGTGGGCTCAAAAACCACTTTGGGCTCCATGCTGGGTGTGGAGCTGCTTAAGACTCTCTCCCTCTGCCTCTGTCCCTCCCCCCATCTCTAAAAAACATAAAAGTCAGATATTAATTTTAACAAAATGGTTTGATCTCCAGAAGAGAAACTGTGGCCTTTGATTTTGACAGAATAACAACAAGGTACTTTAGATAAATTGTTTGAAACCTCACAGCCACAACGGCTGCCAGAGTTTGCATACTTTTTAGGTGACAGGGTAGGATTCTAACTCAGATCTTCTTGGTTCCAGACATTATCCCACATTTCCTGGGTCTACTTCTGACCAAATCACACATAATGTCAGCCCAAAGTAGGTACTTCCTGAAGGAGATCCTAGGTATTTTCTCCACCCACTGGAGTGGCTTAGAAGGTCCTGGATTCCAGATTGTGCTGCTACAAAACCAAGGAGCTGCTGTCAGCCTGGGTCCTTGGGTGACTATGTGAAGCAGAGCCCTTTCTGATGACCTGTGTTTGACATATAATGTGATAGAAGACAAGCTACTGAGATCTGGGAATTGTTTGTTGTCACTGTATGGATGTCTTATTTAAATACTGTTGTCTTTGGCTATTCTTCAAATGCATTATCTTTTCCTCATTGGTTTATAGAAACTCTTCATTTGTTAAGGATATTGACATGGTGTTTGTTTGTTACATATGCTGCAAATGTTTTCCTCCCTATGGTTTTGCTTACATTTTGTTTTGCTGTACAGAAATATTTTTCATCATGCTGTATTTTTCTGAACAGAAATTTAAAGTTTTACAGAGCCAAACTTGTCAGATATTTTCTTCTATGTCTTCTAGTTTGTCTGTCAGAAATAGAGAGGATGTTCCTTTGCTAAGATAATAATCTTCTCATAGTCATTTAACTGAATAGGCTATCACTGTGCCCTGCTCCTGGCAGAGAAGCTATTGTTATCAATACAAAATCCATATATATATTCCAAATATATATATATAAAGGCTTTTTAAAAAGATTTTTTATTTATTTGTTTGACAGAGTGAGAACGAGAGAGAGAGAGAGAGAGAGAGAGAGAGCGTGTGTGCAAGCAGGGGAGTGGCCAGTAGAGGGAGAGGGAGAAGCAGGCTCCCCGCTGAGCAAGGAGCCCCACATGGGGCTTGATCGCTGGATCCTGAAATTGTGACCCGAGCCGAAAGCAGACATTTAACCCACTAGCCACCCGTTTAATATATATATATACACACACATATATATGTGTCTGTATTCTTAATATTGTTCTATTTTTATGCCCATTCCATACTAATTTCTTACTGCTTTTTAGTATATGTTCTGATATATGATGGACCCAATTCCTCTTCCTTTTTTTATTGCAAATATTATTGGTATGCACATGCATTCATTCTTCCAGATAAAGTTTACTATTTGTCAAGTTTCAGAAAAGACAATGTGTTGGGATTCTAAATGAGATACTAAGTGTGTACATTAATACAGGGAGCAATGAAATCTTTATATTGCTGAGTTTCCATCAAGGAAAATGATGTGTATCTTCATTTATTCAGATCTCATGAAAATTTTATAGTTTTCCTTGTGTATTTCTTATTAAATCTATTTCTAGGTACTTTATACTTTGTGTTGCTATGTGAACATGTTGTCTTTTGGTAACACAAAATAGATGAACTTCAAAGAACTGTCTCAAAATAGAATTTAAACTTAAACCTGTGCAGTAATTTCCTAGAAGCCAGTTGAGACAGACATTACACACAAATGTTTCTAAGATGAGAAAAGGAGAGGAGGATTCCCTCAGCCTGTACCAGACTGAAAAACACGTTGTCCACCCAGACCGTAGCCCAGTGGCTCTGAAGGAAACTTGCTTCATTCCATCTTGCCGTGAAGGCCATTGCCTACAAAAACCCTTTTTAGAACTTACTAGGAGGTTGTTTTTCAACGATGTTATTTTCTATATTACATTTGTCATCTGTATGAAGCTCCCAAAGAGGAATTCCCCTGGTCTTTGTTCCTCCTGAGAAACTGCTTTGTGCTTTTAGCGAGCGGATCCTATTATCCATCATGTAACTGATAGCATTTCCCACTGCCTTGTCTGCTAGAGAGCTTAGCGTCAAATTTTCACCCACTGCTAACAAATGCATGGGATTTTCATGGATGCATTTGAATTCTAAGCTTATTCCCGGCCTTGTTGAACTTGCTTTCCAACACTTACGCCTGTTTTTCATTTATTTTCATCTTGTTACATCTTACATATCTTTGTAATCCACTTTAAATGTGTTCTGGATCAAAACAGACTTGAAAATGCTTAGACGGGTTTGCATCCTATAATCCATGCCCCAGTTCATGAAATTGCATGATAAATATAATTACCACACCATTTGATATAAAGAACTTTATTTTGAAATAAGGAAATACAAATTCTTTGAAGTTATACATCGGTTCATACAGAATCATCTCAGCCTTCATTTCTAAAATGAAGCTGACTGTTAAAAACCTTCTAGTAAAATGATTACAGTAAACTTTAGACTTAAGGTCAGGCTAGGATATATATACTTTATGAGAGTCATCAAATTACTAGTTTCTATTTATCTTTTAAAATGTGTGTTTGTTCCCTGTTTCGTTCTCAATACTCAGAACACAATTTCTCACAAAGATTTACTCTTTCTATATCTAAAATTTTCCCAAAAAGAATTTTTAGGCTACACAAATTCAAAACAACTGTTTTCCTGACCCAGCATGAAAATGTGTAAAAACAAATCAGAATTGTTTTTAATTAGAGGTATATATTCAAGTAAAACAGAGACAGGACAAAAGAAAAACACAATTTATGGGAATAGGTTTTAGAAAGAGTTTTAGTTCAGTGGCGTGTATTAGGCGGTGTTCTTGATAATACTTTTTAAAAATGGGAACAAAAAATTTTTAGAATTTGTAATACTAAAATTGATCTATACATATTCAACTATCAATACTCTGTCAACTATCAGTACTCTGACTTGATGAAAGTGAGACAAGGTGACCGAAGACATAAAATACTATTGAATTTATTTAACCAAGTGTTCCCGAAGCATTCTGGGCATAAAGAATGACAGGCGTGAGGCCAGGGTATTGTCCTGGGAACAGTGGCCAGCAGCTGGGTGCTCTACCACATGATTCCCAAAGGGCAGAGCGGCTCCTCAGGAAATAGTGGGGTGGATTAATTTTGACAATGATAAACTTTACATGAGGGACAGTGAGCATAATAAGATCTAACCAGACTGAACTCTTGCCAAGAGTCTGAAATCAGAACCACCACCAAGTTCAACCCAAGTGTCCCGTTTCTACCCAAAGAGAACATTTCTAATACTTTGACTTAAAGAAATAAAATCAATTGGTGAACCTCATAGGAAGTGTATATAATGCATTTCTTGTGTGAAGCCCGCTTTGTTCATTTAGAGATATCTGTAAAGATCTGCCTCTTTACTTTTTAACTTCATCAACCCGCCTGGGTGGAACATGAGGTCAACGATATACACCTCAGGGGGAGGAAGAGCCCCAATCAGTCCCTTACGAGATTCATTCATCAACTTAACTTCATTCCAAGCTCTGCCATACTCCCCACGAACCAGAGAGCAGCCGATGCCAATTTTATCAGCCAGCGCCTGTGGAAGAAAACACAAGATCAACCAAAAGTGAGGAGGGAGAGGGGCAGGGGAAAATCCTTAGCTGGAAAACCCACCTTGTTGAAGGTGAAACGTACAACTCTTGCAAAGAAGTGCTTAGAAAGGAGGCTGAAAAAAATGTGGAATATTGTGATAGGAGCCAATAAAGTGTGATAAGTTCCCTTGTTCCCCAAGATCCTGTAGACTCACAATCTCTGTGTAGGTCCTGCTGGGAAGTGACATTTTTCAGGCAGTTACACTGCATTGTATCAGCACAAGATTGATAACGTCATTGGAGAAAAGCTATTCCACGGGCTTTCAGCACTACCGCACCTATCAATCTTTCTATGTTTCTAGGCTGCTCTGTGGGTGTGATATGCCGTGGGATTGAATGGAGGGATCAAATTGGTGGGGACCTTTTTTCTTGCTGATTTATTCGGTGTGATGGGGTTGGTGCCGTGAGCAGGGGGTCGGTCCTTCTTGGGCTGCCTGCTGCCACATCCTCCGCAGTGGCTTATGTTCCTTGGAAGTGCTCTCTTCAGTTTGTCCTGATTTTGAGGTTATTTAAAAAGTACCTTTAAGATAATCTGGAAACTTCTTAGTCACATTATAGCTTTTTAGCCACTTTCTAGTTGTTGTCACCTCAGGCAAATGACTCAGCCTCTCTGTGCTTCCATTTCTTCATCTGGGAAATGAGGATCACATCAGTAGAACCTCTTTCCTAGCAGGGTGGCTATGGAGATGAAGAGAATGAATACGTGTCGGGTGCTTAGAGCTATGAGTGCTGCACAGAGGAGGTACTCAGCAAGTGCTCCTAGTAGTAGAAGGCAAGAATTGTGTTGGTTTAATAATCCATGTATGTATTAATGTGATCTATTGATTACTTACTACGTATTGACTACACCAGGTACACTTTCTTGGGTGAACCAAGATGATTAAGACATGGAAGAGCCTTCCATCCTATCTAGTCTCAGGCTGCCTGATAAACAGTCAACTCTAATACAGTATCCAAATGGATGGCATTCTGTGGTATTGTCATTTATCATAAGAAATACACGTTTGGTCTTTGTCCCGTTTCTGGCACGGAACACCTAAACCCTTGGAATCTCCTAAGTGATGAGAACCACAGAAGTGTCTTTCCTTATGTTAATGAGGTGACTTCTGGACCGCACTTGAGGATGCTGTTTGGCAGGGGAACCAATCTTATGATCGGAGGGTTACAACATTCAGTCCCACCCCAAGCTCCAGGGAGGGGAGAGGGGTTGCAGGTTGAATCAGTCACCAGTGGCAATGATTTCATCAATTTTGCCTGTAAATGAAGCTTCCCTAAAAACCCAAAAGGCAAGGGTTTGGAGAGCTTCTGGACTGGTGACTACGTGGAGATTCAGAGAGTGTGGCACGCCTGGAGTGGGGCACCGAGGCTCCAAGCCTTCTCCCCATACCGTTCTCCGTGCATCTCTTCCGCCTGGCTGTTCCCTGACTTGTATCTTTTTATGATAAACTGGAGATCTATTAAGTAAAATGTTTCTGAGTTCTGTGAGCCCCTCTAGCAAATTAATCAACCCTGAGGGGGCTGTGTTCTTGGGAACTTCCAATCTATAGCCGGCTGGTCAGAACACAGATGACAGCTGGGGCTTGTGACTGGTCGGCCGAAGTGTGTGTGTGGCGGGGACGGGGTAGTGTTGCAGGACTGAGCCCGTAACCTGTGGGATCTGACACTGTCTCCGGGTGGGTAGTGTCAGAACTGAGTTGCATCGACCTAGCTGATGTCTGAGGATTGGCTGGATGTATAAAATCTTCTACCCCCACCCCCGGGCCTGCCACCTCTCCCCCCACTGGAACTGGTTCTAAAATCCTCTTACACTCATTGTCTTACACTCATTGTCTAGTGGGGTAGAGAGTCAAAAATAAACATGTTTTCTGAAATAATATTTACTGCTCTCCTAACTCCATGTCAAGGCACTTTAAATCATCAAAATAATCCTGGGAAATAGATAACGATTGCATTTCCCATTTTATGGAGAGTAAAAGTGAGGTCAGGTCATTTTCCCGAGGAAGGTCACCATAAGTGGTGACCTAATTTGGAAGCCAGGGAATCTGTCCCCGGAGTCTGAGTCCCTAAGCTCAGGGTGATACTGCCTCCCAATGAGTTGAATGAGTTCCCAGCTGAAAGTCTCCGTCTTCTCTGTGAAGTGGGAAACAAAGTCGTCTGCTCCGAGGAAGAGGCAGTGTTAGAACGAGGACGGGCAGGTGTGGGGCAGAGCTGCTGAGGCAAAAAGGAAAAGCTTGTGACCAGGAGCTGGGAAAGGGTGGCCAGGCCTCACGACTGTCCACGTGAGCTGGGCATGCTGACTCGGCTGTGACAGTCCCCACTGTCAAGTTCCGCAGCCTGAGCGTCACAGGGGATAGGGCAAGCAATCCGCCTGGCCGCAGTAGGGGGGGCTGGCGAGCCAGTGGGGAGGACGGATGGGGTCAAGAAAGTGAGGGAAGTGAGTGAGCCAATTATAAGGTCCAAGGATAATTCATCTAGGCTGCCAAGGGGGAAAAGTAAAGCCAAAAAGGAGGCAACGAACTGGAAGAAAATACGGAGGATGACGAGTATTCATAGGACTGAACGATTTAGGAGGGTGGAAGGGTAAGAGATTTTATCATTGGTATTGATGGTCAGGATGTCAGGGGTGGGCAAGACCCGGCTACTGATTGTGTGACTCCGCACAGGTGTGAGGGTAACAGATTCACTTTGGCATAATGAGAGGGACTGAACGTTCGTGTCCCCCCCACCCCAAATTCATATGCTGACACCTTGATCCCCAGTAGGGTGGTATCGGGAGGTGGATCCTTTAGGTAGTTAGGCTCAGAGGAGGTCATGAACGTGGAACCCCCCACTGCGGGATTAATGCTCTTGTAAGAGGAGGAGGAGACCAGGGCCTCCTGTCTGTCTGGGATGGAAGGACACAGGCAGAAGGTGGCCACTGCAAACCAGGAGGAGGGTCCTCACCGGACGCTAACTGTGCTGGCAGCTCGAGCTTTGACTTCCCAGCTTCCCAGATTGTGAGAAAGAAAAGTTTACTGCTTAAGCTCCCCGGCGTACAGGATTTTGTGAGAGCAGCACGAGCACAGTAATACAGTGTTTTTGAGACACTAAGGTGCAGCCTGCTGGCGTGCAGACGGACACACAGATCAGGAATCAGGAGAGGTTTGTGGGACAGAGGAAAGAATCTGGGTGCCTTTGGCAGTTAGTATTTAAGGCCACGTGACTGGAGGACCTCACCACAGGGAGCACATGAAGTGAGAAGGGAGAAGAGGAGTGGAGGAAAAGAGGTCACTGACCAAAGGTGACTGAGATGAGGTGGAAAGAGAGGACAAAAGATACTGAAGAGAGTGGTGTCAAGGGATGAGAAGGCCCAGGGACAAATTCTTTGACACTTCAAGTAAGACAGGCGATAGATTCCTGTGGTCCATCCTGAGAGGGAGCCAAGGCCAGGCTGCAGTGGGCTGAGGAGAAAAACGAGGCGTGCTCAGGAGGGACAAGGTGCTGAGATGACTCTGAATTTTGACCCAGAATGAGAATTATCTACAGATAGAAGCAATGTGGTAGGTTTCATTCGGGTAGGTATGGGTTCGGGTTCCTGCTGGGCCTCTGGTTGACCTTGAGTAAATTCCCTCTTTGAGTTCAGTTTTCTTGTCTTTCAAACAAGGGTAGTAATTTCAACCTTTGGCATTTTTGAGACTCTTCACAACTGCATTTATCAAGCGCTTGACACATAGCTCAAAATGATGGTGGTCATGGTAATAGGAGCTATGGGAATAGTAGCTCTGATGAGAAAAGATTTCTACTTCCTCTTTAAATAGTATAGACTCAACTTTAGATTTTCAAGGAAAAACAACTAACAGAGAGAAAGAGATTTAAGATAGGAGAAAATGTGATAAAGCAAGAAATCCAAGAAAATAGGGAAGGCTGGCATTTGGATTAGAGATAGAATTAGCTTGGAACTGGAAGCAAGATACACATGGATGTAAAGGTATTTGGGAGGGGGTAGGAATCTTTTACATTCAGTCTATAGTTCAGAAACCATTTTTGCAGCTCCTATTATATTCCAAACACTTGACACAATGGAGAAAAAAACCACTCACTTTTTCAAATCTGATCCTTCTTTAGTGTCCCCATCTCAGTGAATAATGCCATCATGACCAGTTGCCCCGCCCAGGACCTGAAAATTATTTTGTTCTTCTCATGCAATCCCTTGTACCACACCTAGGCAGACACCCACTGTTTTCAGTTGTATCTCTTAAATCTCCCTGTAAATTCACACCTTCTTTCATGTCCTCACAGCTATGGCTTTAGTAAAGGTCACCCATAGTTCTTGCTTCAGTGACCTTCCAGGCTTCCTGTCTCCAGTCCTGCTTCTGCTCTAATTGATTCCCCATTCTGTTGCCTGAACGGTCTTTCAAAATCATGTTGCTGCTTTCCCCTTGACAACATTCATTGGTGGGGCGCCTGCGTGGCTCAGTGGGTTAAGCCTCTGCCTTTGGCTCAGGTCATGATCACAGGGTCCTGGGATCAAGCCCCGTATTGGGCTCTCTGCTCAGCAGGGAGCCCGGGTCCCCCTCTCCCTCTGTCTGCCTCTCTGCCTACTTGTGATCTCTCTCTGTCAAATAAATAAATAAAATCTTTAAAACAACAACAAAACAACGTTCATTGGCTACTCGCAGATCAAGTGCAAACTCCCGTGGTGCTTTGTGACCTGGCCCCTTAGCCTCATCCAGCCCCTCCTCTTTCCTTCATCCAGAAAAACTATTCTACATTCCTCCAATGGACTCGGGGCTCTCATTCCTGTTATTTTGTATAAAATGTTTGGTTTGTTGAGAGTGCTCTTGCCTTCCTTCTTTACCTGCTGAAATTCTACATAGCCTCTAATACTCAGACTGCATATCACTTCCTCCCCTGAAACTCTCCCTGACATCTCCTTAGAGCCCACAAGTCGGGCTTAGGTACCTGCTGTAAGGGCGGCCACTTTAGTATCCCTATATTCCCAGACCTTAGAAGAGCCCTTGGCCTACAGTAGATGTATAAGTGTTGAAAGAATATGCTTCCAATAGTCTAGCGAATATACACGTACATATATATTTCAAATAGAAGTAATTCTAAACAATAGGATTAATATTAGCCAGTTAAATGTTAGCTAATGGCTCACACAATTATTATAAAGACAAACATTTTCACCTACTGGTAAATGAGGCAAAACATCTTAGGTACCTTGAAAAGCAAAGCTCGATGGTAGAAGATTCCTTTTTGGATCAGTCCAATCGGTATGACATTGGATTTAAGCTGAAATTTTAGTTCACTTATATGAAGTTCCCAGCTGAAATCATGTAGTTTCTCTTTTGAAACTTTACCACCCATTTTTTCTGCCACATACCTATGTCAATTACATTGAGATCAAATCAATCAAGTTTAATATCTCACTTTGGATGCTTTGAGTGTAACTGTATGTATAACTGTATGTATAAAAACAATATTTCCTGACTTTTACTGTTGGCTTTACTTTTTAAATTTGCTACCAGCTTGTTGACATTATGCCTATTGTCTTCAAACTATCATGTATAAACTGAAATTCTAACTATTTCACTCAACACAAAGGAAGACATAAATGCTAATTTCAATATTTATAACAAGATACGAATCAATATCACACTAAATTTGTATCAGTGCAGTCTTAAAGTTCTATTTGCTTTCGAAAAATATTTTCAAATGCTTCAATCTGAAATCCAAGGCATTGTATTAACATATGGTCCTTCTTTTGAGGAATTTGAACACAGAGATAATAACACACTGGAAATTTTCCCCTTGGATTTCCAAATATTTTCAAGATTTATAAGTGTTTTCCTTTTAAAGTGTTTTATTTTTTTGATTTAGAGGCATTTATGTAACACTGAAGTGAGAGGAGAGAGGAAGGGGGCAGAAGGAAAACTGAGTAAGTTGGGTGGTGTAGTTTGCCTGGAGGTTTCCTGTCATTGGAAGCTCTCCCTGAAGAAGCCAGTAAGCACACTTGCAAAAATCCTCTGTTGAAGGCTACTACATTTTGGAGTAAAGGCCGAATTGCAAATTTTATTAAAGAAGTTCCTCTTGTTGTCTGTAGGATCAAGCAAAGAAGAACAATGGCGAAAACCAGAAAGGGGCGGGGAGAGAGCTGTCGCACGGACCCGGCCAGGCGTCCTGTAATGAATGCCGGGAACCAAAAGCACAGGGACCAATCTCTGGATCTCACCTCGAAAAGGGCTCAGGTTAAAAAAACAATTATTTGGGAATGATGAAAAGTGTTTCTGATAGGAACAAAGCATGAGGACATCTGACAAATGCTGAAATGAGCTCAATCCGAGTTCTGCGCGAGTCATCACTTCTCAAGGACATCAGGAAAACTTCATTCGCCAAAAATGCTCCCTTCCAGTTCTGGCTGATGAGAGTCAACGATCTGGCGGCTGTGTTCCTTGCAGTTGTCACACCCAGGTTTGATGAGCGCAATGCGCTTCTACTTGGAGTAGATCCAAGCTCCCGCGGAGACTACAGCTGTTGTAGGGTCCAGTAACTCGCTCACTGGTTGTCGGTGCCAGTTACAGAGGCCACCGTCCGCTTCCTGCAATTCCTAATCTCTTACAGCTACCAAGTCAAGTTCTCAGATTTCTCTTAGTGGACTCACATTAAATGCTCTAATTAAGAAGGCAACGTCACTGGCGTACGCAGAGCGTCGAGCCTGCCCGAACAGCCACCCGTTAGAGTGCCACACCCTCACTTGAGAGCAATGCGAAACGCAAAATATCAGACATCCATCTGGCCTAAAAAATCAGTGACAGCTATTTGTATTAGAAAAGAATTTGTGGGGGGTGGGGGTAACCTGGTGATGGGCATTAAGGAGGGTGTGCTGGAATGAGCACTGGGTGTTACAGAAGACTGATGAGTATCACTGAACTCTACCTCTGAAACTAATAATACACCACATGTTAATGCATTGAATTTAAATTTTAAAAATCAAAAAAAGAAAATAATTCGTGAGTTTGCAAAGAATTCACAATGTGATTCCTTTAAAGCATGAGCATCCCATGTACGTAAGGAGTGATTTAACTTTCTTTTCTTTTTTTTTTAATTTTTGAAGTAATTTAATTTTCAAACTTTTGATTCATTCCTAACTTCTTCAGGATCACATTGAATGATGCCTTTAATGGTTTAGCTGGAGAAAATGACAAAAGCATTTTTCTTTAAGCAATTTCCAGCTCCTAGCTCTGATTCTTGGCAGAAATGGGACCTAAAATAGAAACTGGGCATTTTTTCAACTTATTGTGTTTCTGCATCAGAGTCAGAAGTGGGGGGCAGTAATTATGGTGTCATTAGCTGAAAATGGGCTAAAAAATGCAAACCACTAACATCAAAAACTTTGCTTCAGAAACTTAAAATGCCTATGTATAGAGAGACAACTTACTTGGCAAGAGCCTCAATCTGCTCCTTAATATTGGTTATGGGAAATATTGACTTGGTCACTTCATACACATAAACGCAGAAGTCCGGGTCGGAGGGAGGGTACCATTCTTTATCGGGGCTCCCTTCTCCGGTCAGTTTTGGGGCTGCCGCAATCTCTTCTTCCTCCTTTACTTTTTCCTCTTCTTTTTTCCCTCGGCCTTTCCTTTGAGAGGAAACGGCAGCAATCAAAGTCACAAAATGAGCAGGCACTAACTACGCTCTGAGTTCATCTAAAGAGCATCCCAGAAATAGAGTATTTTATACTTTAATGACCGTATCATATGCAGTTTTCAAATTTTTGATGACAACCATAGCGTTTTATAGTCTCTATATCATGTAAGAGAAATTCACTTTCAAGATAACACGACATGATTGATACGTATTATGAAAATCACACAATCTTGCATACAATCACTTAACCAGATGTCTGATGCATAGTAGGTATGTAATAAACATTTATTGGATTGGGAAAAAATAGGTTGCCTCCTCAGGGAGTCTAAGCCAGTCTTACATCATCTCTTACTTTGGTTGAGACCTTCTGAAGAAGGGTTTGAATCACTGTTTTTTAAAAAAATGACCCAAAACATGGAAAAAAAGCAAAACAAAATAAGGCTAGCATGAGAATTTCCATGTCATGCAGGAGTGAAGACTTATCTAAAGTTTATCTAGGGAAATGTGCTTAATTCTGTACTTAGGGAAACTGGAATGCACTTAGTTGTAAATATACTGTTTAATTAAAATATTCTATGAATTAATCCTTTCAAACTTAGAGAATTTGCTAGCTTGCATGTAAGTGTTTGTTTAGTAGAGATGCAAATTATTTCTGTCAATGGAGAAGATATTGCCAGAGGCTATAGTTTATTGGCTGTAGGATGCTAACCAGTTGTTGTTGTTGTTTTTCTGTAACTCAGTGATCTTTTTCTAACATTCCTTAATTAAATTGGATAGAAATACCTACCTCCTCAAATGTCCTTTGGACCAGTATTAACATCTTATTGGTTACTTCATTAATTTATGAGTTGAACAAAAGTAATGACATGTGTTCTCATTCCAGATAACACAGAGTAGGCACATTTAACCCTGTTTCTCCTACTGAATACAGTCCATCAAACCTGGACAGGATTCAACAGCTACTTGAAGGCTCTGAAAAGCAAATGGTAGCTGGAAGATCCAAGAAGATCTTTTGAATTATTACTGAACAGATGGTGAGTTTATCTTTTTATTTTTCTGCAGTATTCTCCAAGCCAAACTAGACACAGCTCAAAGTCTGGAAGTGGGCATCAGCACAGACAGAGCTCAAGGAGAAGCCCTCTTGAGAAACAGGAAAGACATAGAGTGGTGGAAAACCATGTTTTGTTGTGTTCTTTTTTTCCCCTCAATTCTTTTGTGCCCCAGCCCCTAAGGAATCCTGTGACAGTAGCGGCAGTGGTGACATCAGCATCTCATGAGAACCTAAAATAACTTTATACTTGCTCAGTCCTCATGTTGCTTGGTTGGAGATACAGGGGCAGTCATGGTAAGAGTATAGCAGGGCAGGGTAAATAAAGTTTTCTGGCTTGAGGACCAAAAAGAAACCCCCAAGGAACCCGCAAAGACAAGGGAGATCATGAAGAGGGAAAATCTCAGGGAAAAAAAAAAATCAAGTTATTTATGAATTCTTAGGCTTACCTTCCCCCGCCCCCCTGCAAGCTGTGTATACATGGTTCTGGCCCTAAACAGTACATCACAGATTTTCAGGATGGAACAATGGGACTGACCACCACCCAAATTCTAAACTGGACACACAGTCAGGACTGCTCCAAATAGCACTGCCAAGCCTTTGGAAACTGGACTGACAGTGGAAATGACAACCCACGGAACACTGGCTGAAACTTGTTAAAGATTGGAAGAAGCTGGGGCTGGGTGCTTGTCTCAGTCAGAAGAGCATGTGACTCTTGGTCTTGGGGTCGTGAGTTCGAGCCCCATGTTGGGTGTAGAGATTACTTAAATAAATACAACTTAAAAAAAAGAAGAAGAAATCAATTGGGTCAACTGTTGGCTAAAATAGACACAAAAAAACATTCTTCTTAGAAGGCATACAGGATGCATTCACCAATATCTTGATTACTGTAGCTTTATCATAAATCATTAAATCAGAGAGATTCTTTCAACTTTATTCTTCTTTTTCAAAATTATTTTATATACCCTTCCATAAAGGTGTTAGAATTAGCACATCTATAGCTACAGAAAATCCTGCTGGAAATTTGACGGAATTATACAAATCTATAGATCAATTTGGGAGAAAACTGACATTTTTACTATGCTGAGTTTTCCAATACATGAACATGGTATAGCTCTTCACTTATTTAGTGATTCTTTGATTTACTTTGTGTTTGATGGTTCTCAATATATACATTTTGTTTCACTTTCACTTTCATTTAATATTTCATTTTTAAAGCTATTAAAAGTGGCATTCAACAAATTTTTGATTTTCAATTTTTTATTGCCAGTATAAAGACATATGATTGATTTTTGTGTGTTGACCTGATATACTACTGGTCTATACTACTGGTATATTGCTAAACTCACCTATTAGTCCTATGAGGTTTTTTAAAAAGTAGATTCTTTATGGATTTTCTATTTAGACTATCTTGTTGTCTGCAAATAGGAACTGTTTTTTCCTTTCACTTTGCAATCTTATACTTTTAAAAATTGTCTTATTGCAATGTGTAGGCCTTCCCATACAATGTTGAATAGGAGTGATAAGAATAGTTATCCTTGTTTTGTTCATGATCTTCTCAGAAAAGCATCCAGTCTTTCACCATTAGGTACCATATACTCAGTAGTCCCCCACCACCCTCGCGGATGCCTTTCATCAGATGGAGAAGGTTCCCTTATATTCCTATTTTGCTGACAGTTGTATTTTTTATCATAAATAATGTTGAATTTTGTCAAATGATTTTTCTGCATCAATTAATATGATCATGTAGGTTTTTTTCTTTATACTGTCAATATGGTGGATTACATTGATTGATTCACTGATTTCATTGGCCTTCTTTACAGTTTATCTGTTTTCAATTTCACTGATTTCTGTTCCTTATTATTTTCTTCCTTCTGCTCGTATTGGGTTTTCTTTGCTTGTCTTTTTCTAATTTCTTGAGGTACGAGCTTAGCTTACTGACTCAAAACCTCCCTTTCATTCTAATACATTTAGTAAAATAAATTTCCCTCTTAGCACTGCTTTGCTTGTATCCCACAAATTTTGATATGCTACATCTTCACTTTCATTCAGTTCTTTGTAGTTTTAAACTTCCTTTGAGACTGTTGTCCCATAGATTATTTAGAAATGTGTCATTCAATTTCTGCACATCTAGAGATTTTTCTTGTTGTCTTTCTGTTGTTAATTTCTAGTTTGTTAATTTCTAGTTTGTAAATGTTCCACATGAAGTCGAAAAAATGTGTTTTCTGTTGTTAGTGGGGAGTGTTCTGTAATGTATTGATTAGATCCTATTTATTGCTGGTTTTGTACAATTCTTTTATATCTTTGCTGATTTCAGGTCAAGTAGTTCTATCAGTTGCTCAGAGAGGAGTGTTGAAGTCCTCAACCATAGTTTTGGACTTGTCTATTTCTACTTTCTGCTCTATCAGTTTTTGCTTCATGTATTTGAGTCTCTGTTGTTTGGTGTTAACATTAGAACATTATGTCTTCCTCATAGATTAATCCATTTTGTCATATGTAATGTTAACTCTTTGTCTCTAGAAGTTTTCTTTGCTCTGAGGTCTACTTTATTACATATTAAAAAGCCACTCCTGCTTTTTAAAAAATTAATGTTTACATGGTATTTTTTTTCCATCTTTTCACTGTCAACCTACCTATATTAATGAAGTTTCTTTAAACAGCATATAGTTCCCTATAGCTTTTTAAAAAAGATTTATTTTTTAAGTAACCTCTACATCCAACATGGGGTCAAATTTACAACCCTGAGATCAAGAGTCACATGCTCTACCGACTGAGACAGCCAGGTGCCCCTCCATCATAACTTTTTTTTTTTTAAGATTTTATTTATTTATTTGACAGAGAGAGAGAGAGAGATTACAAGTAGGCAGAGAGGCAGGCAGAGGGAGAAGGGGAAGTAGGCTCCCTGCTGAGCAAAGAGCCCAATGCGGGGCTCGATCCCAGGACCCTGAGGTCATGACCTGAGCCAAAGGCAGAGGCTTAACCCACTGAGCCACCCAGGTGCCCCCCTCATAACTTTTTAATCCACCTTGCCAATCTCTGCATTTTGACTGGTTCTTACTCCTCCGTTTTTCCTTTTTTGACTTTCTGTTGGTTACCTGGACATTTCTTAGTTTTCCACTTTGATTTATTTACACTGTTTTTGAGTGTAGCCCTTTGTATTGGTTTGTAGTGGTTACTGTGGAGTTTTAGTATACATACATGGTTTATCACAATCTGCTGGCATCCACATTTTACCACTTTGAGGGAAGTGTGGAAAACTCACATCCATCGAGCTCCCTTTACCTTTCCTCATTTTTTTCAATCATCAAATACGATTTTAAAAACTCATGAGGAAATAGATAGGCTATTGCATATGCCCATATTCCAATTCTTTTTGCTATCCCTTCTCTCCTCCTTGATGCTTCCAGATTCTTTCATCATTTTCTTCTTGTTTGAAGAACTTCTAGTAACTAGTCAATGTGTAAAGGTAGAACTATTGGCAATAAATTCTTTGTTTTCCTTCACTTGGAAATGTCTTTACTTCCCCCTCTTCATTGCTAAAAGATAGTTTCCCCAGAGAGAGAAGACATGGTTGATTCCTTTAGCAGTTGAGAAATGTTATGCCACTTCCTTCTAGACTGAGAGAAATGTACTGTCATTCAAACTGGAGTTTCTCTATAGGAAACTGGAGCATGCGCCTTTGTGAATTTTGGATTCCATGATTCAGGTGGGCTTCCTTGGGTGGACCTATCTCCCACAAGAAAATTGCATCCTATGCTACACTAGCAGAAAGAGAGGGAAGACAAAGAAACCTCTGTGAGACTTCTATAGGCTTTGCTTAAGTGTGTCTTTTTCCTGCAGCTCCTGTATCATATCTTTTGCTATAATAAATCGGCCATAATTATATAAAAATATAAATATATCCCCCTGCTAGCCAAGAAAATGGAGCTAGGTCAGGTGAATTTCCTAAATTATGTCTTTGCAACTATTGAGCATTGTGTTCCACGAGCAGTAAATTAGGGGCAGGAATTATCTTTAAGTATTTTTTGAAGTACAGGATGAAAGAGGGGGATCAGCTAAAGGCCATGTGAGTTTTCTCTTTTATTTTGATGAAAAAAATACAAACATAATTTGACTAAATGCTTTTGGAGAATTACACAAAACTCTGTAATCATAACAAATACTAAAAGTTTTATATTTTCTTTTTTAAAATTTATTATTTATTTGAGAGAGGAAGAGAAGGAGAAGCAGACTCCCCGCTGAGCAGGGAACCTGATACAGGGCCTGATCCTAGGACCCTGGGATCAAGACCTGAGCCGAAGGCAGATGTTTGACCGACTGAGCCACCCAGGTGCCCCAAGTTTTATATTTTCTAATTCAATATTAGAAAACTAAGTAATTGACTAAAACTAAGGAGAAAGCCTAATCATGTATGAAATGCACTCACCATATATTATGGTAAAATCTCTAAGCAAAAATTAGTATTTCCCAGCTCTACCATCTAAACACCTTTCTTTCTTTCTTCCTTCCTTCCTTCCTTCCTTCCTTCCTTCCTTCCTTCCTTCCTTCCTTTCTTTCTTTCTTTCTTTCTTTCTTTCTTTCTTTCTTTGTAAATGGAACATCTTCACACCCATAGTAAGATTTTAGAAAACTGGGAACTACCACTGGAAAGGTCAATTAGGCTGGTGCAAAGCATATTTAGGTTTACCTGTTCCTAAAGTTACAGGGTAGCTTTATAATATTGGATGATTTGACTCGAGCCACCTATAAAACAAAGCAGGTATATTTCTCAGTGAGTGTGCTGCCAGGAGAAAGGAAGAATCGTTTGGCGCATAGAAGGTGTTCGCTAGCACACAGGGCTAAGTGCATCATGGAGGGCAATCTTATTGAGTGATTAAAAAGGAGTAATTTAATGGAGCTCTTGAACTGTAGTTTCCTGCTGCTATATATAGAAGTATTTCATTTGGACTTCTTTCCCATGAAGTCTGCCCAGTTGTGTTAATAAGGGCTTTAATACTTAAAGGAATTTCACTTCTAAATAAATGTGGAAACCAGTGCTCAGAAATAACAAAACCAACTTGTAAAATTAATCCTCATAAAGAACATCAAGTTGTGATTAAAGATAGTTGGACTTTTAACTTTCTTACAGAGGCTTGAGCAAAACTAACTCAGAAAACAGAGATTTACTGTGGGAATCCAAAATAATAAGGATAGTTTCTATGTTCATAGGTGGGTGAGAAGGTAGGCAGCTAAGTTAGAGAGAGAGATTTGTCTGGCTCCAAATTGTGTATTGACGTTTTCAAAGTTTAATCACTCACTCCTTTTTGACACCATCAGCTATTTGAACAAATAAATCAGAAGGCAAGGCTGCTGGGAGAACTGGAAGTCATGAATCTGACCCACATGGGGTTTCAATTTAGGCAGGAAGATTTTGGTATATGAAAAATAACTGCCATGACTGGTAGCATTCAATAAATTCCACATGAGTGATAAAAATAAGAAACTCAAGATGTTCCAGAAATCTATCCCAACTGGGTGTCCCATTCTACCTATTCTATTCCAAAAGAATGAGAAGATAGTATCGTACAAAGTGGACACACAATGTATTCTGGGCTTAGAAGGATGCATGTGTGCATACGTGTGTGTGTGTGTGTGTGTGTGTGTAGTGTATTTTGTTATTTGTTAATGTCCCAGTAGGGTGTAAGCTCTTTGAAAATAGAGGTTTTTGTTCACTGCTGTATCTCTAACACTGGAATAACTCATAGCACCTAGTACAGTAAGTATTTGCCGAATGAATGGATACTCTCAAGAAAAGTAGGTGAGAAGGTATTTAAATGTGATTAAGATGTTAAGTGTGATTAAGAGACAATATCTATTTCTGAAAGACTTTTGTAGTCAGTCAACATTTGGGGGAAGGGGAAAAATGGCTAAGGTTAAAAAGAAAGCCTTGAGGGAAAGTATTTTAAAAGTAAAAATGTTTTAGGAAGTCATTATGATGTAGATCAAGACTGAACAGCAGAAATGTTTAAGTACATGTTGTAAATTTCTAAAAGACTCCAGAGATGAACAGACTGGAAGGAAACAAAATAGAGACAGGAAAGCAATAAACTTTTAAGTGTGTATAATAAACTCATGCGCAGTCAACTTAAATATTTATGAAAATTGGTCTGAATACAAAAATACAGTACAGATAGAACTTACAATACATTTACAAATAGGTATAGTAAATGTTTATTGTGAGGGGAATGGTCTTTATAAAGAAAAGCTTCAGAGGGCATATTAGATTTGTTGGCTCCGGTGAAGCCTAGGAAAGTATCAAGATGGTGGCTGGATAAAGAGGAAACTAGTCACCTCTCCCATGAGTGTTTTCCCACGAAGGAGAGCACAACTGAAACCTTCACACGCAAAAATAATCTGATTGCCGGTCACCCAGTGAGAGCATGTTGCTTCAGGATTTTAATTTACATAGCATATGGGGATGATATTCATGAGGAGAAAGAGGAAAATCTTTCTTTCCCTGTCCGTATAAGGCCACCCCCCCCACATGATTGATTTGCTTGCTTCCCATCCCTTCTCTCCTCTTCCTTTCAAGAATTTAGCCACTTTGTGGTTCTAAGATGGCTCATCATTCTTTGCCAGCACCTCTCAGTAACTTTTTGTTAACATTAAACATTCTCAGACAAATAGAGTTAAAATGTTTTACTCTATCTCCAGGGAGCCAAAGGACTAATAGTCACAAGACAAGAAGGGTTGAACAAAAGACAGACGACAGGGCGACAAGATTATGACCCATCTATCTCCCCAGTGGACTCAGGAATGAGGAGGGGAAAAGGCCTGGACATACACTGATCACTTAAGGATACCAGGTAATGGTTTAGGCACTGGACAAACATTGTTTCACCTACTCTCACAGCACCTCTATGAGGCGGGAATCATTTCCGTTTTAGAGAAAGAAAGCCAAGGACCGGTTTTGACTGAATGCAAAATATGTGTTCTCCTTCGTGTTAACAAGCTGTTTGAATGTTGGGACTACATCAGGGTTTATCTTCAAGTGAGGAGAAGGTGCAGGGACAAGGAGGAGAATGGAAATGGTGTGAGAAGAAATAATTATCTTCATTTGTTTACTTATTCTCCTGGGGCATATTGGGAGGGAGTCAAATCTCTATTCCTTTCAACAACCAGCATTCAATATTTGAAATAATTTATGAATATTTAATCTATAAATATTTCTTTACTGTCCCTGGTGTTCATGATATTATTCTAGGCTCTATGACTATAAAAATGAAAAAGGCCTGGTCCCAGGTCTCAAGTAGTCCATTGCCGAGTAAAAAAGACAAATAGATCAACACCAAGCAGTTCAGGTTATATATAAGACTGTTTGAATTCATGAAGGAGTGAACACGAAGGGAATACCTAACCGGGGGTGACCAGGGAAGGCCTCACTAAAACAAAACATACAGAGTTGGAATTTGCCATGCATACGAGACGTGTAAGACTCTTACAGGGGGTGCCAGGGTGCTGTTTGGACTTCATCTGGAGGATGACAGGGAATCGTTGCTTTAGGCAGAGTAATATCATCAGCCTCTCATTTGGGGGAAGTAACTCGGCGGGGGGGGGGCGGGTAGCATGAAGGATGGGTTTGTGGAGGGCTCTACAAAAGACAGAAGAATCTTACAATAAGGAAATTAGTGGCTTGAGATGTAATACAGAGGCGGGAACTGGGGAGGTGAAGGTGAAAATGGAGGGAAACCATGACTTGAGACATTGAAGACATCTAGTGCGTGGGACTGAGACTCATTCAGGGTGGGAGAGGAAAGGAGAAGAAGGACTATAAGATGATTTCTAGGCTTGAGCAATTGCCTGGGAAGATGGTAACATTCACCAGCCTAGGGAAGAGAGGAGGGGGTTTGGGAGTTGGAGGAACAGTGAGTTCCATTTGGAACACATTGTTTACAGGGCAGCAGGAGAGAGAAGGCTGGACTCAGAAGAGGGGCATATAAATGTCAGCAGTAGCTAAAACCATGGACAGTGAGAATGGGAGTAAATGAAGAATCCTAGAGCATGTCAGTATGTAAGGTAGTTGTGATGGGTAGATGAGGATATAGCCAAAAGGGCCAGAAAAGAGAGGACTTATCCATAAAACAAGAAGGTAGGGATCAAATGAGATAAAGATGTGAGTGCTTCGAAGTAGGACAGAAAAATCAAGCTATTAAATATTGTAATTAAAAACCCAGCGCTTTAAAAAATTTATTTAAATTCTAGTTAGTTGACACAGAGTTCAATATGGGTTTCAGGAGTAGAGTTCAGTGGTTCACCATTTACATAAAACACCCAGGGCTCATCATAACAAGTGCCCTCCTTAATCCTCATCCCCCATCTAGCCCATCTCCCAGCCATCTTCCTCCATCAACCCTCAGTTTGTTCTCTATAGCTAAGATTTTGTCTCTCATGATTTGTTTCCCCCTCTCTTTTTCTGCCTCCCTGAAGATCAGCATTTTGATATTTACAAGTACACAAGATAACTTTCAACCCAGTAGGACTGTCCATTTTCCCCTAAAAGATTTAGGATTGAGAACCAGACTAAGCTATAAGAAAAATAAAATGATATTCTGTCAAGAATAGCAGAATCACCAAAGATTAAAGCTATGTTATCAGAGGTACTAGTGGGAAAAGTACACTTTGATTGATGATGATAAGTACAATATGTGTGTAATGGTCGCCCATCAGACAAGTGGCCTACCCTTCCCTTATCAAGGGGACAGAAGGCCAATTCTTCCCCAGGGCCATGGCTGGGTAGACCAAAGGGAGACACCTGCCTCAAAGCCAGCGAATACTTTGGCCTATGAAGGGAAGATGGTCTCTCTGGCAAATAGGCACTTGATAGTTGTTGGGCTTTAGAACTGAAAGTTTGTTTGTAATTGGAGCCAGATCTGTCCCATGGCAAACCAAAGTCACATATAAGCTAGGGTTAGGGATGAGGCAGTGACCAAAAGAAAGTCAAGGAGGATAACAAAGCAACTTGCTCAAGACACACAGTTTTTAAGGGTGGACCTTGTTAAAAGTAATCTTTTCCTACAAACGTTCAGATTTCTATCCTCTTGATAAACATGAATGCCTGTCTGCCCACCAAGCCCTGGGCTAGGGATGGAAAGAGAAATCACTCAAATCAGAACATGTTCTTGTCCTCAAGGAGCTCCGCATCCAGTAGAGATGAAGCACAGAGAAGCCAAAGGAGGAAAGGAAAGACAGGAAGAGAAGGTGGGGGTGGGGGGGGAGGGGCAGGAGAGGGAAGGAAGAGAGAGGTGGGGAGGAGAGGGGTGGAAGGGAAGTGGGGGTAGGGAAGGGCAAAAAGTATCAGCCCTGGAACAATAGCAGCAGATAAGAAGCAAAGGAGACTGACAATAGAGAATGAAGTCAGAAATAGACGAGAAACAGCTCTGAGGTCTGAGGAGAGCAAACCACTGCCCGGACCAGGGAGACCATAGAGGGCAGGCTCAGTTTAGAAAGCCGATGCTCGGAATGCGTGCCAAACAGCCTCCAATACCACAGTGGTTCTGAAGGGCTTAAGTCAACAATAATTAAAGGGTCGCGGAGTGTGGCAAGAGGTCCAAGTGGGTTTTTGAGGAATCCAGGAAAGTGCTCATTAGAGAAATACTAGGTTTAAAAATATGTAAACATATAGAAAGCATGTTTAAAACATGCCAGGCCTAAAAAGCATGAAACCACATTCCATCAAGTCAGAACTGGGTCCTATTTCCCTTTCCTCCCTCCGGCTGCCTCCTGAAGGGTCAGAGGCTTCTCTGGGCGAGCAGGAGGTGGTGGGGTGGCGGGGCTGTGGAAGCACAAGGCAGAGAGAGGGTCCCCTCTCTGCGGTGTATGGGGCTCACCACCCGCAAAGGCAGCTGTGGGGGGGGAGGGCAGAGGGTCATTTTACGTTGACTACGACACAGGGTTGGACTTTTGCATGACTGGCCAAAGACTGCTGTTGCTGTTTTTGAATGCAAGTGTCTGTCGGATAGTACAGTTGATTAAAGTGACCTGAGTTCTCACCCAGAGGCAGGAGGAGAAATTCCCTCTGGGTAAGTTTTCAAGAGATTGCAAGAGACAAAAAACAAAGTGACTTTTTAATTATGTTTCATGAGTCTCACCTCGTACAACATCCTGATTCCGCAAGAAAAGCTTCCTATTTTAAAGGCCACCCCTTCCGATTACCAACTTTGATGGGGAATCAAAACCTCACATGATTATCATTAGGAAAAGAAGATAGTCCCACATTTCCTACCTTGATCCTTTCTCTTTAGTGATGCTTTTGCTAAGAGCAGTATTTCGTCCAGAAGTAGGCTCTGATTTGTCTTCCATAGGGGATCCAAATCCGGTACTAAAATGAAAACTATTTGTTCTTAGGACAAGGAAAAACTCATTATTGATTTCCATCATGAAAAATAATAAAACATTACATTTGCCAGGCATTTCGTCACTTGAAAGACCTATTTCTTTGCCAAGACATGGCTGGGCCCCCTTCCCCTTCCTGAGGCTGAGCACCAGCATCCATCTACAGATAATGGAACAAAGCCAGCTCACAGTTCCTAAGTCCTGTGCTCGAGGGCTCACCGGAAGTTCATAGCACATGGCACCGAAAGCCGACCTGTCCCAGAGATCTTTTCCACAGCAATTTATAAAGGCAATTATGAAATTATAGTACTATAAGAATGAAAAGAATTAACTGGCCCAAATCTAAAATCTAAATTTGTTTTTATTCCCAGATTGAGGGGAGAATTATTTGAGTACACACAAGATACCATTTTCTTACTTTGTCTTTTCTTTGCTTGCTCTTCTTAAAGAAGATGAGGAAGAAATACTCCGTCCATAACCAGTATCTGATGACTTATCTTCCATAGATGGAGGTGGAGAACTAAAATTTTTGAAATTATATACAAGTTAAAGTACTTTGTCAATATTGGATTTGTCCTACAAAACAAAAAAATTTTTTTTTCTGGAAAATCATAATTGGAGCTGACTTTTAACAGTGACAGAATGAAAGCCTGAAAGAGAGGTGAAGGTGGGACAAAAAGAATACTGCTCATGAACTGGAACCGGAAATATTTTTATAAAATACATCACACAAGATAAATTATGACATATGTCATAAATTATATGACAGACATATAGGTGTACATGAACATTTTATTAATTTATTTAATTATTAAAAGATTATATTTATTTATTTGACAGAGAGAGACACAGCGAGAGAGGGAACACAAGCAGGGGGAGTGGGAGAGGGAGAAGCAGGCTTCCTGCTGAGCGGGAGCCCGATGTGGGTCTCAATCCCAGGACCCTGGGATCTGACCTGAGCCGAAGGCAGATGCTTAACGACTGAGCCACCCAGGCACCCTGTACACGAACATTTTAAGGAAGCAGTTTGAAGCTTTAATTTTTAGCTTTACTATTTACTTATTTTACATTTAAAACAACAACAACAACAACAAACCCCTGGGCAGCAGTTAGCATCCTACATACAGTTGGAGGCCCCTATAAACATAATTCGTTTTGGTTTGCTCCTGTCTATTTACACTTTCTGCAATTACTGCCTGTCACTAGCAGGGTAAGAAGCACTGACTACAGAAATACATCTGGAATTGAGTCGTAAAAGGGAGTCAGAGGAAAAACCACGTTAGTGGAGATTTCATGGTCTGTACTATGGCAGGCTTGTGTTTATGGATCGGTGTTCGTTTTCGGGGTGATGCCAAATACAGGGAGGCAAAAACGATACCGTCCTGGGAATCTTACATATTCGTGCAATGGACAGACAAAAAGCATTATGTGTTTCCTGGCATCCCTCCTCCCCCACGAGACTCACGTGTCAGATTTACTGTTAACTAAGAGGACAGCACGTAGATCACTTGGTTCTTGTAAGCAGAGCTCCTTCAAAGGCAAAAGTTTGGTGCCGGGATTAATCTGTAGATAATTTAAGAACAAAAAAGTAATATCGCATGGGTTATATTGTTTAAAATGAATACTGATGTTCAAAACTGTTAGAAGTAATGTAATTTCACACACCCATGCACAGTTAGAACTTGTGGGTATCGTGCCTCCAGTTCCCCACAACCTGCACTGCTTTGTACTCTCAGCTGTTTCACACCATCATGATCAGTTTGGCCCCTGAAAGTAGTTGAGTTTGCAATGTATACATAAGGGAGTTTGCAATGTATGTAATGTGTAGCTGAGGGGGAATTTGTTGTCTGTAAGAGTAACTAATTTCTAAACAGATGACTAAAAGTGTTGTGAGGATATGTAAAAATAGGCTAGTCCTGGTCCTATATTAGCAATTTTACCAGCCTGCTGAGGGGGGTTAGACCACACCACTTTGTGGGGTCTCTTCTCAATCGTATCATACTTAGATCCCTTTCTCATCCAAGATACTTTTCAGGATCCTTTAAAAACAAGACAGGTGAAACAAACAAACAAACAAATCAGACAGATGATGTCATTTCTCTGCGCACAACTCTGCCAAGTTTTCCTACTTCATTCAGAATAAAAGCGAAAATCCTTCCAATGGTCTACAAGACTTACGTGGTCTGGTCTCCACCTCTCTGATGTAGTCCTTACTAGTCTGCCCCTTGGTTCGCTCAGCTACAGCTACACTGACCTTGCTGTTTCTTAAATATGCCAGGCATGCATATTCCTCTGCTTGGAGGCCTCTTCCCCCAGCCGTCCCCAACGCTAAGTCCCTCAACCTTCTAGTTTTTGCCTTCCTGACCACAGTTTCTAAAATTACGACGAACATCAACCCCAGTCCCCACCCAGCTCTACAGAGCCTCCTTATCCGGCCTCTGATCGACCCCTCCCCCAAAGCGCTGATCATTTTGACCATGTGATACCAATTATTTATCTCTTTGTCATGTTTACTGCTTATTGTCTACTTCTTCTCACTGGTGTCATGAAAGTAGAGATCTATGTCTTTTATTTACTGACATCTTCAAACCTACGATACTAGAAACTTAATATTTACTGAACGAAGGAATCAGAGAATTCTCCTTTATAAAGAATACTGTTTCATTAGATTTTTTTAAAACTGTATGAACAAATGCATTTTGTCACAGTTTTATCTGATTTATGGCAACGTTTTTCTGAGAAGTGTTCTTTGTTGGTTTTTCCGCTCTTTTCCTCATTTTTCTCAGAGCATCTTTGTACTAATAAGGGCGTGCTTGTTCTTTTTTGAATTACACATCACTGAATGAGATGGGCTTTCTTGGAGCAGTGATTTCTCAGTGGTGTGTGTGTGTGTGTGTGTGTGTGTGTGTGTGTGTGTTGTGATAGCTATGGTGGCGGCAGTGGCCCGGGAAAGCCAAAGGAAGAGAAGGAGTCAAGTTTTAGCCTAGCCATTTTTCATTATTCAGAATGTCTCGGGATCCCTGGGTGGCTCCGTCAGTTAAGCAGTTGCCTTCAGCTTAGGTCATGATTTCAGGGTACTGGAATCGAGTCCCGCATTAGACTCCCTGCTCAGCAGGGAGTCTGCTTCTCCCTCTGCCTGCCGCTCCCCGTGCTTGTGCTCTCTCTCTCTCTCTGACAAATAGATAAAAATCTTTTTAAAAATGTCTCCAGGGGCAACTCGCTGGCTCTGTCGGTAGAGCATGTGACTCTTGATCTTGGGGTGGTGAGTTCGAACCCCTTGTAGTAAAGATTACTTAAAACATAATATAATTTAAAAATGTCTCCAATTCTTTTACCATGATAGAGTGTTTCCTGCAAACACGGCTCAGCTATGTTATTCTTTCATGGCCCTGTCTCCTCTGCCTTTTTGGACCAAACTATTCCAAACTGGCCCAAACTGGCTTTTGCTGCCAGTCTTGCTCATCCCAGGTCCTCAGGTCCTGAGACTGTCTGGCAAACAGAGCGTTTGGCTTTTGCACTTCTGAGTTCTCCCCTCAGCTGAGGCAGGGATGGTGCTTTCTGAGACCTGCCACCACTAGCTGCCTCGTCCCTCCCTCTCTGTGCTTATTTTTTCCCCTTTTCACTCCTCCTCCTGCACCCCTTCTGCCTGACCTCAGGGACTTTCAGTAACTCCTACATTTTTTTTTTTAATGAAGACTGTGGATCATATCTATTTCCTAGTTTTGCCTAGAGTGGCATTTGTAGATTTAAAATTTTTTTTCCTGTTCTCCTAATTGCTCTTGGTTTCCAGAAGAAAGGAAAATGCTGGCTTAAGGATATACTGAAAAGTCCTTAAGATTCTAATTTTTAGCTTCCCATTTTTCTTGACATTAACCCCAAATTACACTCTACATTGTTTTTAAAATCATAGTCAGAAATGCAGCTTAAATAACGTTCTTCTATATTACCTTTTTAAAATTCGGTATTACAGTTTGGTTAGTTTCAATTAGAGTATAATAAAATGAAACGCTTATACTTCTATCCTTATCACTAACACGGTTCGTGAACCCTAGAAATACTAGAACAGAAAATGCTCCTTCTTTTATATCTTCTCTGAAACTTGAGAGTAGCCTCGGCAAGCTGATTCTACTACAAGTAATCAGATTCTAGTTAAAACTGTACACAAATGCAAAATGCTATGGCCAAAGTTAAGAATAAAGCTCTGATTTCCAAGTTTCTGCCTATAAAAATGTACATTCTGTGAAGTGGTTATAAAATTGCAATGTAATGGCATCGTGATTAAAGAAGAAATGATCGTACATACTAAAATACAAATTAGTGCTGTCACTCACCCGACCATAGTCATAGAATCCGTCACCAATTATGTTACTTGATGACAAATAGCCGGTCAGGCTGTATTTCAGAGACAGGTAGTTGTTGAGCAATTTGTTATAAGCTGCCTCACTGAATTTATTTTTTCGACTTACTGATAGATTAACTTCTTCAAGGATCTCTAAAGCCCTGTCGATAAGAGGGAAAAAAGCATTATTTGCTTTAAACAAGCAAGCCAACATTAAGTTCTCATTTATATACCTGGCCAAGAACCTGAATGAAGAATTGAGATGGAAAGGTTAAAGACATCTCACCCTTTGAGATAAAGGAAGACTGACAGAATTATGAAGACAAATCAGTCTTTTTGAAAATACATATGCCATGTAGTGACTCATATTCAAACAGAGGGAAAGGACACTGAGGGGGGAAATAGTTCTTCATTTAAAGTGGAATTAGTATCGGGCTCCAACTTTTCCAGCTAACCATGCAATATACACAAACACAGAGATGGTCAGAAATAGGATAAACCTGTCGGTAGAACCCGAAAACCCTATTTACCTATATGCTAAGGCAACTCGCTTACCCGCTGTGGCTCACCTGCTTCGGCTGGAGGAGCTACTCTGGAGAGGTTGCTTAAATGCCTAATCCTGACAGAGAGGTTTGGGTGAAGGAGGGAGAGAAAGGAGCCACGGTCACAGCTCACCCCTTTTATCTGCACTTGAAAAGTGGTGACACAGAACTGCAGTTTAGCAATAGCAGAAGGAAGGGAAAGAGAGGCATTGGTCAGGGTGAAGAGGTGGACAGGGAGACGGTGAAGGTGGTTTCGTGAGGGTGCTGGGGAGATCTCCAGATGGGAGAATGGAGAGGGACCCCGCTCCTGCCAGGCCGCCCCTTCCAAGGGAAGACCCGGTGCACCAGTCCCAGCTCTCCAAGGCTTGGCAGCCCGCGAGCCGGAGAGTGGACTCTGCCTGACCTTCCTCGGGCCTAAAGAGTGTGCTCTTTCACCTTTTGCTTTTCATCTGAGCCTGAAACTCGAGGCAGCTCCACTTACCCAAGCCTGCATAGTTCAACAGCCATCAGCTCATCGTTGGCACAGACCATCACGGCCCAGCTGGCGTGCCTTCTCACGTCATCATTCTTGGAGCAGAGAAGCTCCACCAGCGGCTCCAGGCCACCCGAATTTCTTAACTGGACGTGGAAATCAAAAGTTTATGCATTGGAAGTACAGAATATAAACACTGATTTTTTTTTTAAATCTCACTTGGTTGTTAAAAGATTTTAACCATGTAAGAACATTTTAGAATATTCAGATTTATTACATCCAGGGAGAAACATATCTATTACAAAACCTTAGAGACAGGAGCCCGGGTTTCTGTTCAAGGTCAAGAAGAGGTCACAGTCAAATAATCGAGGGAGGTCACAGTGATTTTTGCATGGGAGGGAGACTGAGAGCCTGTCCTCTTGGACAGAACTACATTAATTACATTGTTAAAGGAAATTCAGGTAATAAAGGTAATTATTCATGGATAAAATTATTCTAATCAGGGAAAAAAAAAGATTTGACAGAGCTCTTGTCTCACTGTCTGAAATGCAATACTCTATCATCTGAACCTAGAGGACAAAAAAAAGAATATTCTACCAGTTTCTATGTGTAGTATCTGAAGACAAGAGCCCTTATGGGGTATGATCCAATCAATTCAGATTCAGTCATTTTCCATCAATGTCTGGTGACATTTTCTTCTCAGGGCTCACCCTTTAGTACATGTAACATTACAGCTTAAAAAAGTTTACTTGAAGCATCTTAGTCTTAGCGAGTCAAATTTCTGGACATCCTTATTTCTGAGTATAATACAAGATAGTCTCACTTTCATGTGCTCTTGTGGCAAAGATCTAATTCATCGATTAATTCTTTCACTCATTTCTCCATTCATGCATTTTGTCAAGCATGCACTTTGTGCCAGATATCTATTAATGGCACGGACACAGGGAAGAAAAACTCTCAGGTCCTTTCCCTAAAGCCTCGAGGAATTGTATTGTTCATACAAGAACCATACACACAAAGCAGAGGACAAGGGAAGCATGCATAGAGGGCAAGGGAAGCACAGAGGGGGACGCTTCCCAGCTTGAGGGCTGAAGACAGCTCTCACGGAAGACAGGATGGCTGACGTGGGTTTTGAAGAAGAAGTGCGATTTTATCGGGTGGACAAAAGTGAGAATATTTTTCCAAGTGAAGAAATCAAAGACATATAAATAAGAGAAGAGAGCATACGGACAGAATTACGAATAGCATGGGATTTCTGGAGTATGGAGTTAGGCCTGGCAAGAGGCTTCAGGCACGGGCGCGTAGGTGTGGGTCATTGGGAGCCCCTGCCCATCACGCGAAGCAGCTGAACTTTTCCTCTGGGGCAATGGTGCCCCGCTGGGACTTGTAATGATGTAATGAAGGTCATATATTTGAAAGATCAGTCTGGAGGCAGTGTGGGGAGCAGGAGGTGGCAGGTGTAGGGAGAGCAGGAGACTTAGCTGCAGTATTTCTGGAAAGAGATGGACTGTTCTGCAGACTGCCTGGAGGTAGGACCAAATGCTTCGATCGCTGTTTTGCTGAAGACTAGCATAGTGTCTGACACAGAATAATAAATATTTGGTAGTCTTGGGGCGTCTGGGAGGGTCAGTCAGTTGGGTGTCCAACTCTTGGTTTCAGCTCAGGTCATGATCTCTTGGGTGGTGGGATCAAGCCCTAGGTTGGGCTCCTCACTCAGCAGGGAGTCTGCTTAGGGATTCTCTCCCTCTGCCCCTCCTCTCCCCACCGGCCCCACTGTCATGTGTGCATGCATTCTCTCAAAAAAATATTTTAAAAAAATTTGGTAGTCTTAGTGCCTTAATGGGTGAATACAAATGAACTGGAGTCAGTGGGAACAAAGGGATCGAATGGATACCGAAGGGACAGAAGAGAAAAGATTTTTTAATTGTCTGAGCAGAAGAACCCAGGGCAAGAGCTTGGGCTCTGGACGGCATCCCTGATCTTCCAATTTACCAACTCTGCTGGGAGTACACTGTGTCTTTAAGCCTCGTTTTCCTCATCTGTAAAATGGGGATTACAAACATGCCCATCACAAGTGAGGCTTAAATGCTTTTAGAGTGCTTAGCACAGTGCCCACAGTATAGTAAGTGCTCAGTAAGTGTTAGCTACTGTTATTTATATTGGCGGGAGAGGAACAAAGCCCTAGGATGCTGAATGAGTGCCCTGTAAATAGGAGAAAAGCAAGAGAAAAAAAAAAGATGTTTGTAGGTTTACATTATCTTTATGAATAGAACCAAACACACTTTTATATGATACACTTGTAAAAAATGCAATTCTATGTTTTAAAACTTTGAAATATACAAAAACACAACAGTATGTGGAACCCATGTGTATAATGTAACACATCATAGTAAAGGCACACCTGTTTGCTGCTCAGCTTAAGAAATGACACAATTAGATGACCCTGAACCCCTGTTTGTTCCTCTCAATTACATCCACTCCCTTGATCCCCCAAGAGGACTTCTTGAATTTGGGGTTAATCAAGGCCAAATCATCGGACTTTGCCTTTACAGTTGCAACTCACTTGTATGTTTACCTAAACAACATCTTGCTTAGATTTGTGTATTTCCGAATGCTACATAAATAGAATCATAAGGTGTATTCTTCTGCAACTTGATTTTGCTCAGCACTATGCTTGAGATTCATCTCTGTTGTCTGTAGCTGTAGTTCATTCATTTTCACTGATGTGAAGTTCCATTTTATGAATATACTACAAATTCATTTACCCATTCTCTTAAATAACTAGACAATTTCCAGTTGCTTAGATATTAGAAACAATGTGCCCGGTGCAAAGAGGCAAGACCATCCTAGGTAGAATTTAGAAACAGAACTGCCAGATTATACCGGATTAGAGGATTGGCCCTTCTTTGCTGGATAATGCCAATTTGCTTTCCAAAGTGTCGCACCAATTTAATAATTTTATTTTTTTAGCGTTCACAGCAGAATCGAGTTGTAGGTTCACAGCAAAATTGAGCAGCAGGTGCAGAGATTTTCCACATTCCCCTGCGCCCCCACACAAGCAGCTTTCCCATTATCAAATATATCCCCTGTCGGATTGGTACATTTGCTACAACTGATGAACATACGCTGACACGTTATTATCACCCAGCGTCCATGGTTGAAGGGCTGCACCAATTTTGAAGGATCTAAATGATGGGTAGGTTCAAACCCTCGAAAATGTTTCAGATTAATCCACCCATAGGCAGAGACCAGAAAAAGGAGAGGACAGACAAGCTCTCACCTCTGTCCGGGCCTCCGCATCGCACGCGGTGGCGGCCACCACGACAGCCGCTTTGCTCTGCACGAGCGGGTTGGCAGAGCGCAGCGGGCTGATGAGCGCGTGCATGACGTCGCGGTTCTGTATGTTCACCCGCAGGGGCTCCTGCATCGCCAGGTTCGCTAATACCGCAGCGGCGCTGGCGATGGCGCCGTCTCGTTTACTGGACAGGATGCTTATCAGTGGATCGATTCCATCGGCTTCGGCAGCAGCACTGGGTAGATGGAGGAGGAATGAATGTCATTCATCTGAGTTCAAGAAATGGTCTTTGGAGGCTACAACGCGGTGTATTAAACAAATAGGCACATAAATGCGATTTCAGAAAGAAACTAATTTCCAATGCAATGAACCCAGACTCGAGGTGCTAGTGATTTAAGTGGAGTCTGGGAAAACGTCAGTTACGAGTGAATTTAAATAACCCTTTTCCTACTTCTACAGCTCGTCCTTATAGAAAAATGCATGACTACTTCTTAGAAACCCTCCGACAGCTGTTCATTTTTTAACTCAGTGATACTTATAAGACCAGGAAATTCTATTCAGAGAAGGTCGATTAAGATAGTCTCAACCAGTAGGAAAACAAAACTATATATTTTTTTAATTTTTTATTTTATTATTATTACTATTTTTTTTTTTTTTTTTTTAGAGAGGGAAAGAGAGAGAGAAACTTAATCTTAGTCTGGGCCTCGATCTCACGACACTGAGATCAGGGCCTGAGCCAAGATCAAAAGTCAGACGCTTAACTGACTGAGCCACCCCCAAGTGTCTCTAGGAAAATAAGCCTTTAAATGGGGGAAATGAGTGAGCGAGAGATGCTCCCGTTTAAGTGAAAATTCTTTAGCTCATCCTCCCCCTGTTTAAATGAGGAGGCTGTTAATTGTAGGCAGAGGTTAATACGTTTGAAGCCAGCAAAACATTTTGGAGGTGAATGCTGATTTACAGAGTAAATATCAAAGATCAAAGTCATAATATTGACATAATAACTAGTTTTAGTAATGTAGGCATATTCAGTTGCTTAATTTCCTATTTCTGCTATAAAAAGACCATGATTATCTATAAAATATATTAATAGAATAATAAGCCTAAATCTCTTTTAAAGAAAGCCATACTTTCTATAGTTCTTGCTTTCTAATCACTTAAAAAGCTCATAAAGTGTGAAAATAAAAAAAGGGGACCATTTTAACAAGAGGTAGATGATTTAATTATGTTCTTTAATATTTGGAATTCTTTCAAATAAGAGACGTTCCAAGCCATAAGATATACAGAGCATTCTCGTTTCAAAGGAAGACCCCAAACTCTGTGTTAAAAACCCATTTGCATCGTCATGTGAATAGAAGTAATCAAGACAATAAAAACATACCTGAGACTCCAAAAATAAGAACATCCCTTTAAGTTTTACATCTGACACATTTTTCCCACTTAAATCGTATTAAGAACCAAAACTGAAAACAAGTGAGACTATGTGATTCAGCCCATCACCCTGTATTCCAATGAATATTCTGACAATTAAATTTAATTTGGTGGTCACTTACATTTGCTGATTGTGAAGGAGAAGTGACAATCTCAAGAACAGAGGTTATCACAACCATCTGAGAGAGGGCACAATGTAAATGAAGTGCCACCAAGGAGAAAGGAAGCTGTGATTGTCACTCAGACCAACTCTGAAGTGGACCGAGCAATAGCAACTGGGCCGGAATGAAATGACTAACTAAGGTGACCATTCAGGGGAACGCTAGGCTCCACTGAAGGCACCTCCCACCCCTGGTTTGAATAAATCCATCCAGAAAACACACTAGATTGATACGAAGGCAAAGTCAGAGTTTGGTTCCATTTCTTCCCATACCCTAATCCTTCTGTGGTGTCTCCCATTCTTCTCCAGGGGAGGCATCCCTTTAAAATTTGGTTAGATGACACGTTTGTTTTTATAGAAACAAAATTTGTTTCTATAAAAATATTGGTCAGAAGGGCCTGCATCTCACTGTGATAGCTTGAGCGCCAGCATTTGCTTTCCTTTCCTAGGGGACGAAATAAACACTCTTAAGATAATTTTACTTTTACTTTTCATTCTCTTTCCTACTATTAATCAAACGGTGGTCACTTGATTGTATGAATAAGGAAAAATTTGGAGGCTCTAGTATATTAGTTTCTCAGAAACTTCTCATATTTTTTACTTAGAGCTGAAATATTGAATTTTTTAAAAGTGCCAGCAAGAATTTTAAATTATGCATATTTTCTAATTAATATAGATGTAAACCCGCTAAAAATTGTTTTATTTCTTTTACTTATTTTTCAGGTACTGAATGCAATCAGTGCCTTCAACCAAAATACTTTACAGTTTGTAATCATTGCAAACATGCCTCGGTTAGAAGGCACGATTCCTTTGTCACTTAGTGATTTTTCCCTTGACAACCTTCACCTTTTAAAACATCCTAGAGAATCAGGGAGGAGCACACAGTGGAAGTGTTAGAAGCTGCAAGTATTATAGGTAAATGTATACCAGTGCATTCTCCAGGGCTGTGTCTTTTGTATGTTTCAGGGGTGCTCTGGAAAATTTAAGTGAATACATAGGATCATACTTTGTTGTTTCAATTTCTCTTATTTGTTAAAAAAAAGGGGGGACTCCGAGAGCCCAGAATATTCACCAGATGCGTCTCTGTTCACAGCCTTTGTGCTCGTGTTTGCTTCCTCCTCTCTCCTGGACAAAGGCACATTTTGCCTTGGTTCATTTATATCTCTACCTTCTGCTCTTTTCTGTGCTCTTTATGAGCCAGTAAAGGGAAGTACATAAAATCCTAGCTGTTTAAGAAATGGGAGATTCTAGTACACTGTGGAATATAGATTTTACTAAATTGAACGTAACTCCCAGCACCAAAAGACAGATCGCACGTGTGCAGCTGGGAAAACGAGCTGCACTGTGTGTACTTACCTGCCCATAATGTGCTGTGTGCAGTCTGGTTGGGTGTAAAAAGCATAAGCGAGATTAAGTTATTATGGTGGAAAAAAAAGAAGCTATAATTCTTACCTAAAAAAAACCCACCTAATTTCATTATAGAAATAGAGTACAGAATTTGCTTTTTTTTTTTTTAAAGAATCGCATTAATTCTGTTTGAAACGCAAGACATTCTGTTTTATTTTTCCCTGTGTCTGATATGTACACAGGCTGGAGCCTGTCATATTTTAAAAACACATTTCTGTTTCCTAGATAGTACGGCATTATCCAAATGAATGGGACAGAAGTCAAACTGCTTTGTTACAAAATCAGAATTATAGGGCCATATGTCATCATGATAATCTGAAAATATTTTGATTCTTACTATCGTGAACCTCCATCAGTTGGAGTTTCATCAAGTAAGAGTTTAAACTGTACATTTCAAAAAAATGAACTAAAACCCAAATATGGGAAAGTATAAAAACATCTGTTTATATCATTTGATATATGTAGACAGAAGTGAAGTTCGGCACATCATGTGTATCCATTTATTACCAAGTCCTGACTTTTCCACCTCCGTATTTCTCAAATCTCTCTTATCTCCAGCTCCATCTCTTCGATGGAATCCAGTCCATCAACCCCTTGTGAACTGATGTGCTCTTCTAACAGGTCTGTCCTCCACCACCCCTGATTCTTTCTCCAACGTATAGCTAAAGTGATCTTATAATTACCAGATTATAATTATATACATCATACACATCATCAGATTTCTCCCCTCCCTAAAATGTTTCTGGTTTCCCACTGCTCAGGAGGAAGCCCTAAACTTCCCACATGGCCCTCCATGAGCCCACCTGCCCCCTCTCACCTCTCCCTGTGGCTTTGTGCGCAGGGCCTCTCTGGTGACCCGCAACAAGCCAGGCTCTGGCTTCCCTCTGGGTATTCCCGTGCGCCTGCCGTTCTCACTTCCTGATGAACTATTTCCCCGGATAATTCCCATTCACCTTGCCAAGCTCAGCACAAAGGCCTCTTCCTCAAGGACGCATATCTTGAGCCCCAAACTAGATACCAGGTCTCTTTTCCCCATGAGCTCAAGATCATTTGTTTGTTGCTGTTTTGGCACAAATGGTCACACAGAACGACAACAAACTTGAAATATTATGTTACAGAAGCTTGTCGTGGAAAGGAGTTGACCACAAAGCTTTTCGGTTGAATCCCGGAGCCCCGCAGTGCGAAAGCACTTACAGCAGTGGGACTGAGAACACGGGTAAGGGAAACTACACGACTGTGCACACATAGTGTCTGTGTACGGCTCGCTGAAAATACTATACGATTTCATGTCTGTGTGTCTTTGCATCCCTGTTTTCTCTGCCCCAAAGGCCCGGACCTACCCATCCACACCCCTTTCCCTGGGGAACTGTAACCCACCCTTCAAAACCCGCTCAACTGCCCCTTCTGGTGCGGTCATCCTTGTCCATCGCTGCCTCTCCTTGTTACTCACACCTTCCTCTTGCGATGTCTACACCCGGTCCCCACTTCGTAGAGGCAGTGCTTGAGTCTTATTTATATCCCCAGTGCTGGGGAGATCAATATATTTAAATTTACTTGACTCCACTCAAGGGGAGCGAAGAAGAAAACCACGGTAGGAGTTGAGAGAGGGAGAGGAAATATCCAGTTCAGGTGTACGTTTTCAAGAAGACACAGGGCCCAACACAATTGAGATGTCTGCGTGGAGCACTTCCAGCTGCTCTCCCCATGCCCAACACTTCCCTAATTTAGTGAAGGAATTTTTATATGGAGTTTAGGGAATGATATCTTACACTTTAGACCATGTCTTATAAACCAAAGGATGTCCATGTTTTGTCTTTGCAGACATGGTCGACTCTTGTTTATTTGGGTCGCGTCATCGGATGACAGACACTATTTGGTACTTCTCAGAAAATCCTTGCTGCAGTATGGAGGTTCACATTTAACCCATCTGCAAAGGCTGGTTACATGAATCAAGGGTGACCTTGGGCAGTACAGAAATCTGTTTAACAGAGCCCACATACAGGGTAATCTGTGGAACCCGATGGAACAGATGGTAATATTGGCAATCAGAACCTTGTTTGTTAACAGTGATTACAACCATTCCCACCAGCCTGACTTTTCATATGTCTCGGCGAGGTTTGTCACACCGAGGAGGACATGTTGGCGGCAAACCTGCTGCAAGTGGTCAGGAGAGGCTCTTAGGCAGCAGGCGTGGGGGCCGCATGTTTGAGAGGTGCGTGGGGGTGGGATGCTGGCGGGGATGATAAACGGGGCTCCTGGTTATCACAGCCGGGTTTGGAATGCTGGGAACAGGATTCCTGACTCTCGTTCCAGCCAATTTTTCAACAAAAGTAATGATCCAAGAAGTCAAGTGTGTTCGTTGAACTGATCAATTTCTGAGTACATCCAAAACAACTCTGACCCCGCTGTCGTCCCACAGTGGCGGAAGAATGGGATGCTTGCCCCCAATCTGGCCAAACTCCAGGACTGACAAAAGTAGCCAAGAAAATTTCCTCCTTTCAAAGAAATCTTATTTAAAGAAGCTTATCAGTAGTTAAGAGAGAGGATCACAATTGATTGTAGGTGAATGCTTAAAATGAAGGGTTTTTGAAGTAGCACATAATTATTAAAGTAAAACCCAGCCACAGAAACAAATGCATGCAGTCTTATATCCTATAGCAAAATAGGGAGAATGCAAAAAAAAATTTTTTTTAAGTATGTGACCTAATTGTCTTTCTCATATTGATGTATCTCAGTGGCATAATTTTGAGACTTTCAGAGTGTGTTCTTCTGCTAGGTTGCTATAACATCACGGTTTCTAAAGAGAGAGTGGCCAGTTGCAAAGAGACTAATACACGCTAAGCAGCACCTCCACAAACAGCGTGCAGGGTTTTGTTACCAATTATGAGGCAGTCAATCAAAGTCTAGGAAAATCAAATGTGATTTTCTTACAAATGACATGGAATCCTCATTGACCTATCTGTTCAGTCACAATACTTCACTTCCATACATGCCACCTTCTGTTTCAAAAGCTGGAATGCCTGCCAATAATTAACTAGCTGTCATCAGGAAAGAGCCACGGTCTTCATTTCACATGGCTGACTTGTCTCCTGATAAAATAGGAATAATGGTCAAGGTGTTGGACTACTCATGATAAATGGCTTTTGCAGTTACCAAATGTTTTTGTTTAGCCTAGAAATCGGTCTATTTATGTATCTGTATGTGACAAGTGACGCAATCCCTAAGTAATTAGAGGTACCATGTTGATTTTCTTCACTAAATAATAAGGACGCCACATGCTTTCGTGCGACAGCACATAAAAACCCAGGGCTCTTGCCGGGCTGCCTTATTCTAGGCAGCTCTAATGTCACCTCTTCAGAGGCTGTCTTGGACAAGCTTTATGTTATCCCCCCTGACCCCTTTCACAACCCCAGTGTCACGCACGCTCCTCTCTAGGACACTGTGCTGCTTTATTTAATTGATAGTGTTATCACTTCTGAAATTACCTTCTTAAAGTTACTCCCTATGGCCTGACTCTCTGTGGGAAATGTAGGTTTCATGACAGCCATCTGATGGAAACTTCAATGTGCTCCCTACGGTTTCCTTAGCCTAGAATGCTGGCTAGACATAAATAACCCCCAAGAAATGGTGAGTTACAAAAGAAACCTAAACTCATAACTTCTTTCGCCTCTGAGATAAATGATAAAAGTGAGACAGAGTGATCCCAACTAGTTCCTAGTGGAAGTTGTGCTCAAGACTCCCTACAATACTGGATAGAGGGTAATTATTAGATACACAGAATATAATAGATAATCTAGGCTTGCTTTTCTTTGTTTTACAGTTAAGAAAGATAACATCTAGAGAGACTAATATTTGCTCGTGAGCCAAGTCAATCAACCAACACTGAATTAGAAGCCCGGTGGTCTTTTTGTCTGTGCTTTTTTACAATCATCCATCTCTGAAGCTTTAAAAAGTATGAGGTTTTCTAGAAGAAAAAAAAAAGCCAGGGTATGAGAAATGAGGCAAGCCATTTTGATATGCAGCATAGTGGGAAATTCTTACTAACCACCGGATATATTTTTTTCCCTTTTCCTTAGTCTCTTTACAGAAGGAAGGGGAAGGGGAAGAAGGAGAGGAAAGATGAAGGAAAGGAAGCTGGGAGAAGTGGAGGAAGGGTAGGAAGGAAAGGAGGCGAGAAAGACTCACCCCTCCAGAGGGGCCTGGTCAGTCCGGTCTGAAAGAATTCAAAGAGATCAGGAAAGCAAAGAAAAGCATATCAGTGAAGATCTGGAGAAGTTCAGACTCAGATACTGAGCAGGAGGCAGAGAGAGAGAAAAGTTGCAGGAGTGGAGACTAGGAGTTTCATCTCCCGCAAACTCCCCAGAGATATGCATAGCAGACTGCCTCGGTGCGTGTCCACCTGCTGCTATGACTCTGAGCAAAGACCGTGCTCTGTTTCCTCATCTGCAAAGTGGACCTAACAATTATCCCTGCCTCGTGGGACCGCTTCGAGGATTTTAATAATATATTGCATTTCAAGTACCTAGCTCAAAGCCTGTCCCACGGATGCCAGCGAACTCCATGACCACCGTGTGCTGATATTTGGTGAGCCACAAGGCAGAGATTTTCCTATATCCTATCTCGACTTTTTGGACCATGGAAAATATCGTATTTCCAAATTTGCGTGTGTGTATGAAAATTTCATTTTCAGACAGCTTTTCAGCGAAGTGGTCACACCTCCAACACCTGCAGGGCTAGAGCTGGGACAGTTTGCTGAGGAACCCCACCCAAGTCTTTGCCATGTAGGTGCAGTCAGTGACCAGTAAAGGCCATTTCCAGAGAGGAAAAAAAAAAATCACAGAAAATGATTAATATAAAAAGTCAAGGATGAGTAAAAATGGAATTTATGTAGGTTTTAAGTACTGCTTCAAAGTGAGAGTGTGAGAGAAAAAAAATCACACAATAATTTGATAATTTTCTATGAAAATCAATAATGTTGGAAATTAAACCTGAAAGAGATACCAGCAACTTTAAAATAAGGTTATGCAAATATCAGTCTCTGCTCTCTGGGTACTAAAAAGAAGCATAGACAATTTTCTAATTGACCATTTCATGGGATTCACACAGCCTCCCCAAACTAGTAGCCAATAAAGTTTAAACTGTGACCGTTGACTAGGCAACAATTAACACAAAATGGACATATGGAATCCACCTGTTTTATTGTAAAATCCAGCTTTTCGCTCCACACCTTTCTTCAAATCCAGTATGATTTTTTTTCGATCTACTATAGCCTGTGTTATAACAACATTCAATCAGGCAGAGAAGGAATCAAGGTGCTAACAGGTAGAAATGAAAAGTATCCATTCCATAAACTTGGGTGAAAATAATATAAGAATAAATTTTAAGTTTACTACAAAGACTCTTCCCATTTATTTGTTCTATTAATTTCAGCAGCCTTTTAAAATGGTAAATAAACACTTTAAGTTCTTGGAGATATCATCCTTAATACAAAAGTTTAAAACATCCTCATAGAAAACTGAATTTCCTAAAAGGTTATGAAACTAAGTCAATTATCCTGTAGCCTGTCACATTATGAGCATTCTAATTCAAAGGAGGTAGCATCTTACAACAAAGTGATACTAATAAGAATTTCAAAACAAAACAATCTTTTCTATTATATAAAGTCAAAAGCAAAAAATCAACTCGAGAGAGATTACAATAACAATGCAATTAACTGATGCTGTCCAAGCATATGCTATTAATCCTATATGGTTATAGAGCACCACAGATATTCAGTCAGCGGAACAATGAACGTGTCAAAACATTTTAAAGTGACTGCACCTTAAAAGGGACCAAAGACAAATGCAAGCATCTATTAACACACGTTTAGCAGTAGAATATCCTGTCTTCGAAAGCAACAAAATGAAATGATTATGAGATGACAATATTTTAATGTTTTAAAATATTATTTTAGATGCACCAGAGAGTGTTTCAAATTAAATTAGTGTGCCTTTCATTAAAATACAGAGCAATCTTTCCATTGCCTTTTTTGCCCCTCCCCCAACTTCCTCCTTAATGACCACTAGGGGTCAGTATGAAGACACAGTTCCCGTCACTGTTCGCAGGCAACCGGGAGCTCTGGAAACATTTTACTGGTGAAAAACCTTCAGGCAACAAAGACAGTAACTGTACAGTGCCGGCATTCTCAAGTCCAGCCAATACATCAAGCCTATAACATGAGTTTGCGTTTTAATTTTGTAAATCACAGTCGACTAGTTCTGTAGTCGATGTTTCTTTAACAGTGGAGTATTCAAAGTGACAAGCTTATATACTCTAAATGTATCGGTGTGTATTGGCCAAGAAGTGTGCTCTAAAGGTACCTGGGTGGCTCCTTAAGCCACCCAGGTCTGCCTTCGGCTCAGGTCATGATCCTGGAGTCTCAAGGATCGAGTCCCACATCGGGCTCCCTGCTCAGCGGGGAGTCTGCTCCCTCTGACTCTCTCCCCTCTCGTTCTCTCTCTCACTCTCTCTCTCAAAAAAATAAATAAAATCTTTAAAAATTTTTAAAAATTTTAAAAAATCAGTATGCTCTAGAACAGATGGTAGAATTTATTTGCAAAGGGTGATATTACATGACTCTAGCCATCTCAAAGCCGTACATCCCATCTCTTCCTAGAGAGGAACAGAGATGGAAGTAAGTGAAGCTTGTGGTGGTTTGCCAACTTTAGGGGAGACTGTTTTTTTCTCCTTCAAAGTGACTGTCCTCATTCAGGGCACATTAGCCTCAAGAGCACAAGATAGCCAATTCTAAGATATAGCATTAGTCTATATACTTAAGTTTACAAATTAAAGGAAATATTTGTAAAAATAAATATACAAATACTTTACTTTCTGCCAACTCTATCTGATGGGGTACATGGCATACCTTTGAAATGGTTTCTGTACATGGCATACCTTTGAAATGGTTTCTCTACACCTTACATGGTTTTCTTAGGCATGGTACGCCAGGAATAATTCTACTGTTCAGTCAATGCTTTATTTCTACGTTAGTGAAGAGAAATATTAATACTGATAATACAAAATGACAGGTTATCCATAGATAATAAAGAACATTCAAAAGTTCCCAAAGTACTCAAACACATATCCATATAATTTGGAGACATTTTGTCTCTTTCTGGAATCCCTTTGAGGTGTATTCCTTACTCATCTCCTCATTTCCTTTGCTGTGGTCCTGACCATATGTCACACAAAAGCAGACGGGCTCCTACAGAAGAGCTTTGTCTCTGGGGCCCCCTGGGTGGCTCAGCTGGTTAAGTGTCTGCACTCAGGTCATGATCCTGGGGTCCCGGGGGATTGAGCCCTGGCATGGGGCTTCGTGCTCAGCAGGGATCCTGCTTCTCCTTCTCCTTCCCCCTTGCTTATGCTCTCTCTTGTTATCTCTCTCAAGTAAATGAATAAAATCTTTTAAAGAAGGAGGAGGAGGAGAAGGAGAAGAAGGAGAAGAAGAAAAAAGAAGAAGAGCTTTGTCTCTCATATTGTGGAGGCCTGCAGTGGCCCAGCAATCAATCAACTTTTTAGGTAACCACTACATGGGCTGTCACTTAGAACTTACTTAAGTCACTGCTGTTGTGGAAAGCCAAGAAGAGGTATAAGAAATAAAAAATAAAAGACAAAGAAATGGAGATAAGAAGGTCTCTAAGCCTGGGTGAAATCACCCAGCTCTTCATGGGGAGAACATGGAAGTATGGAGTATGACGAAGCAGGAGTTAGTATGATCTATGAATAAACAATAGAGACTTGATTATGTATTTTCTACAGCAAAATCACAGTTTGTACTTATCTGTGGGTATTAATTGTATTATTACTTTTTATGTTTTTATTTTATTCATTGTCTTATTTCCTAAAATAACTGTATCTTTTGAGATCTAGTCACCAACTATTTTCTAATTTTCTAATCTCTTCATAGTTTTTCTACTATTTTCTAATCTTTTCATAGTTTACTAATAGCCAAAATTTACTGAGTGTTGGCAAGGAAAATGAAAAACATCGAACTCTTTATTCTTAGGATAACTCAAAAACTCTAATTCTGATCAGATCCAACAGATGGCAGTGATGTCATAAATTAACAGTTTAAAATACTCTTCTAATATGTAGAATCTGCCCCTCAGAAGAATGTCAACCAAGAATAATTCTCTAGGTATTTGCATAAATAATGTACGGCTTTGATATGAATAATTGGATAGAAGAGTACAAGGTAAATATCACATGAAATTTCACTGAAATGGTATTTTCTATATCAAAAATCAACAACTTTATCCTTTCCAAAAAGTTTTATAAATTGAGAATTGTCAGAAAGATTAGCAGTGAACCAAGAAAGGATAACAGTGTCCAAAGCAACTAAATGGATTACATTTTTTTAAAGATTTTTTTTTTAGAGAGAGAGAGGGCGCATGCATGTGTGCCCGGGGTCGGCAGGGGAGTAAGTAGGAGCAGAGGGAAAGGGAGAGAATCTTCAAGCAGGCTCCCTGCTGAGAGCAGAGACGGATGCGGGGTTTGATCTCAAGACCCTGAGATCATGACCTGAGCTGAAAGACGCTTACCTGATGGAGTCACCCAGCCACCTCCAATGGGTTACGTTTTTATACAAAAATTCATTATTGCTCTTTGGTTTCTATTTTCACCTATTTCTTCCTTGGGGTTGTCTTAGTCTTCTCACTTTTTATTGATTCACTTAAAAAATAATTTTCCTTTTCCTTTTCCTCTATCACTTTAAATAAGTGCATCTGGCTCGTCTTGTCCTTTTTTCCTGCGCCACAAAACTTATTTTTATTTGTTTTTGTGGCCTTTCCATGTTTTTATCCACTTTAAGTGATTTTTACCCTGCAGATAATAAAGAATGAAAAGTATGTCGAGAAAACTCTTAGAGGTGAGTTTCCACTGTTGCTTCTGTGATTCAAATTATGTAAAAATGAACACATGAAATGATCACTTTCTGTTTGAAGTTTTGGATATTGGTCGATGTCAGACAGACGTGTTTTTTTCACTGTGCCGTTGCTTTCCATTATATTTGTGGTAAGTCCACTTTCCCCAAATGCCTGCTCTGCAATGGGCACTGTTCTAGATGCTTGAGAGGTATCAGTGAATTAAACAAAGGCACTTCCTTCATGGGTGCTGGTCAGAGGACGGTTGGGGACAGAAAATAAATAACAAACATGATAAGTGAGTCATGTAGTATGTTAGAAAAATCCTAAGTGCTATGGAAAGGGGGCAGCAGGGAAGGAGGTTTGAGAAAAAGTGTGTGTGGGTGCAGCTGTAAACACTGTGGTCATGGTGGGTCTCTTTAAGAAGGTGACATTTGAACAGACTTGAAGGAGGAGAGAGCCCCGGGCATTCTGGGGCTAGAAGTATATCCCACGCACAGAGAGACCAGTCCATCCGTAAGGCCTGAGAAGTATCTTCCACACTCCTGGAAGTTGTACGTATGTCCAGAACAGATTTTATGACTTGCTTTAGTTTTCATCATTTTACTCCCCAACAGTGGCTTATTTGTGAGCAAAGGGATTTGTGTCTGTTAGATTATTATTGCTTTTTAAGTACAGTCTCAATTGTCTATAACTCAAATACCTGGAAACTTCATATATCCAGAATATATATGAGCACTATCAGAAAGAAAGAAAGAAAGAAAGAAAGAAAGAAAGAAAGAAAGACAGAAAGAAAAGGAAAGAAGGAAGGAAGGAAGGAAGGAAGGAAGGAAGGAAGGAAGGAAGGAAGAGAGGGAGGAAGGGAAAACGAAAGAAAGGAAGAAATGTTCACTGAGGACCAAAACACCACTTTAGAGAAGAGGTCTCAGGCCCTCACTTGTGGCTTTTATATAAAATTTGATAAAGCTCGGTTACCTGGTATCCAAGCTTTTAACTGACTGAAAGGAAGGAATTTGAGGAGAATTTTGGCAGGATCAGTCCTGTCAATCAGATCTACAGACAGCAGTGAAAATTGATACTGACAGCCTGCCAATGAGGAGTCAACAAAAGGCATCAACACCCAAAAGGCACTGCCACCAGAAGGCCACACTCAGAGTGGAGCATGTATCCACCCTCCCTACAGGGTCTGACACCATTACCCTGGAGCACACGATGGCCATCAGCTCAAAATGGCAACCATAACCCTCCCCCGCCAAAAATCTAATAACAGTACGATCAGTTTCAAAAGTTGGAGGGAAAGATTTTAGAAGATTTTAACTCAAATGCATTACAAATTTTTAAAAAGTTTTGTTGTTTATAAAGAATTTTCAAATATATGGAAAACGTGAGCATCTAGGAATCCTCATTCACAGGGAATACCAATGAGGCAAAATCTTTTGGCACTAATTAAGGTGATATTTATAATTAAAGTAGAAGGGGATATGGATGGTCTGACTATTTATTTATCATTGCTACCAAAATTGCTCATCATCTTGCCATTCTCTTGCATTGGGTGTGTTTTCTTTCTTAAGAAAGCAAGATGTGTGAAAATCTGACTATAGGTATTTTAGATTATAAATTTGTATAAAATTCTATTTTTAGACTGTAAAAATATTTTACTTTTTATTTTTTATTTTATTTTTTTTTTTAAGATTTTATTTATTTGACACAGAGAGAGAGAGATTATAAGTAGGCAGAGAGGCAGGCAGAGAGACAGGGAGAGGGGGAAGCAGGCTCCCTGCTGAGCAGAGAGCCCGATGTGGGTCTCGATCCCAGGACCCTGGGATCATGACCTGAGCCGAAAGCAGAGGCTTTAACCCACTGAGCCACCCAGGCGCCCAAAATATTTTACTTTTTAAAAGCATTTGTCAATTTTACAAAAAGAGTCACTACAAAGTATATTTTTCTTTCCTCTGGGTGATTTTTTTTTCCCCCTTTAACTTAGAAAATTTTTATTTACCCACAACTTTCCAGGCAAAAATCCATTGTTACATAAAGGAAATTACATCAGCATTACATGTAATCATAACATACCAGAGAAAACTCAATTCATGAAATGGGCCTCCAACTCCAGAAGTTACCCTGGCTTTAAGAATTAGAAATCCATTTTAGGCACATTGGAATATGAATGTTGGAGAAGGGTTGTCTTCTATCAAACAAAATTAGTATTCAGAATGCGTAACTGCAATTTTTTTTTTTAATTAGGCTAGCAATTATCAGGCATCTAAACAGCTACACAGTACACCTGGAAGACATTAGCTCTGGTTTTTTGCCTTCTTTTATCACTTGGGTGTGGCAGAAAAGCAACATTCTTTCTATTCCCCCAGTCCTACCATCCCAGCAGCAGAGCTGTGACTCAGCCCCTAACCCTATCTCACAGCTAGGAAAGGTGATCTAAGGCCCCACTTTTAAAATGTAATGCTAGGGTGCCTGGGTGGCTCAGTGGGTTAAAGCCTCTGCCTTCGGCGCAGGTCATGATCTCAGGGTCCTGGGATCAAGGCGCGCATTGGGCTCCTTGCTTGGTCTCTCTCTGCCTACTTGTGATCTGATCTCTCTCTCTGTGTCAAATAAATAAATAAAATCTTAAAAAAAAAATAAAATGTGATGCTAGAAATACTCACCAATGCTGAGTTTAAGCTAATATGTTTTTAAAGATGATCTGAGTAGAGAACACTTCTTATTAACAATAATCAATCATGGTTGCTGTTTCTTCTGTTGTGGTCCTAATTACTACTCTAAGAGGCTTGCTAGAAAGATAGACAATGTGGCTTATTTGTTTTCATTCCTTTTGGTGGACTATAGAATCTTGGTCAACTCCAGTCTTTAACATTTGACATAAACATATCAAATCTTACTCCATTTCCTTCTCAGAAACATTTATTTTCAATATCTTTTAACTCAACGAGTCCAAAGTAGAAACTATATAGGCCTCAAAACATATCCATAAAACCACTTTCATTCATGTCCCATTTCCCATACCAAACACAAATTGAAAAACAAAAAAATCAGAATGGACGGTGTCTAACAGGTTAAAGAAATAATTGCAATTGAAAATTTATAAAAATAAAAATAAATTACAAAAATAAAGAGATGTGTGGCATCGTTTAGTGTTAATTGACCTTGCTGTGTCAACAAAATGGAACTATAGAGTCAGATGACAAAATTCTGTGAAACAGACTATTAAATTTCAAGAGAAAATCTGGAGGCAGCCTCTTTTGGAAGCTACTTAACATCCTAATTTTCTGTGATTTCATATAAAACTGTGAGATGATATAAACCAGGCAAACTCACATCAAATTGCAATGTCTGTATACTCTGGAGGCCTATTAAAGTAGTTTAGGTACTATATAAATCTAAATGTACTCAAGATAGAAGTGTTTTAGTGTCACTGATAAGACTTCTGTACCAGCACGTCGATACTGGAACAATCACTAAATATGCTATTTTCAAATTGCTACTTACTATGACTCAATATTCTAGAAATTCATGTGCTTTCATATAGATGATGATGACCCTGAATTTCAGAAATTACCATGTCAACGATTGTAGCTTTAAAGGAACACAATTTTGTTCTGATGCTTATACATTTTGGCTGTATTTTAATCAGGCATTGTTAGATTTTTAGTCATTGAATAAGGCCTTGTAAAATATTTGTGTGGGAGGAGAGAAAGGGAAAGAAAGGATAAGAAATAGATTAAGTATATGAGGAGGTAGAGAAAGATTTATTTCAAGTTAAAAAAGAGTAATTTTAGGCACAATGCCACAAATGAATAATGTACAAAAGTTAATAACTTACGCATTGTGATGGTGGATTTTATGTGTCAACTTGACTGGGCTAAACAATATCCAGGTAGTTGGTAAAACATTATTTTCGAGTGTGTCTGTGAAGGTGTTTCTGGAAGAGGTTAGCATTTGAATCAGTAGACTGAGTAAAGGTTAATCTCACCAAAGGGGGTGGGCCTCTCCTAATCCATTGAGGGTCCAAATAGAACAAGAAAATTGGGAAGGTGAACTTGTTGTTTGCCTAAGCTGAGACATTCATCTTTTCCTGCCCTGGGACACTGGCTCCCCTGGCTCTCAGGCCTTCAGACTCCGACTAAATTATACCACCATCTTTCCTGGTTCCTCAGTTCACAGATGGCAGATCATGAAACTTCTTAGCCTTCATAATCACATAAGCCAATTCCTATAATAAACCTCCTCTGTCTATGTATATTATGTCCTATCGGTTTTGTTTCTCTAGAGAATCCTGACTAATAAATATACCAAATGACATGTAGGGAGGGTAACTAATTATTTTATTTATGAAAGTTGCCTTCAAGAAATTCTCACTCTTTTTATAGGGTAGTCTTCTGTAGAGAAAAGAACATAGATTCTGGAGGCCACCGGACCTGGGTTTAATTTCCAGCTCAGCTATTTTAATAAATTTGTATACTCAGGAAACTTAGGTAAATTGCAGAGCCTTGGTTTTCTCATTCGTTGACAGATTATCTTGATAATTAAAATTTGTAATGAATATAGATCATGTATTGCAGTGTTTAGAATGCAGAGGGCATTCCTTTCTAATCTTTCCTCATAGTATTTACCCATAATATGTTGTTTCAGATTGATTTTTTAAAATCTTTCTAGATTTGCCTAATGTTTATGTCATTTTAAAATGGATATTTTACATTTTTTCTAGATTTATCAAAGGTTTATATAAAGTTGTCTTTAATATTTCCAGCACTATCCAATTCTGTTTGTTCTGCAATCTTCCACAAGAGAGGGTTCCTGAGGAATAATCCAAGATAGAACAGCTGACAGAATATGTACACTGCCTTGAAAGCCAAAATATTACAGTCAGAACATACTGGACTGTTGGGTGTCCCCAAAAGAGGCAGTGTGGTGTTTGGTACTCACTTTGCATTCGCAGCGTTGCACGTGGTCAGATTAGCCAGGGCGAGGGCCGCGGCTTCCCTTACTTCTTCATTGTCACTCCTGAGCGACTGAATTAACTGTGGAATCCCTGCAGAAGCAGAAAGGGAAGATGTGGATCTATAAACATCCAGGTAAACGACAGTTCGGTGGCCTAAAAATGTTCAAAATGGGTCTGCCTGGTTTCCTTACCCTGATTATTGAAAAATTCTTTGCTGCCTGAATTCTCACACATCACCGAAATAGCTTGAGAGGCGGCAATTTTCGTTCCGTCATTTTCAGAACCCAAAAGGGCTACAAGGCATTTCTCGACCTCTTGTTCGTGAAAGAGTTTTCTATTTTCAGCTTGCATAAACCAAAAGGAAAAAAAATCATAATGTTGCTGCATAAACTGTGCACGGGTAACTACTTCCTCATCAAAAATATGACAAGAGTTCAAACTATTTCTTAGCTTTAGTCACAAAGACTAAAGTACCTACCATGATATTTACCCCATTATAGAACAGTGTATGAAAAGCCAAAGTATTTTTAATGCTCTTTTTGTTCCCTAAAGTTTTTCTCCTGATTTTGTTTCATTTTTTAAATAAATGACAACTTCATTACTATACTAAGCAAACACTACATTAAACTAAATTAGAACATTAAAGCCTAATTTTTTGGTCTATGTTCTATAGTTAATTCTAAATAAGTTACTATTCGTTAAAGACATACTCGAAAAAAGGTATATTAAACCAAACTCAATTTTAATGCTTTAAGAGGTATCAGAGACTAGTTTGAAAAGCAACAGCTTACAAATAATTCTTTCTTAATTTTTTTACAGTTCCTTCAAAAATTTGTCATAGGGTTGATTCTCCATTAACTGACCTTCATAAACTCAATTCACTTGATTAAAACAGAAGAATGTGTGATACATGCTCTTAGGATGTTGATATACATAAGAGAAGACAATTTTGTTAGAATAAAAATCTCTGTAAAAACTGCTGATACTAATTTAAGTCATACACAACATCTGCATGTGGAAGTAATTCATTACGTACATATACTGTAATTAACTTGTTTTTCCAGGAATATTCTCAGAAGTTATCAAAACCGACTTTCCACTTTAAAGTTAATATATGATTTCTACCTTCTTCCAACAAGAAATTTTTTAAAATTGCCCCCCTCACAGAAGCAGAGTCACCTTCGGCTGCCACCATCTTTGCAAATATTTTTGGCCCTTGTTCATCCGATACACAGCAATCTGGGTATAACTGGCATCAGCTAAATTACTAACATTTCTGTTCATTTGTCTTAAACCAATTACGAACCATGTCTAGTAATCCTATCATTTTAGTCCCTTGCTCCTTTCATTTAAAATTAGAATTCACTCAGGTCAGAACTGGTTTATAAAAATGTTGTGATTAATAGTTAAGTCTCAACTATGTGGCTTCTGAAATGTTTTCAACATATATGTAGTCCTGATTAATAATCCCTGAATAAACAAGATCTGAAAGTTTTCTAGAGTCTCTGACCTAAACTGTTTAGATTTATAATTAAGACTTCCCTGACTCTAAAGCTCTAAATCAACTTTACTAAACAGAACAGTCTGAGAGTAAATTCTACCAGAAAAATCAGCCAAAAGAATTAACTTGTAAAGACTAACTTTGCAGTATGCTGTTGTTGCATTCGAAAAACAGTATATATGCAATTATTGGAAAGATTTTTCAAAATAATCTAAATTCCATGGGCAATTAGTTTCTCAACCCTGCTGGGAGTGTTCTCAAAATCCAGCTGTGTTCTCCATACCTCAAAAGTGCTGACTGCAGTGTGGCTATAATAGATTTAAAAGATGAATTAACATATTAACCAAGTACCTTCATTGAATTGCTACACCAAGAAGTAAAGTATTTATGTTTTAATTACACAGATAATAAGGATGGCAAGGTAATTATGTGACGAATAGAGTAATGTCCTTTAAAAATAACATTTGTGCAGTATAACTAAAATAAAGAGCATGAGGTTTTGTAACTGGAAATAAATCTGCACGTGATGATGCTTTCTTCACCCACTCGGAGGAAGTTGCTATTGTGCCACCTATGCTCCTGCTGAGATGTTAATGCCAGTTCATAAACCTCGTGGCGACGTGGTAATTAACACCTTCCCCCTCCTGGTGCCAGGTCAAAGTCATACTGAGCCGGGCTTTCTATGGTGGGGATGCATGTTAAAAAGGACTCAACAAACAAAACTTTAAGGTTGTGTGTTATGTATTTGTGTATTTTAACTGTGTTTTTGACATGCAATGACAATGCATTACCTAACCTAAAAAAATGTTTGATGATGATGGAAAGTGGAAAAAAAAAGTTATCAAAGAATAATGATGGTTACATTATTCTTAATAACAGGGTAAAGAGCAATATTTGTTAAAACCTGCTTATGAATGGAGTATTCTAACTGTGCATATAGCTTCTCTCATTTGGTAGGTTGTCTTTTAGTCTTGCTGTTTGTGTCCTTCGCTGTGCAGAAGCTTTCAATTTTGATGTAGTCCCAATAGTTTATTTTTGTTTTTGTTTCCCTTGCCTCAGGAGACATATCTAGAAAAACGTTGCTATGGCTGATATCAGAGAAATTATTGCCTGTGCTTTCCTCTAGGATTTTCTAACTGTGGAAAATTATTTTGAAACTTCACAATGATTTATTTTCAATACAGAAATGTTAGGAGATAACTTTGTTAATCCTTGTTAAGTTTTTAGAATTTATCATTGTTACTAATTAATATAAAATAAAGCCTGCCAGATCTGGCTAGGTCTGGCAGAGAGAAGTCAAGGCAGGCAACAGTTGTTATAAAAGGGGTTAGACAAGAAATACAGGTAGGGTTTGAAAAAAAAAAGCACAGAATAGAATGGAAGCAGGGAAGAGGAGGTGGTTATTGTTGATCTGGCCACGTAAACAGCCTAAGGACTGTTTTGACAGAATGGTAGAAGCAGAAATCACATGCTTGAGGTCAAGGGATGGAGATAAGATGTTAATCTGTGGGGACATCACCATCCATTGTTTGTTCCCTTAACCCTAACTGTACTTTGGAAAGTGGTCCCTTCATTTGTCTCTTTATTTAAACCATCTGGAGTTTACAGAACTGGTTTTTGCCAAGACCGTATTTGATGATAAATGGCAATCTTAATATCAAATTAGAATTTAAAGCTAAAAATCAGTTAAGTGAGATTTTAAAAAAAAATCAATAGTGGATATAAAATAACACTAAATAAAGCAAAGTTAGTTAAAATAAAATTACAAGAGAAAATCAACAGAAATAACATTGTGAGAAACTTCTAAATACCACTCTTCTGCGATAGATCAAAGAATAGATAAAAAATAAAGATGACAAAAACTGTACAATGTAATTTATAAAGCTGAACTAAAAGGTAAATATCAAACTCTACATTCTATTGGAAATACATCTTTTTTCTATTCAACAAATATTTATCCACTTATTTTATTCATTGTTTACCTTTATCTTCTAGAATAGCGCCTTGCATATAGCATGAATAGAATAAATATTTGTTAAGTAGTAAGCAAAGAGCATACCTTTTCAAGATTTCATAGAAGACTTGTATACACTGATTATTTCCTAGACTTCAGTGAAAATGCAATATTATTTCCAAAGCAAAATTTGCAATTTTTAAACTACAAATAAAAAAATGTTAGACTTTAAAATGGAAGAATTTGAACTCTGGGTCCTGATGGAAACATAGAATCTGGGGTTCACTGTAGGTCTTTCCCTCAAAGTGTTGGCTCAGTTTGCTGACATGATCAAAAGGCTGATTAAAATGCTTGTTTCATAAATCTGAAATTGAAAATAATCATAAGATAACCAAATCTTTATATTACATAAAGTGACAGTGCATGTTTTTAAAATGCTATTCATAATACATATCACCCCACTTCAAAGAGGGTATAGTGAACAAGAGAAAGTCCAGAAAAAGTAAGAGAATGATTACAGGATAGCCTACAGACGTGATATATGGGGAAAGACTAAGTAAAATATAGATTCTTCAGTCTGGAAAAATGGTGGTTAAAGGGAACATGAAAAAAATCCAAATGACAGAGATGTAATAAATATAGATTTAGTCATTTGATTCTAAAATAAAGAGTGAGGAGACACAATTTGGAACTGGAATATAGTCATTTTAGAACTAACATAAGGAAGTAGATTCATAAAACATAAAGTGCCAGATGGGATTTAAAGACTATCTGGTTGATTTTCTTTGTATTACAAATAAAGAATGGATTTCAACAAATGGTGCTAGGAAACTGGATTTTCACTTGCAAAAGAATGAAGTTGGATCCTTACTTTACACTATATACAAAAACAACTCAAAATGGATCAAAGACCTAAACATTAGAGATAAAAAAATAAAATTCTTAGAAGGAAAGAGGGAAAAATCTTCCTGACATCAGATTTGTTAGTGATTTTTTGGATATAACACCAAAACTACAAGAAACAAAAGAAAAAATAAATTGGATTACATCAGAATTAAAAACTGTGCATTACAGGACACAATCAACAGAGTGAAAAGGCAACCCATGGAATAGGAGAAAATATTCACGAATCATACACCTGTTAAGGAGTTACTATCCAGAATCTATGAAGAACTCCTACAACTCAATAAAACAACAACAACAAGAAACAAAACAAAACAAAAAACACAACCTGGTTAAAAAATGGGCAAAGGATTTAAATAGGTATTTTTTCCAAAGAAACAAATGGCCAATAAGCACATGGGAAAAATGCTCAACATCACTAATCATTAGAGAAATACAAACCAAAACACAATGAAATACCACCTCATACTCATTAGCATGGCTACTAACTAACTAATTAACTAACTAAATAAATAACATAGCAAGTGTTGATGAGAATGTAGAGAAATTGGAACACTTGTGTCCTTTTGGTGGGAATGTAAAATGGTGCAGTTGCCATGGAAAAGAGCATGTCAGCTCCTCAACATATTTAAGACAGAATTACCATACGATCCAACAATTCCAGTCATGAGTATACCCCAAAGAACCGAAAGCAGGGACTTGAAAAGCTATTTGTATATGCATGTTCGTAACAGCATTATTCACAGTAGCCAAAAAGTGGAAGCAAACCAAGTGTCCATTAATAGACAAAGAAATCAACAAAATGTGATATATACATCCAATGGAACACTAGTCAGGCTTAAAAAGGAAGGAAATTCTGATGTATGCTAGAACATGGATGAACTTGAGGATAAGTCATGCAAAGTGAAATAAGCCAGTCACAAAAGGACAGATATTGTATGGTTCCACTTACATAAGGACTTAAAATAATCAAAATCATAGAGACAGAAAGGATGGTGGTTATCAGGGACCACAAGAAGAGAGAAGTGGGGAGTTTGTTGTTCCATAGGTTGTTTCATAGGTTGTCTCTTTGGCAAGACGAAAAGAGTTCTGGAGACAGATGTTGGCCATGGTAGCACAAAAACGTGAATGTACTTCATGTTACTGAGCTTAAAATTGGTTAAGACAGTAAAATTAGGGGCGCCTGGGTGGTTCAGTGGGTTAAGCCTCTGCCTTCAGCTCAGGTCATGATCTCAGGGTCCTGGGATCAAGTTCCACATCGGGCTCCCTGCTCAGCAAGGAGACTGCTTCCCCATCTCTCTCTGCCTGCCTCTCTGCCTACTTGTGATCTCTCTCTCTCTGTGTCAAATAAATAAATTAAAAATCTTTTAAAAAAAGACAGTAAAATTAATATTATGTATATTTTAACCACAATATTCATTCATTTATTTATTTATTTATTTATTTATTTATTTATTTATTTATTTAAAAGCTTATTTATTTATAATCTCTACACCCAACATGGGGCTCAAACTCATGACCCTTAGATCAAGAGTCTCAATGCTCCACCAACTGAGCCAGCCAGGCACCCCTTTTATCACCATTTTTAAAAGAAGAATAGAATTCATTTCCTTTCCTTTCATCAAAACCAGCTCCTCTTCTTGAGTTCCCTATTTCTATGAATGGCATCATTCTACTTTTAGCCATCCCAGCCAGAAACCTGGTCCTATTCTTGACATCGCCTTCTTCCTCCTCCAACTCATGCAGTCAATTAGCAAACACTTATGGGCCCTCCCAGTGTGCCAAGCACTGTGCTGGTGGTCCTCCTTGCAAATATCTGTTTCAGGATGCTTTCACCTTCCACCTAGATTACCACAGCAATCCCCTTCCTGGTCTTTTTGGGGTCTGGTCCTACACACTTCTAACCTCTCCTCCACTTTGCCACAAGAAGGCGCTTTCTTTAAAAAGTGAGTATCTGTAATGGTCCCTCACCTCTCTAAGCCACTTCAATGGCTCTTTGTTGCCATCAAAATAAAGTCCAAAGTCCTTAACTTGGTCTCTATCAGCCATTAGCATCTGGCTCCTCATTCTACAGCCTTCACTTTTAGTTTTCTGCTGTATTCTATTCACTAGCCATTCTGAAAACTTTCAGTTCTGGAATTTACCATGCTCTGTCTCGCCTCTGGCCTTTATATACCATTCCTTCTCCTCAGAGCACTGGTGATCCTTCCCCATCCCACCATGAACTTCTTTGCCCAGCCAATTTCTATTATTTACTTTAGGTCCTAGCTTGTAAATCACATATGTCAGGAAGATCTATCTGATCCAAGTTTGGTGCCCCCCCTGATATTTGGTGTGCCCCCCCCCACCGCCATGATCCTGTTCTTCCATCATCAAGCCCATTTAACACTACAGTGTGATCACCTGTTTCCTTGCCTGTTCTGGGTTTACTGACACAGAGTGAGGGCTCAATAAATCATTAATAAATAGGTCCAGAGAGGCTGTGGTTCACTCATAGTCACAACCTAGGTCATCAGAGGGCCAGTAGTGGGACTAGCAGTAGAACTGGACCACCAGGGACTCTCCACCCAGTGCTCTTCCCACTGCTATGTCGCATGATGAGTAATAAACTCATGAAACGCACTATGCCAAGAGGGGCTGAAGCCATCTTGAAATAAAAAGAGAAACTGAAAAAAGTTTAGGTCTGATATTGTCCGTGTCTTGCATTGCCCTTACTTTTGGTCTCAAATAGCTAAGAAGTCCTGAGAAAGTTGGAAAATGGAACTGATCAGGTTTGATAAGGTCTAAATTCCATTTTACAGAATACAGAATCAAGCAACTTACGCCAGTATTAAAAACTTTAATTTCACAACCTGTCTAGATTTTCCAAGTCCCCTCTGTGTTAACTATGTGCTAGATGGTGAAACTTGGCTTACTGCAATAAAATTCTGCCTTGAAGAAATCAGTATGGATTGAGAAGGAAATGTTTCCCATAATATACACATAGACATATATACAGATGTGAGTATATATGTTTAGAATATAAATCACTTAAACTAGTAAAAACTGTCATCATTTATAAGAGGAGTGATGTGGAAGGGGAAAAATAAAATCACTTCTTTTATTAAATAAAATACTCCAAATATACATAAATTAAAACTATAATTTCATCTTCAGGGCTTGTGACGTAATTTATCCCTCATATTTCACAGATTTATGTCAACATAGCTTGCCACTGAAATGAAAATTGTATTATGTATATAGTATGAGCATATTATTTTTCACAGCTATATCACATGGCACTGCTTGTCTCCAGCTGAAGTTGAAATTACTGTATAGATATCATTCCAAATGTGGATATATTGAAACAATGTTTTCAGGATCACAAACAATACATGGATTCTGTAAAATTTCAAAATCAAGAGAAATAAAAATTCCTTAATTTAGGAATGAATTGCTTAAAAAAGTAAATAAGTAAGTAAATCAAAGTGTTTATTATATCCCTGACAAAGCAATCTCTCCTTTTACTCATTACTACTTACTATCTAGTAAATATGGCACTATTCTCAAATGACCATTTAAAAGCAGACAAATACTCTAGTGCTTGTTAATTCTAATCAAAATCAAGAATAAAAGAGGAAGTATGTGTGCTTAGTTTATATAAAATGTGACATACGATCATAAGCTGCTTTAGTGATTGCTTTTGCTGCGTTCTTCTGAATATCAGGAATTGTAGAGTTTTCTGCAAATGATAGGAGCTTCTTAAGACCCCCTGTCTGCTGAATCAGCACCAAAGTATCCATATCTTCGAGGCAATTTGCTATCACGGAAAGTGCTTCTATATGAAGGTCATTTAATTCCTAATGATAAAAGCAAACACAACTTTAGAAAATTGTACTAAAGGAGATTGATACATACCAAATTTTACTGTTAAGACAAAGGTCAGTCAGAACATAATGCTGTTAACTTCGTTGTGACAGATGCCCAAGGAGACAGTTTTGTTTATGATTGTAACATCGCTCTCCCTCACGATTTGCCCCATCTCTTCTTGTCCCCTACTCCAGAGAAAAAAGATAATTACTGGACATTTTCAGTAATGGCAGCCAAGAGAAGTTGCTCACACAACCTCCTACTGACAATAATTTTAAAATGTGAAGAAAATATTCTTTGAAAAAGCAGACAGAAGCTAAAGGAAAGCATATTCCTTAAAATCTCCTACTGGTAGAGGAAGTAATTTAAGTTTGTGGCCTTCTCGCCTGAGGAAACTCCCGAATCCCCACCCCTGTGGGAAACTGCAGCCTTACCTGAACAGCAAGACATTTAAAGTGGGAATCCTTAAAGTGAGAGGAATATAGGAAGGATGCTCACGGAATTCCCTGTCTTACCACGTTCCCCACCATCCTGAAGCACCTGGCTTGAGAGAAGGGCCTTCTGAAGACTTAGTTACGGTGTCAGCAAAGTGGCAATGCTTTGGAGGGGCTGAGCAAGGTTCTCCACAAGGTTATGTTCCGAATCAGCATCCGATATAAGGTGCCATTTCTCCCATAGCCAGTGAAGGTGTGTCCAGGAATCAAGGGGTGGAAATGGGTGTGGCAGCAGTCATGATTACCCCCAGGGACCAACTAGCAATATTTTTGCTTCCTGCCTCCTGGACCTTATGCTCTGCTGGCCTAAAGGTCTTAGTTCCAAATTGGAGAATGCTGCCACCAAGAGACACAACAATGATTCCACTGAACTGGAAGTTAAAACTTCCACCCAGCCACTTTGGCCTCCCCATGCCTCTAAAGCAGGCAAAGGAGGGTGTTACAGTGCTGCTGGGGTGACTGATCCCAGTCACCAAGGGGAAATTGGACTGCTACTCCACAGTAGAGGGAAGAAGACTATATCTGGAATATAGGAAGTTCTTAGGGTGACTCTTAGTATTACCATGCCTTGTGATTAAGGTCCGTGGAAAACTCCAGTTACCCAATCCAGGCAGGACTACCAATGGCCCAGACCTTCAGGAATGAAGATATGGATCACCCTACCAGGTAAAGAACCACATCTAGCTAAAGTGCTTGCTGAGGGCAAAGGGAATATGGAATGTGCATTGGAGGAAAGTAGTTATACTACTATAAAGTAGTAGCAACTACCACCATGTGGCTACCTATAGACAAAAGGGTGGTAACTTCCATGAGTATTTCTTCCTTATTTTGTTATAAATAAGTGTATATGTGTGTATGTATGAAATAGCTTTGTTTTTTCCCCCTTCTCTTATCCCCTTAGGTAACATAAGATGTACTAACTTTTAAATTAAGCATTAATTTTACATCATAGTATTTAGGGTACAGGATATCAAGGAGAAGAGTAAACATCATTATATCCTGTTCTGAAGAAAGGGCTGGTATGTTTTGGTTGTACACAGGATAGTTATATCATGCCAGGCAGAAGTAGGACCTTGCTATTGCCTTTATTTGGAGATTGAGTATGACTTAAGGAGATATGTATGGGTGCCAAATTTACAAGGGATGGACTTATCATAATTAATTTTCATGTTTTAACTTGGCTAGGCCATGGTAACCAGATATTTGGTCAAATGTTATTCTAGATGTTTCTGTGAAAGTATTTCTTTAGATGAAAATAATATTTAAGTCAATAAACTAAGTAAAGCAGATTACTCTCCAAAATGAGGAGTAAATAACTCTTCTTACTTCACCTTAGAGAAAACTATGGCCAATAAAGCTTAAAAGACTAATTCTAGGTATTTCAGGAAATCATAAAGAAGATCCTAAACAAGAATGTTAAAATCTTAAATTCCTAAACCAGAAGACTAAAAACATTAGTTTATAATGGCCTCTATCATTAATCTGACTTAATCATGCTGATTAAAAAGTAGCAATAAGCAAATTAGTCCATTATACTTAGTACTATGCTTAAATATATTACAATTTCATTTTTAAAAAATTCTACAATTCATATTTTATAACAACATTTAGAAGAGATACATTTCCTTGTAGAGAGTTGAATGAAAGTTATAATTACCTTAGTTTCTAGGATTTTAATAAGGTGATCCATTCCTTGATTGTCCCTTAGCATCACTTGTGCCTCCTTATCATTTGTAATAACACCTAAGGTTTTGAGAGCCAACAGTTGAATAATTGGATATTCTGATTTCAAGAGATCTAATATAGGGGGGACTCCATTTAGTTCTTGAAGTGTAGCTCGACACTGAAAATCCTGCCATGAAATACAAATGATCAAATAAGTAACTTTTAAATCAAAATCTAGTCAGTCTCAAGAATAGAAAACTCGATCTTCTAACGAAGGACATTATAAATTATAAATTTCCCATCTCTTATTCCAGATTTCCTTCTGAAATAACTCACACAAAAAAATAAGCAAACCCTCAACTGACAACACCTAAGTATTCATTTTAACTCTGCAGACATTGTCAATAACAGGAAATAGATGTGATCTATGATTTCTGCAGTATCTATTGTTTCTTTATTATCTGGCAAATTCCTTTTATTACAAATAGCATTACAATAAATCTGTGCATAATCAAATTCTTTTCACACTCTGTACCCTGTTTCAAATATTTGATATTTGATAAAATGAAATGATGGCATCAATTCCTTATTATCTATATTCAAATGGAATGTTTATGAAACGCTTACATACTCATAGTGCTGTTGGGAGGCCCTGTGCACACGAATTTTTATCAGGTTTAGTTCAGACATATGACCTTTATTTAAGACATTTACAATATCAAGGGGTCATTAGAGTCTAGATGAGTTGCTCTGCAGTGTGTGTCGATAATTTTGTGTGTGTGAGTGGTGGGGAAAGGGCTAGTTGGGGTCAGCAATGAAGAAAACAGAGTAAAAAGTCATGAAAAGCCCCCGAACTCTGCTAAATCATGACACTTAAAATCAAAACATCATAAATGTAAAATAGTATTAAAGGTAGAAAAACCCTACTAACAGCTTAGGTTTCTCTATCCATTCTTCAATAAATGCTTCCCACAAATGTAAAAATTGTAGGTGGCTATTTTTTATAGGTTGAATTATGTCGCACCCAAACGATAAGTTGGAAGTACTAACCCACAAAATGTGACCTTATTTGGAAACAGGGTCATTGCTGAAGTCATTAGTTAAGATAAGGTCGTAGTGGAGTAGGGTAGGTACTTAATGATGTCCTCATACAAGTGGTGTCTTTAATGGAAGAGGAGACACAACAGAGGGAGAGATTGCAATGATACAGTTGTAAACCAAGGAAATTAATAAACTGTTATTAACTAGTTAGTATACTTCTGTTCCAAAGAACAGTGAAGGCAAGCTTTTCATTTCTGTTTGATAAAAAAAATATTCAGGGAAATAAAAGCTATGAGGAGTCTTGAGATGAAAGACACTAACACATTGACAGGGTTATTTAGGCCTATGGGATGAGAGAAGGTAAACTGCAGAACTTCCTTCAGCATGTCTCCCTCAAGGAAGAGCAAGGGTAGAAGCCAGAGAGTGCCCAGCAGTGTGGCAATGACTTCTAAGGCCAGTAGGTCTGCTTTGCTGTCTTTGGGCATGAGCTCCTTGCCTCTCCATGAAATGGAGGCCTCATCTCCACTTCACTATCTCTTTCTTTTATATTCCTCTGCTGGCTATTTAAGAGGTGTTTTTGTATCTTCAGTTGATCTAAAGTTTATCAAGTGTGTATGGGAATTGCTCAGGAACCTGAGCAGGGAAAGCAGCAAAGAAGGCTGTCCAAAGTGTCAGGAAGCTGACCTGTTGTTCGTGTGAGTGTGTGCATTGTGGGGCTGCAGCAGAGGCAGGGACACAGACCAGCACAGGTGGAAGAGGCCAAGGGAGGCTGTTTCTTTCCATAACAAAGGAAAACAGTTAAGTGACATAGCATCTTGCAATTGTGAACAATGAGTTCTGTTCAGCGTACTCAACTCACCGGATCTTCATCAATAAATAAGCCTAATCTAAAATGTCGGCACACTGAATAAGGCATATATTGCACCCAATGTGCTTAGATCACCAAGGTTAGGTCAATAAATAATTGCCCATGTCAAAATCAGTTCAATATATTAGATGTCCTGTTTTAGAAGAAATACATTCATCTAGCATAATCCTGCTTGATTTGCAAGCCTTTCTTTTCTTTCAAAATTTAAATACACTTCTAAAATGCCCTTTCATAGACCTGTACTCTGAAAACTACAAAACATTGAAAGAAATTGAAGAGGACATAAAGAAATGGAAAGACACCCCATACTCGTGGATTGGAAAAACAAAGTCTGTACTATCCAAAGCAATCTACACATTTAATACAATCCTTATCAAAATACCAACAGCATTTTTCACAGAGCTAGAACAAACAACCCTAAAATTTGTATGGAACCACAAAAGACCCTAAATAACAAAGCAATCTTGAAATAAATTCCATAAATTGCTTTGGTCAAACACACTTTTAGAAATTACTCTCACCTGGACCAAGTTGTAAATACACTCAATAGAGTTCTTCTTCACATCAGGGTCTGGGCTGGCCAGCAGTCTGATGAGTGGTTCTAATCCACCATGCTCAAATATTTGCACTTTGCTGGTATACTCTGCAGACATGTTCGCCAGGCAAAGACTGGCAAACTCATGGATAACCACTTCTTCTGTGCATTGGAGATAAAAAACACAAGTATGCAAAAGGCTTACTCAAACATTACTTTAAAACAAGTTTTGAAAACCAAAGCTTCATAAATCTTACTTGGTTGGAGCCCATCTCGGTTTGAGAGATTTTAATGATAATTCACAATTGATACTACATAAACTATTTTTGATGCGTAGTTTAGCCCAATGTGCAAAATAAACCAGCCCCACTTTTGAAACGGATGTATAATGGAAAGTTACCTTCTGGAGCAAGCTGAGCAATGATGGAACTCATGACATCTAACTCCCTTAACAATTTTTTAACGTCATCTACAAAAGGAGACACAGAATATTAATGTTTATTATTAATGATAATAACGGTGATATTGTTGAAATAGCCCCTTATGAAGTAGGCTTTATTATTACCTAATTTTACAGATAAAGAAATTGAGGCTCAAAATCAGACAGCAAGTGTGTGGTGGGACCAGGTGGCTTGTCCATGTCTGTTTGACCACAGACAGACTCTGGCTTCTGCTCCTTCATCACTGAAATATGCTACCTTCCAAAACACCAGAAAAATGTAAAATATACCTAGAACATAATCAGTAAATTTGAGTTACTGTGTCCTACATTTGTTTATTATGTAGTAGAAATTCTTTGTTATGTTGTTTCGTTGGGAAGGGTATTTTTAAATTTTGATTTTAATAAAACTTGTACAGAATGCACATGAGAATTATCTCAGCCTCTTCAATGAATATACCTTGTTTGTATTCCATTTTCTTATCAGAGATGCCAAAAATGATTAAAGATTAAAGATTTAAAATTCACTTTAGTATTATTTATGTGAGCCTAATGAAGCCCAGCCTGGTATGCCCCTACTTCTCTCCTGCCATCCTTAGCCCCTGTTTTCTGAGAAATAAGGCATAGGTACTAATTTAGTTTTTGTAGTTTCTCTTCTTGGTCAATTATCTTTGCTTGTGAGCCAAAATAAGCATTACCAGAATTCTGGAAAATTTCACTCGGCAGCAGCTAAGGCAGATGGTCTCTGGACGAATTTTTCCTCATTAACCACTGGGTATACTTGACTTTCATTGGACACCTTTTCCTGCAAGATTCAGGGATGTGGCTTTTCTCCCACCCACCAAAACTTCTGCTCTCTGTTTCTGTTCAAAATGGCTAAAGAGGGCCAGGAAATTTACAGCTAGCTATAGGTATGTGAAGAAGCTTGAAGTACAAAAGAATAGTAGAGCTTCTGGAAAGTGTAGTGTCCCAAAGTGGAGGACAATATTTTTCAGTCAATACTCATTCAAAAAACAGAAGTATTACCTTGACAGGGAATTAACCAAGGTAAGACAGAATACTCAGATCCTTCACGTGTTTTGAGAACTACATGGGTGTGTACCCTCTGGAAGAGCTGCTTGTATTCTCTTCACACTGTGAGGGGTCCAGTCTCTATTTTTCAAAATGAGAAGGCCATACCAGTCTATTTTTACTAAATATTTCCACTAAATATTTCCGGCCTTTAAATCTTTAAGTTCATTCTCCATTTGGTATACAAAATAACATGTCAGGAATGGTCACGCTCTGTGTGCTCTCTGTTCCTCTTGCTTCTCGGCAGGCAGGACCTGCTCCTGCAGGGAGAGGCCAGCTTGCTGTCTCCGTATGTGACACCGCCCCTCCATCTCCCCTAACAAGTCCAAAGTTCTCGTTAGAGGATTCTTTGTGCCGTGAAATTCCCTTCTCGATATGAATTTAGCCAAATTTGAGAGATCCAGGAGATCTATCCACTAAACCATTTTCTCTTGGCTCAGTGGATGATTCAGATTCACTGACAGCTCTTATAAATTGGGGGCATAGCTGATCAATTTGTTATTCTGCTTTTTGACACCAAATTGCCCCCAAATCTTTCTTTTTTTGAGGTTAAATCAGTAAAATAAAAATAAGGGCTAAGCTGCTATTTTCATCACTTTAAAAACAATATTGCCCTCTGCCCCCTTCACTCTCAGCAGACTCCCATATATGGCAGCTGAGAAAAAACTCTGACTTGCGGTTGGTCCCCATAAATCCTCTCTTGCTAAACAGTGTGACACCTACAATTTTAGGTTGTTCCAGAACTGTCAGCACCTTCACTTCCTGGAGTACCTTCAAGCATTCTGTTTTCATTGCATTCTTATTTACAAGTTTTGGTTGCATGATATTGACCATCTAAGTTTATTTTTGGCCTTCTATACTCTTTACATCAACCATCTCTTCAGATGGCAAGCTCTTCAGACTGCCATAAGTTATGTAAAGTCTGAGCTTTGAAGATTGCAATGAACTCTCTCTTTAACTGACTCCATTAAATGAATCTCTGTTAGATGGCCTCATCAAACGAAATACAAACTGGCAGGTAAAAGAAGACAGCAGCTCCATTTTGATAAAAAGGTTTAACAAAGTAATTTAAGTGCCTATCTTGAAGGACCCAAGCTTGGCATGGGCAGGTAACTCAATCACTTCAGGAAAAAAGAAAAGGAAGAAAAAATAAGATTTGTTTGCTCTCATAGCAATCCATTTATTACCTGGCATCTGTTGTTGGAACATTCTGTTGGTTCATCCACTATGAATGTAGTGATATCACTGGATACATAAAAGCCACGTAAAGATACAAATTTCTAAGAAAAATCAGTTATTTTAAAACAGCCCAAAGACAATTTAACCATGCAGCCACAGAGGTGCATTTGTTTACATATTCGCCTGGACACGTGCCTTTTGATTGAGAGCACATGACTGCTGCTCATATTTTATTCCATGTCAACTTGGACATGTATGCAGAATGAAGCAACAGCTATTAATATGTTGGCTATATTAACAAAAAAGGAACTCCACAAGCAGTTGAGGACGCCATGTGTTCAAGTAGAAAATGAGTTCCTTCCAATAGTGGTTTGATTTTTTTCCATCCAATTCATGGAATCAAAAGAAAGCTCTTGGAGGTTCATTCATCGTATGTAAGCCCCAAACACTCACTGGAAACTGCCAAGACAGCAAAACTCTTTCCATTGCTAGGCTTCACGGCTGCAGAACGTGCTTGCCTAGCTCTGGTCCCAGCCCAGCCAGCCAGCCTGCAGACTTGGGCTCAAAAGGTCTGAGTGCCACTGCATTTAGCATTCTAATGCAACAGTAATTCTTAATATTGTGGGTTCACAGACCCCTTTAGAAACTCGTGGAATTCAATATATAAATCCTGCTCAGGAAAATTTTGCAAACAATTTGGAGGGCTTCACAAGTTATAAACTCCTCAGATACTGGAAGACGGAAATACTAAATTAACATGAGTAATAGAAATTAAGAACAAAAGTAAACAGGGAAAAAGTCACAGAAACCTAGGCATTAAATTAGAAAATATAAGTATATGCAAGCAATTAAAACTCTCCTTTCCAAATGAGCTGCATTCTCTCCCAAAATCACTTGGAAGGAGAACCTGACTTAGCAGGTGCACTAATGTTAAGGATCAGAGAAGATCTGATGAAGAGAAAGCCCACTGCACTATGAGCCAGAGAGTATGTTCTAATTCTAGCTCTGATCTCATCTCTTCTACTAACCACCTGCGTGACTGCGCCAGGAACCTAATCCCTTCAGAGCCCATTCCTATTTTTAAAATGAGGAATTGAAGGAATTGTAAAAGATGTGTTACAAAGCACCACTGGTTCTCAAATTCTGTGGTGTGGAAACAGAATAAAACCTAAGAAAATTTTTAATTTTCCCTTTTTTGGTAATAAGTACATTCAATAAGGCTCATTCAATACGGCAGAATTAGTATACAGGCAGCCCCTGAGATACATTTATGAGGGCTCCACAATACAAATGATTACTACCTTGTTTAACTGCCCTGTGCCTCAGTTGCCTTATACAATAGCACCTTATATAATAGCACCAGCCTCACTAAATGACAGTATACAAATAGCATACAGAGCAGTGCCTGGCACATTGTAAAAGCTGTGTACGTGTTGACTGGGTTGGTGGGACATCCTCTCCCCACAACTGTCCTCATCCCGCGGCCATCTGCAGAGCCCCTGCCTTACAGAACAGCCACCTTTAGAGCTCATGCAGGTGCTGCAGGAACCCCTTTCACTAACAGCCCCGACGGAGCCCACCTGCCCCCCGATACTGCAGGCGCCATCTCTGCAGCTGAGGCTGAAATGGCACAGATGCCACAGAAAGCTCTCCTTGCCCTTCTCTTCCCATCTTCCTGTCTCTGACTAATGTGACAGTCCCTGCTGGACACCATGGAATAAGGAGCGCCCCCCACCCCCCGCCCCCGCCCTGTCTCACACAGGATTCATGGGGGGGGGAGGAAGCTGAGGGAGGAAACTGCTTGTGTTTTTGCTGAAACTGGTGAGAGGGAAAATATGATAATTTTAGCCACATGCCAGGAGAGAGAGAGATGTTTATTCCTAGCTGCCTGAGTTTCATGTTAGAATTCAGTCTCTACCAAGAAAGTAATTTTTTATTATAAAGTTAAAAGGCTTTCATTGGCTAACTCAAAAAACCTACCATTATAACATGAAAATGACTTTCAAATGGAAAATACATCCTGTTCATTAGTCAAGGACTGCCTTTATTACCATGGTTTTGGTCCAACTGATATTCTAACAGACAAAATAGCATGTTTTAACTAATGCTATTACTCCACCATATTAAATATATGAACATGTTCAAGCAAGTAATGGGTCTGATTTAAGAAATAAATACATGTCTAAAATTATTTTCGGGAAAATATATTTAGTAGTTTCAAAAAAAAAGTAAATGTATCAAACCTCTTTGCCCTGGGGTACTTTCATTGTGACATACATATGAAGTGTAGCTTACATATAGGCAAACAAATTACATTATGCTAACTCAAGAAAAAAAGCCATTTTAATTTTAAGAGACAATGATTGCCCTTCAACTTGTTAGACTGGATCATACTACATCACCAACTTTGACAGTTTTTGCATGGATATATTTGCACATATTTTTATATTTTAAAAATACCACTTGGGGTGCCTGGGTGGCTCAGTCAGTTGGCCTCTGACTCATGGTTTTGGCTCAGGTCATGATCTCAGGAACCTGGGATCAAGCCCCAGATCTGGCTCTTTGCTCAATGAGGAGTTTGCTTCTCTACCTCTCTCTCCTTCTCCCTCTGGCCCTCCCCACACCCACCCCCTCACCAGCTGGCACTCTCTCTCTAAAATAAATAAATAAAACTTTAAAAACTCTTAAAATATGAAATCATACATCTGTTGTATTATATATATTTAACTTTTTGTTAACATTAAAGTCAGTTCAAATAAAATTCAAACAAATCCCTTAAAATTAAATTTAAAAAAGATAATGCAGTACGTGAGATTATTAGATTATTTTTAAAAGTTAACACTTACTGTTAGAAGCCAGGATTCCAAATATCATAGTAGCATTTCTTCTTACAACTTTATCTTCATGGGTGAGCAGTTTAGTTAAGGGTTCCACAGCTCCAAGTTCAAGGAGGGTAGCTTTATTGTCTTCACCTGATGTCACAGGTAAAATACAATCACACACGGATATCATCAATCTCATCAAAACTCTTCCTCGTGTCATTTTAATTTCTTATTTGCCATTTGCCTTTCACATTCCTCTTTGCTTCCACATATATTTCTCTCAGAATAAACTTTAGGGCACAGGTAGCCTGCATTAGCTGCTCTCCTTCCTCCTAATGTTGACAAAGCTGGCTTCCTCTTGTCATTCAGTTCTTAGCTCACCCCACACCTGCTCTGAGGGGTCTCCCCTGACCCCCTATCTAACGTCATCACTACATCCAAGCCTTTTCTTATCCTTCTTTAGTCTACCTTCTTTATACCACTTGGCGATCTCCTTGCTTCGTCTGCCTGTTCCACTCTAAATTAATTTTCCATGAGGACAGACACCCTTTCCGTTCTGTTCTCTCATATCCTCAGTGCCTCGCATAGTGCCAGTCATGGATTTACATAATTAATCACAAGACTTCATTAACGTACACAGTCCCCACTTCGAGGTAAAGTGGGATGGTGGGGTGAGTTCTGGAGGTTAATTTTTCACCCAACGGGGTTACAGCTCCTATTTTGTCAGACAAGATGTGCCTGCAGCTAACATGGAGGTGCGCGCACAGAGGGGAGCAGCGGGGGTCACCGGGGACTCCTTAGCCGGGGCAAGAAGCACCAGAACCAGAAGGTCAGGTAAGGCCAGAGTCTTGCTTAACTGTAGAAGCAGTTTGTCTGTATCTTGATGAGTGGGACAGCATTCTACAAGGTCAGGAATAATGTTTAGGTCCTGATTAATTTCAGCTTTTCAATTTCACAGGCAATGAAAATATAGATTTCACTTTCCAAATTCTTTTGAGAGTATAATAAAGTCATCTTAACTTTTCTTGCCTCAGTTTTCTCGTAAAATTAGAGTATTTTATATTTTAAGTCATAGGTCCATATTCTGATAAGACACAGACTATATCTTCCTAGAGCCCATGGAATTGCCCTGCATCTAAATGGTCAAATCCGTCACCTGGTAAGAATATGTTGAAATATGCATTGTTGACTCTTATAAACTTCTTTTCAAATCTTCCAATATTTGCATTTTATGGAAATTTAAAATTTAGTTTCTTAGATGAAAACATTTCGTCAAATGAATCTCAAGATAAATTTTAAGATATTTATGCATAAGTATAAACATNTATGTTGAAATATGCATTGTTGACTCTTATAAACTTCTTTTCAAATCTTCCAATATTTGCATCTTATGGAAATTTAAAATTTAGTTTCTTAGATGAAAACATTTCGTCAAATGACTCTCAAGATAAATTTTAAGATATTTATGCATAAGTATAAACATATATAAGATTGTTATAAAAATTAAAAGTTTCTTTAAATTTTCATTCTGAGACTTATGTAATTTGAGTTATTTCTTCATTAAAACACATTCCTTTTTTAAAAAATAATGCTATGTATTATAATATTATGATCAGAGGAAGAGGATTTGCAAAATTAACACCTTGTGTCATCTTTCACATCTATTTTTTTTCTTTTTTAACAGCTTTAATGAGATCATTGACATACAATAGACTGTACATATTTAAAGAGAACCACTTGACATGTATTTAACACCAATGAAACAAAACACCACCATGAAGCACATACCTAACACCGCCAAAAGTGCTCTCTTGACACTTTGTGAACTCTTCCTCCTGTTACTATACATTATTTTGCATTTCCCAGAACTTTATATAATTATGCAGTATGAATTCATTCATGCCTGGTTTTTCTCTCTCAGTGTAATTATTCTGAGATTAATCCATGTTGCAGCATGTATCATAGTTCATCCTATTTATCGTTATTTACTATTCCATTATATGGGTATACCATGATTTGGCTGGACCATCTATGGTTGATGTACATTTAACTTTTCGAGAAATTGCCAAACTGTTCCAAAGAGAATGCAAAAGTTCCAATTTTCCCCCATCCTAACCAACACATCTGTCCATCCTTCTGATGATAGGAATCTTAGAGGGTGTGAAGTAGTATCTCATCGTGGTTTTAATTTGCATTTCCCTCACAACTAATGATGGTGAGCAAAAGGTACCTTTTTGCCATCCATATAACTCTTTGGTGAAGTGTCTGTTCAAATCTCTTGCTTGTATGTGTTTTTAAATTTGGTTTGTTTTAGTATTGAGTTTTGACAGTTCTTTATATATTCTGGACACAAATCTTTTATCAGATATATGATTAACAAAAATTTCTTGTAGTCTATAGCATACCTTTTAAGAAAATTACTAGACTTTTTTTGAGCAGTTTCAAGTTTATTAAAAAAATGAACAAGGGCACCTGAGTGGCTATGTTGGTTAAGCCGCTGACTCTGGATTTCAGCTCAGGTCACCATCTCAGGATCCTAGGATTTAGTACTCTGTTGGGCTCCGGGCTCTCTCCCTCTGCCCTTCCCCCCACCTCTGTTCATGCTCTCTCTCTCTCTCTCTCTCTCTCTCTCTCTCTCCCAAATAAATAAATCTCTTTAAAAAATGAACAAAAAAGACAGAGTTCTCATATACTCCCTTCTCTCCCCTGTTTCTCTTAGTATTAACATCATATGTTAGTGTGGTACATTTGTTACAATTGATGAACCAATATTGATACATTACTATTAACTAGAGTTGAAAATCTGTATTATGGTTCACTATATATGTTTTCCAATTCTATAGGTTTTGAGAAATGTATAAGATTATGTTTAGCTTTCTAAGAAACTACCAAATCATCTTCCGAAGTGCCTGTACTATTTTGGATTCCCACCAGCAATGAATGAGAGTCCCTGTTGTTCCACATCTTCACCAGCATTTTATGGTGTCTGTTTTTAGAATTTTGGCCATTCTAATAGTGATATTTCACTACACAGTGATATCACTACATAGTGATATTTCATTATTGCTTTAATTTGCAATTTCCTGATAACATATGATGTCTTTTCATATGTTTATTTGCCATCTGTATATCTTTTTTGGTGAGGTGTGTGTTTAGGGTAAATTTGATAAAATCCAATCAATTGTCCTCTTATGGATTATGTTTTAGGGTCATAGCTAAGAAACCTTTGGCTAACCCAAATACTCTTTTGGTAGCATCCCACAAATTTTTATGTGTTACGTTTTCATTTTCAATTTGGATTTTCCTTTTGAATTCTTTCACTGACAGATTATTTAGAAGTGTGAAATTTACTTTCTCACTATTTAATGATTATCCAGGGTCCTTTGGGTTAAGTGATTTTCAATTTAATTATATTGTGATATGATATATATTTTATATGATGGGAATTCTTTTCAATTTATTAAGACTAAAAAATAAATTTTTAAGGCTTGTATTATGGCTGAGAATATCACCTATCTTGATAAATGTCCTGTTTATCAGAATATACAGAATATCACCTATTTAATAAACGTCCCCCCCCACCTCCCCTCCAACAACCCTCTGTTTCCTATAGTTACAAATCTCTTAGTTTGCCTTTCTCTCTGTTTTCATCTTATTTTATTTTTCATAACTTCTTGATTAATTGACTCTTTTATTATTATAAAATGAGGTTTTTTATCTGATACTACTCTTCTTTTATTCTGATATTAATATAGCCACTCCAGCTTTCTTTTGATTAGTGTTAATATAGGTTACCTGTTTTTATCCTTTTACTTTCAAGTTATTTGTGTCATTAAGTGCATTTCTTGGGTGCAGCATGTAGTTTGGTCTTGCTTTTTATAGGCTGTAACACTATCTCCCTGTTAATTGAGTACTCAGACCATTTACATTTAGTGTGATTATTGATATCATGAGGTTGAAGTCTACCATCTTGTTATTTGTTTTTTGTGTGTCTCATTATTCTTTGTTTTCCTTTTTTTCATTTCTGCCTTTTTTGCATGAACTGAATATTATTTTTATGATTCCATTTCATTTTCTTTGTTGACTTATTTGATATTACTCTTTGTTATTTTAGTGGTTGTATTAAATTCTGTAGGGGCACCTGGGTGGCTCAGTGGGTTAAAGCCTCTGCCTTTGGCTCAGGTCATGATCTCAGGGTCCTGGGATCAAGCTTCCTCCTCTCTCTCTGACTGCCTCTCTGGCTACTTGTGATCTCTCTCTGTCTGTCAAATAAATAAATAAATCTTTTAAAAAATTCTGTAGTATACAGCCTTATCACAGTCTACTTTCAAGTCGTGATAGACCACTTCACATATAGTGCAAGAAACTTACAATAGTATACCTCCATTTTTTCCCCTTTCTACCTTGGTTCTGTTGTTGTCATATATCTTATTTTTAGAAATGTTTATTCACAGTAAATGGTTACTCTTTTTGTTTAAAATAACCAATTTTAAGTGATTTAAATAATGAGATAAAACTTTGTGTTACCATTTTTAGTGTTCTCTCTTTTTTTGTGTAGATCCACATTTCCATCTAGTGTCATTTCCTTCTTCCCAAAGGACCTACTTTACTATAATTAGTAGTGTGGGTCTGCTTGCAATAAACTACCTCAGCTTTGAATGTCTGAAAGAGACATTATCACACTTATGTTTTTTGAAAGATATTTTTGCTGGGAATAAAATTCTAGGTTTAAAGTTTTTATATTTCTTTCAGTATTTTAAAGATGCTGTTCCACTCACTTCTTGCTTGCATCATTTGTGATGATAAATCTACTGTCATCCTTATTTTTGTTCCTCTGAATGTAATGTGCTTTTCCCCCTGGCTTCTTCTTAAGATTTTCTCTTTATCACTCTTTTCAAGCAATTTGATTTTGTTGTACCTTGGTGTAATTTTCTTCATATTCATTGTCCTTGGGTTTTTATGAGCTTCTTGGATAGTCCCAAAACAATGTTTAAAGTATTCAAATTCTTCAAATACTATAGCTTCTTTTAGTTTTACAGAAAAATTACAAGGATAGTACAGAGTTACCACATATCTTATAACCATTTTCCCCTGTTATTAAAATTTTGCATTAGAAGCTTAGAGTTTTTGTCAAGTTGGGGGAATTCAGAGCTATTATTTCTTCTAACACTTTTTCTGTCCCTCTCTCTTCTTTCTCAAAGACAGTTACACATATATTGTGTCAGTTTTTATTCACTGATGACTTATGTCCTCATTATGGGTTATATTTCCTGCTTCCTTTCATGCCTGGTAATTTTTTATTGGATGTCAGACATTGTGAATTTTACTTAGTTGGTAAATGGTTATTTTTGTATTCTACAAATTTGTTTTGGGACATAATTATCTGGAAACAATTTGATCACTTTAGGTCTTATTTTTAAAATATTTAGAACAGAGATTAAACTAGGGCTAATTATTTCTAACTCTTTTTTTTAAAGATTTTATTTCTTTATTTGACACAGAGAGAGAGAGATCACAAGTAGGCAGAGAGGCAGTCAGAGAGAGAGGAGGAAGCAGGCTCCCTGCCGAGCAGAGAGCCCGATATGGGCCTCGATCCCAGGACCCTGAGATCATGACCTGAGCTGAAAGCAGAGGCTTTAACCCACTGAGCCACCCAGGCGCCCTATTTCTAACTCTTGAATCAAGACCCTTCTGTGTATTCTATATAATTCTCCATGAATCTTGAGGTTTTCTATTCTGGCTGATGGAAGTAGGCACAACTTCTGGCCCTGTGTGAGCACCAGGCACTGTTAAATCTGATCATGCTAAGTGCTTTGTCTGACTTCAAGTAGTTCCCATATATATACCTCCTTATCAGTACTCAGCTAAACACTTGAGTTGGACCCCTTGCCAATCTCCTGAGTTCTCTTTCTATGCAACTCTTTCCTCTCTGTAACTGAAAACTCTTGCTGCCTTTGTCTCCCTGAACTCTTAGATCTGTCTTCTGAACTCAGAGTCCTGAAGGCTCTGTACAGGATATCCCTCCTGTGATGTGACCTGGAAATCAATAAACTGGGGTAATCACAGAGTTTATTTCCTTCATTTCCTGTCTCTCAATGGTCACTGTCCTTCACTGCCTATTATTCAGTGTTTTGCCAACTGTTATTTCATAGATTTTTGTTTTCTTAGTTGTTTCAATCAGGAAAGTAAATTTGACCCCTTGGTCCATCATGGCCAGAAGGCAATGTCCCATCATTTATATTAAAAATATAGTCAGAAAATACTGCTAGTATAAAACACCAGACTTGCAGTAATTTCTGTATTGATTTTACATAAAATATATGCCTATCTATTTCTTTACCTCATGTCATATAAAAAAGATGGCATTTGATGACTCTTCATGGCTGACTGAGACTCATGTTGCCACAACTACATGATCAAATGTCTCCCTGAAATCTGGCCCAGAATTCTACCCAATTACTCATGAACCATACTTGCCAGAAGCAATGATTCTGGTTTTTATCTGGATTCCCAATGATGACTAGAGTGAAATAGCAAGGTGAGTATTTCACCATTTGCTACTTGAGTGATTTGTTGTTCTCTCATACAAGTCCCAAAACAATGTTTAAAGTATCATTTCCTTTAAATTCAAATTGTTCCCTTCTTAGTTTAAAAGGTTTTGTTAAAAATACCAAGTTATACTAAATTTCTCAAGTATTCTCAATTAAAATGTTATATAGTATAGTAAAAGTCTACTTTTATCACCACTTGGAATGAATTAAAATATAATTATCATTTATGATTATAAACCCTCTATGAATAAATCTTGTGATAGAACCTAACTTGTAACATGCATAGTGTTTTAATAAACTCTATTTTTTACATTTTAGTTTTAGTTTTACAGAAAAATTACAAGGATAGTACAGAGTTACCACATATCTTATAACCATTTTCCCCTGTTATTAACATTTTGCATTAGTAGGTACATTTGTTACAGTTAATAAACCAATATTAATATGTTACTATTAATTAGAGCCCCATTTATTCAGATTTCCTTACTTTTAGCCTACTCTTCCCTCTATGTTCCAGGAGACTATCCAGGGTCCCCTATGACATTTAATCATATATCCCTCCTTAACTCCTCCTGGCTATGAGAGTTTCTCAGACTTTTCTTGTTTTTGATAGCTGTGACAGTTTTGAGGAGTACTGGTTAGATGTATTTGTAGAATGTCCCTGACTTGGAACTTGTCTGATCTCAGGTTTATAAGTTTTGGGGGAAAATGACAGAAGTGCCATTTTTATTACATCATGTCAAGTTCATATGTTATCACCATGACTAATCACTGTTGATGTTGATTTTGATCACCTGACTCAGTAGTGTTTGTCAGGTTTCTCCACTATAAACTTACTCTTTTTTCCCTGTTTCCATATTGTAATCTTTGAAAAGAAGTGCCTATGCAAAGCCCACACCTAAAGAGTGAAAAGTTATATTCTGCCTCCTTGAAGTCAGAGTACATAAATTATTTGGAATTCTTCTGCATGGGAGTTTTTTATTTTCTCTCCCATTTATTTACTTCTTCAATTATTTACTTATATCAGTATAGGCTTATAAATATTTATTTATACTTTGGGTTATAATCCAATACCACTTTATTTTGTTGCTCAAACTGTTCCAGCTTTGACCACTGGAAGCTCTTGCAGCTCCTGTGACTTACAATTTTTTAAACTACAATAAAACCTTCAACATGACTATTCTATGCAGTGACTAAATTACTCCTTAAGATTAAGATAGGCACTTAGGGAGATATATTACTTTCAGGTAATGCATTAAATGATATTCTGGTTGTCTGAAAGAATTCATCTGACAAGAAGTGAATTAAAGACTAGGGAGAAAGATCCCATTATGTAGTAAATATTTTAAGAAACTAATGAAATAGAAAAATAAAAACCTTTTAAAGCAAATCTATAAATGGCTTCACAAGCTTTAGCCAAAATGTCTTCTTCTGGAGAATTAAGCATTAACACCACAGTTGCTGCTTTTTTGCTTTCAATTGTCAACGGGTCAAACTGAAATGTAGAGAGAAAAAATGTCAGGTTCACATATGAGCTTTAAAGAACACATAAAAAATGAACAGTGTCTAGAAACTTGAAGAGAACATAATCATGCAAAAAGAATGTGGTCACTGCCCACAAAGTGCACTGTAAAGTTTTTATTTAAAAAACATCTCTGATAGTTGCCAGTATTGGTGGCTTTGGAATTCCCGGGGTAATGGCAGGAAGAGCAAAGAATTTTGGAATCTGACAGATCTAATTTCTCAACTTAGCCATGTGGAATCAAACAAGTTACTAAGCTGCTAGAATTTCAGTTTTCCTTTTCTGTATAATGGGTGTAATGATACCTATTTTTCCCCGAAGGATCAAGGAGAGGATTAGAGACCATATATGTAAACCACTTAGCACATTGTCTGGCACATAATAGATGATCATTAAATAACATTTACTAGCATAATTCTTAGTTGATACACAAGAATCCTTGAGTACCTGTATATATTAGATGCCCTGACAGTCCTAATAATCAGTACTTGCTTCTAATCACTACTCTTCCTGAGAAAGCAGAAATTAAATATGCAAAATAACTAAAAAGCAATAGAAAACCACATATAACAAAATGTAAAATTGGATAAAATCTGAAATAGGACAAATAGTAATATGGTGTAAAGAAAAAGTATAGAGTTCTAGGAAGATCTCTATTGTGTTATGAGATCTTGAGAATTCATGGGTAGCCATAATGCACAATAACAAATTCATGGCTCCTATGGGTTTTCTTCAGTCAAGGTGAAAACAAATTATCACACCATTTTTCTTCCATTTCCAGAAACTGGTGAAGGAGGGTGTTCTTGCTTATGTTAAAGGAAAAAAAATGTATTTCAAAGTTTTAGCTGGCTTTTTGTGTTGGCCCTTCCTAAGTGGACAGTTTATTGTGTCTAGGGATATAACGAAAATCGGTATTCAGTTTCAGGCTGAGAATGGAGGGACAGATTACTCTGAGTAAGGAAGGATAATTGTGTGAGGTTGGGAGAATGAAGAAGACAGAGAAGACTTATTCTCTGTAAGCAAAGACTTAAAAGGGCACAGCTGGAATAAAAATCCCCCTTGTAGGGGAAATGGCTGTTGGATTTTAGGATGCATTATCTAACATCCAAATTAAACTGTTATTTGTGTATGTCTTACTGTAGCGTCTTACTCTTACTTCGCTTTATTTCTTATCCTGCTTAGATTTCATGATCTATTATTTTAATAACACTCCTGCCAAACCCTAAATAAACCTTTGTGTCCTTCTGTCTTCTCATCAAATCAATTTTAGAATATCCAAACCATGAACAGACAATAGAAATTTCTTTTTTTTTGCATTCGTGCTCAAGCATCCGAGCATTCTTAGAAAATGTTAAACTACAGGGAAAATCAATATTACTATAAGTTCATGATCAACAAATTCACAACAGCCTCACATATTCACAAGAGCCTCTGCACATATTCATTCCTCTATTACATTAAAGAAAATGCTTCTCCTACTGTCTAAGCCCAATATCTAATGTATGCTTTGGATTTTTAACCCATTCATCTTTAATTCACTCATTCATTCAATAAACACTCATTCAACCCCTAATAAATGCATTTCACTGAGAAGAGCACGCATTAAACAAGATAACCAATTCCCCCACTCTCAGAGAACATAAATATTCCCAGTTATGTCATACCATTAATCATCCCTTTTTTCTCTTGAGTAATCACCTTCCACCTAACAATTAAATTATTTCCATTACTTCATTTGAGTCCACTTTACAGAGGGCCAATTTAGATTCGGTAAACTCCACTTAACTGTAAGCATGATGAGTTTTAATAAATGTATATGTACATATAACCAACAATATGTGAAACTTTCCATTACCCCAAAATACTTGCTCCTGCCTCTCTCTGGAGTTCCCTTTCCCATATCCACTCTAGGCAACCACTGATCTGCCTCCTTTTGCTATAGACTAACTTTGACTATTTAATATGAAATTATTACATAGGTACACTTTATGTATGGCTCCTTTTATTTGGCAGAATGCTTATGAGATTCATTCAGATTGTTCCATTGTATCAGTGATTCATTCCTTTTTACTGCTGAGTGTATCTCATTGTATGAATACAACACAATTTGTTTATCTACTCAGTTAGCTGATGGACCTTTGGGATGTTTCCATTTGGGACCATTATGAATAAAGCTGCAATGGGCATTTTCACATAAGTCTTCTTGTAGAAATATCCTTTCGTTTCTCTTGAGTAAATACGTAGCAGTGGAATTTCTGGCTTGTCTGGTAGTGCATGTTTAACTTTACAAAAAAAATAATTTTTTTTCTAAGGTAGTTTTACTGTCTTGTGTTCCCACCAGCAATGTATCTGTATCCAACAAGTATATCTTTTCACTTCTCTGTCTTCTTTAATTTGTCTCAGCAATTTTTTATAGTTTTCAGCATATAAGCATTGCATTTATTTTGTTAAACTTATTTCTAAATATTTCATTATTTTTGATGCTAATGGCAAACGATATCTTTTTCTTCATGTATTTTAAACAAGTGTTACGAGGTGAACAACATTTAGGACCATTTTTCCTCTTACAAGTGAACCTTTTCATTATGATGATACGTATCTCTTTTTCTCTGGTAATTATTTTCCCTGTAATATAATTCATCTAGTATTAATACAGGTACTCCATCTCTTTTATGATTATTTCAGTGTATTTTTTCCATATTTTTACTTTAAACCTATCCATATCTTTATATTGAAAGGAGATTTCTTATAGACGGCTTATAGTTTGGATCTTGTTTTTTCATTCAGTGTGACAATCTCTCACTTTTAATTGGAGTATTAAATCACTTTCATTTAATATAGTTATGGATATGATTGGGTTTTAATGGACCATCCTGTTAGTTATTTTCTCTTTCTCTGATTTGGTCCCTGGTTTCTTTTTTCCTATCTTCTTTTGGATAATTGAATTTTTTTAGTATCCAATTTTATCTCCTCTATTGGCTTAACAACTGAGTTTTCTTCTGACTAGGGATCACATATTTCTTTGCATATATAATAATTTTTATTGGCAGCTAAACATTGTGAAAATTACGTTGTTGAGTGTCTGGATTCTTTTGGGAGGTTTCTCTTAAAGGATGTTGAATTTTGTTCTGCTAGACAGTTGTTTTATTTATGGTTCAGCTTGATCTATTTAAGGCCTGTTTTAAAGCCTTATTACAGCAAGCCTGGGGAAGCATTTGCTCTAGGGCTGGATTAACCATACTACTACTAAGGCATGACCTTGCTGGGTGCCCTATTTAATACCCCAGATGTTCAATAAGATCTCTCCAATCTTTTGGGTCAGAATCAGAATGTCTTCCAGACCTGTATGAGTCTAAAAATCATGCAGCTTACATCTCTCTGATAGTTGTTCATGCCTGTTCTTTGTCATGAGCATGAGTTTCCCCCTGTGCTGCTTAGACTTCAAAGAATCAAGGGGACCATTAACCAAATTTCTGGAGCTATTTTTCTATGTATCTCCCTCCTCTCTGGCACTCTGCCCTGCAAATTCCAGCTACCTTAGCCTCTCTAAACTCTGGCTTCTCAAAACTCTCTTATTTGAAAACAAAAATAATCTTTCCCTAGATGTTAATCACCTTCCAGATGCTATCCTATCTCTCCTTCCCTTTCGGTCAAAATTTTTATGAACTATTGATTTTTCTCCATTTTCTCCCTCTCACACTTCCTGCTGAATGTCTCTAAACTGACTTTCATCCTCATCAGTTCACCAAAATCGTTCTAAGACTATCATCAGTGATCACCATGTCCCCTATCACTTCTTGACATTTTTATCTCATTTCTAGAGAATTAAAATAATAAAAATTAAAAAATAATAAACAATACTTGAAACTGTAGAAGCTTAAGGCTTACTTTAATTATCCGGCCTCCATCTTTCTGGATAAATTTTTTGTTGCTTTTTATCCATGGTAGTTTGGGTATTGAAAATTCTTGGTTTTCGCTGTTGTTGTTTAGGGGAGTTGCTTTGTTTTGTTTTTTCACAGCTATTTTCCTCTGAACTTCCCTATAAGAGCACTTAATACATTGCATTGTTTCTTTAGTGTGTCTTATTCAGTAAGTTTACCATCATTTACTCAGTTGTTCAAGCCAAAAACCTTGAAACATCCCCCAACTCTCTTCTTCTCACACAACACATGCAATCCACCAGCAAATCTTGTCAACTCTACCCTCAACATGGATCCAAACTATGGCCACTTCTTGCCTTCTCCACAGTTACCATCTGGGCCTAGCTGCATAGTTTATGGCTCCTCTGTAAGAGCCTCCAAAACAGACTTCCAGTTTTCACTTTTCTTTTACAGTGTAGCTAGAATGATTTTATGCTTTTTGTTTTAAATATAAATGAGATACCGCTAATCCTCTACTTGTAACTTTCCACTGGATTCCCTTTTTGCACATTAGAAAAAAAACCCAACCTCCTTAATATAGCTGAAAAGGCCCTACATGATCACCACCATCCCACCACCTTTAGCACCTACCTCGTACTCCCTGCTTTGTAATTTCCAGTCATACCAACTTTCTTGGCATTCCTTACACATACTAAGTAAGGCCTTAGTTATTATTCTCTGGCTGGGGTGCTCTCTCCAGATATTTGCATAGCATACTTCCTCATTCCATTTGTCTTTCTTATGTGTGACCCCACTGGGAAAGCTTGCCCTGATATGGATTTTACTTAAAGTAGCCTGATCACTCTCCATCCCTATAGCCTACTTTATTTTTCCTCATTGATCATTGCTATCTGAATTATATTATTATTTGTTAAGTGACCGTTTCCCCCAATTAGCATATTTGCTATTCTGGTATTTCAATATTTTTAAAGCTGACTTTATAAGCATGTGAATAAATATGCCATGTTAAAACAAGGATATGTCATGACACAATGACTACAATTGTCAAAGGAGTACATGGAAACATATTTAATCTAAAACTATCATAAATATCTTTAGTCCTTCTTTAATGGTTGAGAAAACACCAGTATTTTGCCACGTCTTCTGGTCATCCTTAAGAAAAGGTGATATGGGGTACAAGAAGCTTAAAGGGAAGATTCAAACTGTTAGAGTTACAATCTAAAGAGCTATTAAAGGAGGAGAAATACCAATATTTGGCAGAGAGTGGAGAAACTTGGCATGACATTTGTTTCTCCTACAGGGCCTACAGCATTATAGTAATTTTTTATTAAAAAAGGTGCTGAGAATAAAATGATAGCTATAACAGAATGCCACACAACTAAATAAATAATACTGTGCTGTAATTACATATCCCATCTGCTTTCCTGTGAGGAACTCACAGTCAGTCACCAACAAGCTGGTTGTGAAATTATAATTTCACGCTCCGTACAAAATAAATGATGAACAAAAGTTATTTATAGAAAGAGTGAAATAAAGGGGAAGCATTTTGGCTAGACTTGAAATTTTAAGCTCAGTCAATTAGAGAAGCCACAGACTCACAGAGATATTTTTATATCTCTGTTAAGGAAACAAGATTGTCTAGAACAGTGCTCCCCAGTAGAATTTCAACAATGGACATGTTCTGATTCTTCATCGTCCAGTACACCAGTCACAAGCCATGTGGGGCATTTGAGCACTTCAAGTGTAATGTGATTGAGGAACTGAATTTTTCATTTAAGTTTTAGTTGTTAATTTTGATAGATTTTACTTTAATTATTGTAAAGTTATATTTAAATAACCACATGTGGCTTGTGACTACTGCATTAGCACAGGTCTAAAAGAATACAAAATTATAAAGTTGAACTCAGTGAAAGAATATAAATCATGACAGTTTAGGGACTTTTATGGTACCAGTAAGGGCAAATAAAAGGCTTTCTTGATGTCGACTGGAATTTGTTTACTACATCAGTGATCTCAGATCACAAGGAAACAATTATACAGGAAAAGAGAGACAGATAAGCTGAAGGAAGCAGACTACCACTCTAATATGAACTTTTAGTAGAGAACATCTAGACATTAGTTAAAATCTGCAAAAAAGTGGAAAAATGAAAATGAAAACAGCTAAAATGATCTTTAGTTTTCCTTACGACCTGAATTAAGGGTTTAGAGCCAGGTAAACAAGCTGATGACATTTTTATACAGTTTTGTATATGTTTATTAATTTATACTAATTTTTATTAAATTCTGACATTCTGTGTATCTGTGATGCGGGCAGAAGACAGGAAAATAAATTCCCATGAAGCTTCATTTCTGAAATAAATCCGTTTCAGCAGGCAGTGACAGAGCATCAAGGGTTGCATTCTGAGGTTGATGAAAGTGTCCTGGAGAAACAGGACCCTGGAGACATCCCACTCTTGCAAGGAACTGAGTTTGGCCACCCAGGTGAGGGAGCAGCTTCTGCTATTGCCCTGTTGCTCTGACTCAATACTCCTTCCGGCTATGGCACCGAGCTACAGAGAGAAGGTGCTGACCCATTAACATAAATGTTCATTTAACTTGATACTTATTGAGATTCCAGAATCAATCATCCCTTTTGAGCTTAGCTGCTGTGGATTTATCCACTGAAACTTGATTTCCTCTGAAATATTAAGAAAAGTTCCATGCCCATAAACTTGAAGACCTGACCATGAATCATGAGGGCCACACCCCGGATCCCTGGGGACTTCAGTGGTCAGCTGGTCTTCCATAGCTGACCTCCCTGCCTCCTTTGACAATTCATAAAAACTCAAAAGTTTTACAGAGTGATGAAGAGGACCCTCAACTACATCATTCAAAATAACAACTTTTACTAAGTTCTTGTCTAGTGCCAAGCACTGTTCTAAGCATCTTATATTTATCTAACCTTGCCTCACTGCTGTGAGTGGATATGAAGTGGTTATCATTACATCCTCACGGGAGTAGACAGATGTTGGGAACTTTGCCCTGATCATAAACAGTGGATGATGGACTGAAGATTCAGGCTCTGGCAGTATAACTCCGCAGCCTATGTTCTTAGTCCCTGAATATCTTGCCTTATATTAAATATTTTCTACTAAGGTCATTTGTTAGTAACTCTCTTATGCAATCACTCTACAGAAAGTTTGCCTTTTATTTAAAAGGCAAAACCTTTCATTCAGACATGGAAATGATATGTGGAGGCAGAATCTCGCACTGCTCATTCAAGCTATACCTTCCCCACATCCAAGCATCTTCTTAGCTAGTGGTCACTTTGATGAGAAGGAATGGAGGTCAACAGACCACATAGGCATATATTAAATGTATGCTTTGACAATAAGAACATTAAGAAAAGCAAAGGGAGCTTTTTGTTTTAACCATATAACTGAACATTCTTCTTTCTGTCCCCATAACCCATTTTAAGTAGTATATGAAAGACTAATAAAAATACAAATCTTTGGAAATAATGTTTATAGGGACTCTATAAGGAAGTTGTTACTAGTTGATACAGGAAAGTTTATTTTCTTAAGCACTTATATATCCATCTTTTAAATTTGGTTTTCTTTTAAAATTTGTACAAGAAAATTTTGTAGACTTTGAAGGGGTACACCTTGGAGAAAATTCCAAGTTCAGATAGCTTAAACTGTGACATACTGTTTTGCAGTGTTTGAATTTACATGATAGAAAGTGGTTACATACTTCCACACTAATCTATCAGCTTTATTAACATAAAGTCAGAGTAGGGGAAGAAGGGAAGGACCTTGAGGAAAGGTAATAGTCAAGGACCATTGGTAACTGTTACATGCCTTTTTGGGGGGGTGGGGGTCTCACCATTTTTTTTAAGTATAATTAACATCGGGTGTTATATCAGTTTCAGGTGTATGACATAATGATTCAAAAATTCTATACATTTTTCAGTTTGCATCAAGATAAGTGTACTTTTAAACCCCTTTATCTCATCCATTCCCCACCTACCTCCCCTCTGGCAACCACCAGTTCGTTCTCTGAATTTAAAGTCTGTTTGTTTGTTTGTTTGTTTGTCTCTCGTTTTGTTTGTTCATTTGTTTTTTTCTTAAATTCCATGTATGGCTGAAATCATTAGGTATTTGTCTGTCTTGGACTTACTTCACTTAGCATTATACCCTCTAGGTCCTTCCATGTTGTTGCAAACAGCAAGGCCGCATTCTTTTTATGGCTGAGTAATATTCCATTGTGATTGTATGTGTGTGTGTATATATATATATATATATATATATATATATATATATATATATATATATATACACACACACACCCCACATCTTTTCTATCCATTCATCTATGAAGGGACATTGATGCAATCCCTATCAAAACACCAACATTTTTCACAGAACTAGAACAAATAGTACTATAATGTGTATGCAACCACAAAATATTCCAAATAGCAAAAGCAATCTTGAGAAAGAGGAATAAAGCTGGAATTATAACAATCCCAGATTTCAAGATGTACTGCAAAGCTGTAGTCAGCAAAGCAGGATGGTACTGGCACAAAAATAAGACACATAGATCAATAGAACAGAATAAAAGCCAAGAAATAAACCCATGCTTATCTGGTCAACTAATCTTCATCATAGGAGGCAAGAACATACAATGGGGAAAAGGCAATCTCTTCAACAAATGTTATAGGGAAAACTGGACCGCTATATGGAAAAGAATGAAACTGGACCACTGTCTTATACCATACACAAAAATAAAGTGGATTAAAGACCTAAATATGAGACCTGAAACCATAAAACTCTCAAAGAAAACACAGGCAGTAATTTCTTTAACATTGGCCATTACACATGCTTTGGCTGTCCCTAAGGCTGATGTGAACCGAGGAAACAAGAGCTAGATTTCTGGTAATGCTAGGATTAAAACTGTTTCTCAAGGCCTTGATTGTGCCCTGCAAGGACTAGAATACAGAGGACAATGCAAGCAAGACACTGCAAAATTATAGAAGGTGTATTAGACAAATATATCTATTGTTTAATAGTCTCTTAATTCCAATTTTAATCATTGTTTGTCAGCAAGTACTGTGTTCATTAGTCCACTTTCCGGTAATAAGATGTCAATAATGCTATTTTGTGGGGCACCTGACTGGCTCAGTCAGTGGAGCATGCAACTCTTGATCTTGGGGTTGTGAGTTTGAGCCCCACACTGGGTGCAGAGATTACTTAAAAATAAAATCTTGGGACAGGTGGGTGGCTCAGTTGGTTAAGCATCTGATTCTTGATTTAGACTCAGGTCATGTTCTCGGGGTCCTGGTGTGGAGCCCCGGTTGGGCTCCACACCTAGCAGGGAGTCTGTTTGAGATTCTTTCCCTCCTCCCTCTGCTCCTCCCCCTGCATGCTCTCTCTCTCTCCCCCTCAGATAGATAGATAGATAAAATCTTTAAAAAAATAAAATAAGGGACGCCTGGGTGGCTCAGAGGGTTAGAGCCTCTGCCTTCAGCTCAGGTCATGATCCCAGGGTCCTGGGCTTGAGCCCCACATCGGGTTCCCTGCTCAGCAGGGAGCCTGTTTCCTCCTCTCTCTCTGCTGCTTCTCTGCCTGCTTGTGATCTCTCTGTCAAATAAATAAATAAAACCTTAAGAAAAATTTAAAAAAATAAAATCTTTCCAAAAATGCTATTTTGCAATAAAAAGTGGTAATGCAAACTTAGGATACAATGAAAAAAAAAAAAACAGAGAATTTGGAATGTTTTAGGAGTATGTCCAAAGGGAGAACAACTAAAATAATGAAAATGTATCATGAACCACAAAGAACGTCTATCTCTGCAAAGCTTTCTTAGACCTGGGCAAACAGATGCTTCTGCAGTCTTTATTCCCAACTGTACTGAAGCATCATTTATAAGAAGTTACATAGGGTGTGTGTGTAAGTCTAAAGGGAGTCCCATAATAATAGGTCATGTTTACTGGTGTTAACTATGTGCCAGGTACTGAAAATTTGATGTGCTTTATTTCATTTTAATTCCTACAACAACCAAAATGAATTGGAGATTACAATTTGCACTGAAGAAATTTTTTTTTGAAAAACTGAAATAACTCCACCACATTTGGCAACTGTGCCAAATAACAGCTCATGAGAGGTAGAGCTGGGATGTAGCTCACATTTGTAACCACAAAACCCAGTGCTGTTGGGAAGATCCTGCACTAAGCTCAGTTTCCCTCAAACTATAAAATTCTGTGAGTCTACTGACTGACCATAAGCATCTTTCTTCATTCGCATTTTATTTGAAGAAAATTACACCAAATGTCTGTTTCAAAATAAGTTTTTTTTTTAAAAAAAAGATTTTATTTATTTATTTGACAGAGAGGGAGATCACAAGTAGGCAGAGAGGCAGGCAGAGAGAGAGGAGGAAGCAAGCTCTCTGCCGAGCAGAGAGCCCGATGTGGGCCTCGATCCCAGGACCCTGAGATCATGACCTGAGCCGAAGGCAGAGGCTTTAACCCCCTGAGCCACCCAGGCGCCCTCAAAATAAGTTTCTATACTGAAAACTGTCCAAGTTCATTTTCTATTTTTAACATGATCTTTTGGTAATTCATCGACTTTGAAGAAATAAGATAAAACCATGCTTTTAAAAGAGAGACAGGGTTTTATGTTGTAGGTAATGCATTACTCAAATATTTGAAATAGAAAAAGAGGATGAACCCACACTTTTCTCTCCATAGAACTGAAAAATACAAGACTTCTGATGTCCAAACGGTCATCTTCAGACAACCTTATATACCTATCTGGTAGCTACAGCATGAAGTCTAGTTATCTTTGAAAATTCACTTGGATGATTAACATTAATGAGAGACAGGCAAATATAAATTTAAATATTTAAAGGAACAAACCAAAACTATTTGTTCATTAACTAGGCTTATAAACATGCCATCCACATACTGGAAAAGCTAATAATTACTCTCTAATTGTGCTAATTATGTAATGACAACATTGTAAATGTTTGTTTATATAATGTTAGATTTCTCTAACTAATCTTATCATTAGTCAGACTTTGGACTTCTGCCACTGTGTACTCATGTATATAATGGTATGTGCCAAACTGTTTGAACAATTTATTTTTAAAACTGGTTGTTAATGTGCTACTATAATATTCAAATCAGAAACTTACCACATCCTTAGGAGGTGGTTCTGCTTCCTTCTTTATCTTTTTACCCATTCTGGAAAAAGATGCAATAAATAGTTAAAAGTGTCATTTGTAGGAGCGCCTGGGCAGGTCAGTTGATTAAACATCTGACTCTTGATCTCAGCTCAGGTCTTGATCTCAGGGTTGTGAGTTCAGGCCCCATGTTGGGCTCTAGGCTGGGAGTGGAGCCTGCTTAAAAAAAAAAAAAGTCATTTGTACATCATTTATACAATGTACAAATCTCTCATTTACTTATGCCCTTAGAAGGAGATTTATTTCCTCATTTTAATTTTACATGAAGAGAGACTATGCAGTACATGTAGAAATTATTGTACATGTACAAATATGTTACCTACATTCCTATTTCAAATTCTTAATTTTTAGGAATTTATTGATAAGATTGTTGAAAATTAGTCCTGGCTTCCAGTTCATAAGGAAGGCAATACGTTAGTGACATAACTTTTACTTACATAACAGGAAACAGTTTACCATGCTTACAGCTCACTAATGGAGGGCTTGGGAGACTAAATCCAAGTTATTTTTGAGATCTGCAAGAATGTTTTGCCACAAAGGGATGGATTTTTTGTCTGCTTTCTCACACTGATCTATCATCTGGTTCATACTAGGCATTTAACTGTTTTTCCTGGGAGTGTGATTTCATGTATGATACCCAAGACATACCAACACCAAACTAACATTTGTGTCATATTCCCAGATAGCCAACAGTTTTCTCTAGTATAATCCATAGTTCAATAAAAAAAAGTAATTGAGAAACTGAAGAGTTGTATTCTGGGGAAATGGGGGTTACTGCTTGCAAGACCCTTTTCCACCTTGTATGTCCATGACTGTGCAGGAAAAATGTCAAGAGCATTGGTACCCACAGTTGATATACCACAGAGGAGTAACTCCACCTGGGTACAGAGAACTTTCCCAGATGCTGGTGACTGCTAGAATAACCCCAGAAATCTTTTGAATTTTCTCCAATGAGAGTTTGGGGGGTTACGCTTGGCATTTGCACAATCTCAGATGGTATAAACTAGTCTCGAGGAAATTACTATTGTTTCCAATTCTGGAAAGTCAAAAATCCTTGGAGACAATCTACAATATCAGAGATAGTTCAGATAATCTGTCAAGGTACAAATGCAACTCCTAGCATTAGAGACACTGACCAGAATTTATCACGTATTTTAAAAAGTCACGTGTTCATAGAAAAACTCCTAGGGACTTCTGAAAGACATCCCTAAGCTCAGGTCACATAAATTTCAAGATCTTTGAAGGTCTGGGCAAGTTTATGCTGTGATGCACTACCTCACATTATATCCAATATATTGAACATTAAAATGCACCCACATTTTCCATTAAATACAATTTTTGTCTTAAAAAGTTTTGAAATTAAGCATTTGAAATTATTCAGCAGTTTGTGCACCTGGAAATTCTTACAAAATGAGAAAACTGTTTTCAAATGTAATTTAATATTAATAAAAAAACATTTAACATTAATTTTTCAATTTTTCAGATTTTAGAGGCAATATTTTTTCAAAATTCAAACATCTTTCATAGATGCTTAAAAAGCACAAAAACCCTAGACGTTGTGTCTATAATATTGCAAGCAGATGCTCAGAAACTATTCTGGACAAATGAAAATCTATCCTATGACTAACCTTTAGGAAAAAGAAACTTCACAGCTCTTTGCAACCAATTCCAAGATACAGCAGCCTTTGATACACATAAGAACTCCTTCTGAATAATGTTTGAGAAGTAACTGAATTACACCTGCACAAAATTACTGTATGTCATCTACTCAGAAACTTATTTTTCCCATTTCAAGATAGTGGCTTTGAATAATTGCATATCGAAGAGTACAGAAGTTGGAATCGCCTTAACACAGGATTATAGCAATGGAGCTGTTCCTAGGCAATACCATGAAGTAGGAAGCATTTAGTTTGTGTTTTTATTGCCATATTGAGCATATAAGTTAATGGGGGAGAAAGTGTATAACTGACATAGAACCAGGGGCAATAAGCCTCAAAGATAACCCTAAGGTGTTTTATTTTTAACTTTGTAAATTCAACATTTCACTTAAAATCAACATGATACAACCAAATTACCTTATATTATTTAATTCTTTAAAAATTAGTTTTCCTTTAAAGCTTAAGAGATGTCAAATTAAGAAAATATATCCTTTTGACTGTTTGAAGCAAACCTGCTTTCCTCGACTATTTTACCACCTGCCCATTGATGATTTTTATTGTGCTAAAATAAACATATTATAAAATTTACCGCTTTAATCATATTTAAGTGTATAGCTCTGTGTCTACTGTCCACTTATAGAGGTAATACATTTCATTACAGAAAATTTGGAAAACAAGGAAGGGTACATGGAATTAAAAAAAAATCACTCAGGAAAAAACTCAGGGAGATCAACACTATTTCAATATAGTTCCTTTTTCGTGTGCTTTCTATAGTGATTTTACCAGCCTGCCTGGATTTCTAGCCCCTATTCTCAACTTCCCTTCCTGGAGCCATTTTCCTACTATACTCTTAAACTGATGGACAAGTTCATGGAAGTTCAGTCTCCATTTATTGCTCCAATCATCTCCAATGAATCAGCATATCATGTCATTTAAAATAATACTGTAAAGTCCACTATTTATCTGGACAGTCCCCTATTGTTGAGCATTCGTTTCCAATTTCCTGAAGTTATGGATAAGGCTGCAGTGAACATCCTTAGACATAAAATGTTCATCCACATTCCGCAACTGCTTCTTTAAGATAAAGTAAAATAACTGGATAAAAAGGCATGAACTTCACGGCATTGAGGACGAAAACAAATCTGCTTTAAATGTGCATCTTCTCGATTATTAGAGAGGAGCCACATCCCCCCCCCCCAAATGTATCCATCATTTGTACTTCTTGGTGAACTTTCAGACTACAAGACCTTAAATGTTAGCTTATGGGGAGATCTTTTTTGAGAAAACTTGGAGGAGGAAGGCTAGAACAAGTGGGGACTCGCTTCTTGAGTTGCTGAGAGTCAAGTAACGGAATCTTAGACCCTCGGATCCCCTCTCCAGGCCTCAGTTTTGTCACCTGTTAAATGGAAAGCGCCCGGGATGCTTATGAAACCCACCCCGATACCCGTCTAATACTGCGGACATAGGACAGGGACCGACGACCCCTACGAGGTGTTCGCTCGTTCCCTCAGTTGGCCCAGATGTCCCCACCCGCGGGGCACATTCTCCTTGCCCAAGTCCTGCTGGGACCTCGGTTCCGGGCCCCTCCAAACCGCAGGAGTAGCTGCGCAGCCGCACGCCTGCCTTTACCTGCCGGGAGATCCCTGAGAGCCGCGGCTGCACCCACCTGGAGAACTGCCCCCGCCGCGGCGGCGCGCGCCTCCTAGACCACTGTTGTTCTTGGTTGCTAGGCGACACCGGACCGCGCCTGCGCGCGCACGGGGAGCGCGCGCCTCCGCCCGGGAAGCTCGCGCTCGGCAGCCCGAGGCGCTCATTGTCCCGCTTGGGAAAACCGTGGGTAAGGGAAGAGCTGCGGCGTCCTCCGCTCCCAGAGTCCGCTGCTTGGAGGGAGGATAGACGTGAGAGTCCTCCTCTTCCTAGTTGTTGCAGGCGACCCCAGGGGCAAACTGTACATCAGCAGGCAGTGCAGCCTCCGCTTCTAGCCAGCGGACTGGCTCTGGACTCTCGTACTCTGAGATGCTATTGCTTTCTCCCAAACAGAGGCCTCGCTGACTTACAAATCTCCACTTTCTGTCCGGACTCTACGAACCCGCAGGCCTGCAGGGCCCACCCCCTGCATGCACGAGGGTGTCTAATCTGCCCTCCCAGAACTTACCTGGGCCCTTCAAGGTCTCCTCTTCTGCCTCTTCTTTCCTCTTTATGCCATTCTTCCTAGAGCTCCATCTCCCTTCTTCATCTTCCACCCTCCCCTCCAATCGGCAGTTAAGTCAATTGGCCCTCTTCATTTTGTCTTGTATTCATCCATCAAATATTAAGCATCTACTATTTGCCAGGTCATGTGCAACTTGTGTAACTCCTGGAATATTCTTTCGTTTCTACTTAATTAAGCCCAGCTCAAATGCTGCCTTCATAAATTACTCTTTGATTGAACTTTAGCAAACAAAACACACACACACACACACACACACACAAAACCTCTTCCTCTCCTGAATTCCTTTCGCACTTTTATTTTTTAAGATTTTACTTATTTATTTGAGAGACGTAGAGAGCACAGGTAGGCAGAGCGGCAGGCAGAGGGGAAAGCAGGCTCTCTGCGGAGCAGGGACCCCGATGCGGGACTCGATCCCAGCACCCTGGGATCAAGACCTGAGAGGAAGGCAGCGGCTTAACCGACTGAACCACCCAGGCGCCCCCTCTCACACCTTTAAAATTCCATCCCTTGCCTGCCTCTGCTGGTCCCCCAGCCCTCAGAGTGTTCGATGTTTCTTATAGTTGCTTCTTTCTAATCCCTTTACGTTCTTCTATCATCTTTTAAATTACCTGATACACGGCTTTATACATATTTAAGAATTCTTTATATTAAATTGTCTATCAAATAACTTGTGATTTCTGTCTCCTGATTGGGACTGGACCTTGAATAATACACTCCTAGATCTTTAGCTTTTCCCCTTCAATAGGAATACTGTGAAGTCTCTCCTTTGCCTCATACAAAAACCAGAAACAAACAAAAAACCTCTTTTTAACCTATATTTCCTTCTAGCTATCATTCTGTTTTTCTCTTTCTCTTCTTGACCATGAGTTTCCAAAACAGTAGCCTGCATTTGATATTTCCACATGTATTAACCTCCACTCACTCTTCAAACCATAGTGATCTAGTTTGGTCCCATTACTAAAATTACTCCAATCCATTGGTTGTTTCTTAGTCTTCATTTTTCTTGACATTACCGCTGCATATAACACTCTTGATGCTACCTCATTCTTGAAACACCTTCCTTGGTTTCCTTGATGCTACTTGCTCTTGATCTTCTGCCTACTTTTATGACCACTATTTAAGGTCTTTTCTATACAGACTTAAGTGTCGATATCTCCCAGGGTTCTGTTCCTGGTTCCCTTCTCATACTATATGCTTTTCCAGGGTGATCTTCTTTACTTTTGTGACTTCAACTGCCATACATATAGTTCCCCAGCAGACTTCAATACTGAGCTCTAGGTTTATATATCCTTCCTCTTACTGGAAAGCTCTACCTGGATGTCCACAGGTACCTCAAACATCAACACTACCCACCTAAATTCATCATTTCCCTTTAGGAACATGTTTTTCTATTTATCAAGAGGTACCACTACCCACCTAGATACTCAAGCATGAATTCTGAATGTCAGTTTGGAACCATTCTCCTTCATATTCAGTTATATGGATTCCCCTAAAACTCTCTTGAATTTATTCTCACCTGTCCATTCCCATAGCTCAAGTACTGAATCTCACCATCCTTCACCTGATTTCATCTAACAAGATTTCTGACAGGTCTATCACCCTCTAGCTGCATCATAGCGTCAATCCACCTTCTCCAAGATGACCAAAGTAATCTTTGTAATTTGTTTCCCTCCTTGTTGGCTCCCAATCACTCCGCCACATGCATGATGAGATACAACAAGCTTCTTAAATTAGCATTCAAGATCTTATTCTGGCTGATTCCTCTGTACTGCAGTAGCTTCTCTAATCACTCAAGAAAGAAAGAAAAAGAAACAAATGGCAAACTGCTCAGAATTCTCCAAGTACACTATGACACTTTATGCCCTTCACTCTCCTAATCAGGATGAAAACCATCTATTTGTCTTTCAAATTTCATCTTAGTCATGATTTCCTCCAGAAAGTCTTCATTGGCTTCTCCAAACATGGTGAAACATTTCACTTTTTGCCATCCCTGTGCCTTACACTTGCTCTATTTCTGCTATTTTTATAAGATACTGTAATTTATAGAGCCACATAGGCTCTTTCTAAATGTTCATAAATAACTAACATTTGTTGAATGACCATATGAGCCAAGCAGTGATGAACTAATTAAGTGTATCATTAAATCCCCACCATAAGCCTTCCAGATCCAAATGAAATAATTAGCATAAGGTCACTCTACTAATAAATGGCAGAGCCAGAACTTGAACTGAAATTAGCTTGAATTTTATAGCCATGTTCTGAACCAATGCATCATACCAGCCCATCTTGAAAATACACTGTTAACAACAAATTGTAGAGTTTTCATAAAGTAATTAAAGCTACTCTTTTAATTTTTTTCCCCTACACCCTTAGTCTTTACTGCACATGTCTATATTTTGGGGTCCTTTTTATTTTAACATATATAGCTGGCTGATTTTTGACAAATGTTTACAGTTGTATAACCATTACTACAATGAAGATGTAGAGCATTTCCATCATCCCAAATTTCCTTCATGCCCCTTGGAAGTCAGACCTTTCCCTCTAATCCTCTTCTCCAGGAAAAACTGATCTGTTTTCTCTCCCTAAAATTTTGGACTTTTAGAATATCTTATAAATTGCACCATGCAATATGCTGCCTCTTGTGTCTGGCTTCTTAATTTAGCATAATGATTTTGAGATTTGTTCATAGTTTGCGTATATCAGTAGCTTGTCTCTTTCTGTTGCTGAGTAGTATTACACTACATGGATATACAACATTCGATCACTGGTTGATGGACATTTGGGTTCTTTCCAGTTTCGGACTGTTATAAATAAATTTGCTCTAAACATTTATACACAGGTTTTTGCGTGAACATATGTTTCTCCTTCCTTGGGAAAATACCCAAAAATGGAATTTCTGGGTCTTATGCCATGTGTATGCTTGATATTATGAGAACTTGCCAAACTGTTTTTCCAAAGGATCTATACTGTATTTGCATACCCACTCCCAATGAGTGAGCAATTCAATTGCTTCCTATGCTCTACAACACTTAATATTATTAGGCGTTTAAATTTTAGCCATTCTATTGGGTGTGTAGTGGTGCCTCCTCTGGTTTTAATTTGCTTTTCCTTCATGACTAATGATGAGCTCATTCTATGTTTTTGTTAACCATGTCTATATCTTCTTTTGTGAAGTATCTGTTCAAATATTTGTCCCACTTTTAACTGAGTTGTTTGTGTTATTACTATTGACTCATAATAATTCTGTATATATTCTGGATACAAGTCATTTATCATATATAACTTGGAAATATTTTCTGCTCAGGTTCATCATAGTGGAAAATTAAATTTAAAGACCATAATTTAAACACTTGGGTTGCTCATTGCTACTGGATTGGTAATTGCTTCTAGGTCTTCTTAGAAGCCTGGTGAAGCTACGAATTCAGCACACATTATAAATCAGAAATCTACAGATCCAGACTGTGGTTACAAGAGATAAGATATTATATGGCAGTCATTGGAACTCTCTAGTTCTCTAGCCATGGCTTAAACTTAAAACTGTAAGCCTGTCATTTTCTGTCTCAGAACTACTAACTATAATTAGAAGTAATTCACCCATTCTGCATCCCTTATGGTGCTTTTGTTCACCACATTCTGCTACAGCGGTAGCCACTTTGGTCCTGTCAAAACTCTCTCCAAAGGTACTTCTTTCTAGGAGAACACAGGTGACTCCCATCAGACATCCCCTCAAAGTAAACAGATCTCCACTGTTTTCAAATTCACTCACATTCAACAAAGAGTTCCAGATTTACATCTTTGGATTTCTAAGGTCAGCAACCACTTCTGGTACCAATTACTGTACCATTTGTAGTTCCACTGTGGACAATAAAATTTATTCTAGTTGACAGGGAATTAGAGATTTATAGCATTGTTGCAGGGGCTGGAGGAACAGGTGCTAGGCTTTCAGAGATGACTTTCAAAACAGTACTGCAAAGCATTATCCACAATAGCCAAGACATGGAAACAAACTAGATGTCCATTGACAGATGAATGGATAAAGAAAATGTGTGTCTATGTACAATGAAATACTATTCAGCCATAAAGAAGAAGGAAACCCTGCCATTTGTGGCAACATGGATAGATCTTGAGAGCATTATGCTAGATAAGTCTGACAGATAAAGACAAATATTGTATGATCACACTTATATTTGGAATCTAAAAACATTGAACTCAGAGAAACAGAGAAGAATGGTTGTTGCCAGGAATCAAGGGGTCAGGAAAAATGGAGAGACATTCGTCAAAGGGTACAGACATTCAGTTATAAGATGAATAAACTCCTAAGATCTAAGATAGAGCAAGGTGACTGTAGTTAACAATAACTGTATTACTTATATAACAATAACTGTATTTTATATATATAACTTATATGTATATATAACTATATATATTATATAACTTGAAAATTGTTATGCAGGTAAAGCTTTAATATTCTTACCACCACCACAACAACAACAAAATGGTACTTATGTGAGTTGAAGGATATGTTAACTAACCTTATTGTGGTAATCATTTTACAATATATATGTGTATTAAATTATCACATCGTACACCTTAAACTTATACAATGTTGTATGTCAATTATATCTCAATAAATCTGGGAGCAAAAGAAATATATTAATATATATTAACAAATACATAAATATATATCAGTATTTAAATATTTATTTATAACAAATATACAAATAAATATATCTCAATATATCTCAAATGTGGGGGCAAAAGTGGGCAACCAAAAAAGCCAAGGAATCAGAAAGTTTAAATCATGCAGAATAATGAGGGTTATCTGAAATTCACATGTATGCTCTCCAGTAATTCTTTCAGTCCTCAGCCTTTCTTTTTTTTTTTTTTTTGGTCATGGAAAAGTTATGAAGTGAAGCAACAGTGCCTAGCAAATCAGGCCATTTCCCCTCCAAAAAGATTTGAACTTCTTAAAGCATCTGTGAGTTTAAAATTTTAAAAAGAATAAATTTTTTATGAAATCAGTTACACTGTATGAGATGAAGTTCAATTTCATAGCAAAAGCCAACTTGCATACATAATTATAGAATCACTCAATTTAACAGCCTATGTTAAAATTGCCTGTGTTTGAGGCAAGCAAGATAAGAGCATGGAAAAGATTTCATTTTTGAGCAGTACCACAAATAGATGCATTTACGACGTGTGAGTTGCCATAGAGATAACACTAATCTAGAAATCAAACATTGATCAATCTATAGGCATTACAAAGTATACCCAATTAATAAATCTAGTTAGACAACCTAAAGAGAAAATCTTCAAGAAAAACATTATTTATTCTGCAAAGAGTTACCAAAACCAAGTTCTTGAGATAAGATATTTAAAGTGCTAAATGAATATGTTGAAACAAATAATGTATATTAGGAAAATGCTTAGATACGTATATTGATGCTTTAATTCTAAGTTAAAGGATGCATATCAATAGTTGGTTCCCAAAAGCCCATCAGTGAAAGAACTCACTGTTTTAATTACAGAGAAATGTTGGTGTAAAAATTTTCCATGGACCTGTTTTTCACATTAAATGATATTCTCAGAATGGTGAATCCAAACCACTGGCATCATACTTGTTTAGAACTTTATGCAAAGAATTAAGATAAGGAAAATATACTACCAGTTCATACCAAAAAGGATGACCCATGAAAATTTTCTCAAGACTTTCTCAGCTAAAAGAGGAATTGAAATTGTGAGTGTAAGTGTGGGTATAAATGATTCTTACTTTGCAGATAAAGTTTGGTTTATTGGTTTAAAAAAAAATGTGTCAACAAGGAGCGTCTGGGTGACTCAGTTGGTTAAGCGGCAACTCATGGTTTTGACTCAGGTAATAATCTCAGGGCCCTGGGATAGAGTCCCGCCTTTGTACTCTGTGGGGGAGTCTGCTCTCTCTCCCTCTGCCCCTTCCCCAGCTCACACCCTCACACACACACTCTCTCTCTCTCTCTCAGATAAATAAAGTGAATTGGGGTAAATTGGAAGGGGAGATGAACCACGAGAGACTGTGGACTCTGAGAAACTAACTGAGGGTTTTGGGGGTGAGGGGATGGGTGAGCCTGGTGGTGGGTATTAAAGAGAGCATGTATTGCATAGAGCACTGGGTGTGGTGCATAAACAATGAATCTTGGATCACTGAAAAAATAAAAACAAAAATTGAAAGGGACTTGATGTTAAAAAAAAAAGAAATCTTTTTTCAAAAAATGTATTAACTAATATTTTGAGCCTCTTAAAGAACTTGAACTAAGATTAGTAGGACCCCATCAGATATATGAATGTACAATGTCAATATTAAGGGATTGAAAGAAATCCCTTTCTTTCACTACTCATTAGCACTCAGCTAAAATTAGCACTACTAATGCTTAGTACCTGTTAAAATGTGAACATTAAAGTATTAGTAAGACCAGTAGAGCAATGTCTTTATGCTGGAAAAAAAAACTTCATGAAAACTTGGAAACAGTATGAAAACATTTTAAAGGATTCAAAATCCATTCATTATCATAAAACATTTCAGTGTTGCATTTGTCCAAGATAAGGAAACTTTTATGCTTAAAAAATGGTAAATCTATGAAGTAAGATTTGAAAAGACCAAAGATCAAATTATCTGATAAAGGCAAGAAAACAGTTTTCAGTCATTGAAGAAAAAGTAATAATCTGCTATTTGCCACCTCTGCTTATGTAAACGTAATCTCTGACCAAGGGGACTATGAAGAATATGAAAGGTTCTGATTAGGAATTACATAGAGCAGTTTTGAGCTACAAATCAGGGGGGTGTGTGTGCGTGTGTGTCTGTGTATGTAAAATATTCACAGAAGCAAACGCAACTTTTCATTTTAAAATGTGAGGCAAAAAGTAAATGAATATAAATAAAAATGTGAGTCCATTTTATTTGTAAATTTTTTTACAAACTCAATATTCAATGTATCTCTACTTTCATTTTCATTATCATAAATATGTAATATAAAGGAAATGTAATTTTTTTCATGAAGCTCCATATTGACTCCCTCAAATACTCTCCAGTTCACCTCGAGGACTTATTAATATTATCATTTTCTGTGTATGCCATGTTGTGGAAAAGTTTGAGAACCACTAACCTAAAGTCTTGCTGGCCAGCGAAGTTCTGGGTTAAATCTATAGGACTTTGTTTTCAACAGTTCTGGTCTAGTAATTTGCCATTGCCCATACATCCAGAAATCATCAAGTTTGTCTATTAGAACCAAATCAGTATACTTCCTTTCATGGTCTTAAGGTACCTGAGCAACAAATTAGCTCTCAGAGCATTGAGGGTGAATGTGAACCAGGGCTAGAGGAGACGAGAAATCTAATGGATTTTCCTACCCTCCCACAGACAACACTTTGTCTGCATCTGGATTATTACTTACCTCAGACCCAGCATCTTTCTTCCCTGGACTCTATTACAGTCTACATAGTTCCTACCATGGCTAGAAGACATTTTGCCCCTTCATATTTTATATGTTTAAAGAAATCTCTGTCCTGGAGCACCTGGGTGGCTGAGTGGTTAAGCGTCTGCCTTCAGCTCAGGTCATGATGCCAGGGTCCTGGGATTGAGCCCTGCATCTGGCTCCCTGTTCAGTGTAAGCCTGCGTCTCCCTCTCCCACTCCCTCTCCTTGTGTTCCTTCTCTCACTGTCTCTCTCTCTATCAAATAAATAAATAAAATCTTAAAAAAAAAAATCAGTGTTCTTAGGGAGTACCTGGGTGGCTCAGGCAGTTGAGCATCCAACTCTTGATTTCAGCTCAGGTCCTGATCTAGGGTTTGTGGGATCTAGCCCAGCACTGGGCTCACCCCCTGCGGGTGGAGCCTGGTTGGGATTTTCTCTCTTCCTTCCCCTCAACCTCTACCCCTTCACCAACGCCCACCCCCCCACCACCCGCATGCGCACGTGCGCGTTTTCTGTCTCTCTTTCAAAAAAAAAAATCGGTGTTCTTAGGTATTATCACCCTCATGCACTACCCATAAGTACCACGGCGTTGAATGCTAATCGAAGGACACGCACGATACTATCAACTCTCCCATGTTAACAACTTGAGAGTCTTAGCATAACAACCTTCATTTGATGCAGTAGATGTGTTCCAGAAAACATGTTTTTGAAAAGGATTTTTGGAATCTAATTATACTTTAAGAACATTAAGAGAGTTCACTATTTAGGGAAATCTAGAGATGAATCACCTTATACTGAAAAAGAAAAGAGCCCTTCTATAAAAGAAAGCAATTATCTATTATTTATCTACTTCACAAATCTAAATTTGTTAAAGTGAGGAGGTACATTTGTATAATTTAGATAATTTATCATCATATGTTTCTTTTAATGTCTTCTTTGAACTCATTTCCATTCAAATTGAATTAGTTATACAGCTGATTGTTGTAAATCAATTGAACTTGGTTGAAGATAAGTAATAAAAATGTAACTTCTGTCTATAACATTCAATTCAGTGTTAGCCATGTAAGAAAAACCATGAACAGTATAGTAACCTTCCACCTTCCCTAGAGTCTAAGCATACACAGTTTGCCAACATGTACTGTAAATAGTTGCTATTTTTCTCAAAAGTAGATTGCCACAAGGCAATTTCTTCTACCACAGTGTGTTATTTAAAAGTTATCTGCTCTTTTGGCTGCTGTTCAAGAGAGTTCTTTGCCTGTAAATCCTCTTTATCTCATGCTATGGTTGAAGCAAAACCTTGGCACAGTTTCAGTGCATTTGTCTCCTTGTACCAGAAGAGAAAAAAATTAAGGGCCCCAGAGACTGACACTGTTCTGCAAATGGTCACAAATCAGTGGGGAGCCCTGTTGGCTATTCAAAAGGGTAATATCATTGAGTACCCACTGTGAAAATGAGATCTCACGGGCGCCTGGGTGGCTCAGTGGGTTAAAGCCTCTGCTTTCGGCTCAGGTCATGATCTCAGGGTCCTGGGGATCGAGGCCCACATCGGGCTCCCGGCTCAGTGGGGAGCCTGCTTCCCCCTCTCTCTGTCTGCCTGCCTCTCTGCCTCCTTGTGATCTCTCTCCCTCTGTGAAATAAATAAATAAAATCTAAAAAAAAAAAAAAGAAAAGAAAAGAAAATGAGATCTCACACGAAAGGAAGCCATACCCTAAAAAAGACTACTTAAAAGCCTGAGAGAGTTTCCAAATAAGCAATACTCACTGTGTACTTGACTCTAGGCCTTGAAAATCAGCCTAACTTTGTGGACTGGGTCCATAAGTAGCACTCATTTAGCTCTTAGTCTTAATTTTACATTCCTATGACTCTGAACTCAGTTTCTGTAATTTGCACTATGGAAATACCAGCTTGTTTGCTAGAAGTTGTGGGGTTGAGGAGAAAACAGGATGCATCCCACTTAAAGAAAAAGATTGATAACAGGTGTCTCAGACAATATATTTCTTTGAGATGACATCTAATGCTATGAAGGAAGCCTTAGAATGATTTCTTCTCCCACTAGCCAGCTACCTACATGAAATGTGGAATCTATGCTTATGGAAGCATAGTAGAACTATGGTCTCAGCAACCCCCTGACATGAAGATTCCTTTAGCTTGGCTTCTGGTATTAAGCTTGCTAGAAGAAGGAGAAGGAAGAAGGAAGAAGGAAGAAGGGGAAGAGGAAAAGGAAGAAAGAGGAAGAGGAGGAGGAGGAAGAAGAGGAAGAGGAAGAGGAGGAAGAGGAAGAAGAAGAAGGAGGAGGAGGAGGAAAAGGAGGAGGAAGAAGAAGAAGAAGAAGAAGGAGAAGAAGAAGAAGAAGAAGAAGAAGGAGAAGAAGAACAACAACAACAACAACAACCACAAGGAGAAGAAGAAGAAGAGGAGGAAGAGGAGGAAGAAGTTGAAGTTGGACAACTGTGTCTATTTAACAATCTCAGCTTAAGGACCCCTTGCACTGAAAATAAGTGGGTTAATCAAAAATACAACCCAGATCAGAAGCACCAAAATAAACTCTAGAATAAGCTGGGACTCCCCAAGAAAACCAGTGTGTTGGTGATAGAAAGAATGGTTCTCCGAGCCCTTCTCTTTGTTGGTGATGGTGAGTGGNTTCTTTTTTTTTTTTTTAAGATTTTATTTATTTATTTCACAGAGGGAGAGAGATCACAAGGAGGCAGAGAGACAGGCAGACAGAGAGAGGGGGAAGCAGGCTCCCCGCTGAGCAGGGAGCCCGATGCGGGCCTCGATCCCAGGACCCTGAGATCATGACCTGAGCCGAAAGCAGAGGCTTTAACCCACTGAACCACCCAGGCGCCCAGCACGTGGTATTCTTGAGGCCAAGAGGCCGGGTCAGATCTCACCTTGGCTTTCGTAACCAAAACGGGCCAAAGATTTTGGTTGGTTCATGACTGATAAGTGATTACTGTTAGAAAAGTGATTACTGCTAGAAAAGGAGTCTGAGCACAAGCCTTTCCAGGAGTAGGTGCTAACTAGTATCCTGGATCCCACTATGGAGGATCCTTTGGCCTCTCCTTATTGGAAGGGCTGGGCCACCCCACATGGATCTGGTTCCAAGGCAACATCATTTTAGGTATAGTTAGTTTAGTTTCTACAAATTTTTGGAGAGTTGTGTTTAATTTAGGATAGAATTATCAATCTTTCATTTCCAAATTATTTTATTTTCCATCACTTATTTCAAGAAATGCCAAAGCGTCTGCCTTTGGCTCAGGTCCTGGGATCAAGCCCCGCATATAGCTCCTTACTCAGTGGAGAGCCTGCTTCTCCCTCTGCCTGCTACTCCCCCTGCTTGTGTTCTCTCTGACAAATAAATAAATAAAATATTTTTTAATGAAAATTCTTACTTAAAATTAACTAAAATTTGACCTAAGTTCTTGAACAATAAAAAAAAATAAGCAAAAGATGATAATAACCATCTATATTATGTTTTGAAGTAAGTAGAAGGGAAAGATCCACCATTGTTTGTTTGTATTTTTAAAAATTATAATGGATAGATATATCTATTAGTGATCATCTTAAATATTTAAAGGAATAATTTTAGTTTCAAACAGAGTATAATCTATGATGAGTGAAATTTTATAAATTTAAGAAAATTGTAATTCTCAAGAGATCAGCATTACCTAAAATGTATCTTTAATTTTGACTAACCCTCCAACTTCAGGACACCTTGAAGGAGCAAATGATTTTTTGAACGTTGATTGCAGGAGTATAGCACTTATTTTAAATATGACTCTTCTGTAAGAATCAAAAACTTAAAGAGGGATAAAATATTCTGAAATCTTTATTTAATGGAAGACCGAGATCAAGCTCACAGAAAGTTTGAATAACAAAACAAACTCATAAATACAAATGATTTTCTCTATCACATTAGTCTAATTTAATTTTTCACCATGGAGCTTATATATATTAAAAGAAGGAAAAAAATCCAAAAAGAAAATGATATCAAAATAAAGAGATTTAGTTTTCTTCCATTCAAAATAGGATGAATTCTTTATTTCAAATTTAGTCTCTATCTCTTGTAAGCACATTCCCATCTTGCAGAAAAGAAAATGTAGTACTACATATAACCCACTTATTATGCAATTTGTTTTCATTGCAGTCATAACATACTACTTGGTCCTTATACTTGAGAAATTAAGCATAAACAAATGTTACTCTACTGCTCTTAGCTTTCAAATTGTAACAGGAATTAAACACTATTGACTTTTTTCTTTTAATACATTAATGTTGACCACATACATTATATTTCATGTAGATCTTGTAGTTTTGGATTATGTTTATTACATTTTTGAACATCTTAATAAATATTATTGAAGTCCAAAGCTATCATTCTAAGTTTGGCATTATTAATTGGAAATTAATTAATTCAAAAAGAAAGTTGGTATCCTTGGGGTGCCTGGGTGGCTCAACTGGTTGAGGGACTGACTCTTGGGGTTTGGCTAAGGTCATGATCTCAGGGTCATGGGATTGAGCCCTGCATCGGGCTCTGCCGTAGGCAGGGAGTCTGCTTGGGTTTATCTCTCTCACTCTCCCTCAGCCCCTCCTCCCATGCTCTCTCTCTCAAATAAATAAATCTTTTAAAAAAAGTTAGTATGCTTTATACTTATTCAAAAGAATATTTTTATAGAATGTTACAGTTTTTGTGATGAGAAATATTGGCAATTTCTATTCTCTAACTATAAAATTTTTAATTAATTGATTCACTGGAATGAAAAATAGCAGATCATACCAGAAATTCTACCATCCACTAGTTCTGAATACTACATTTTATGATTTGAAGTTTCTAAGGTTGTCCTTCAAGTAGCTTCAGTCAAGATAAAACTCATCTTAGAAGCCAAAATCAAGAAAATGATCTATATCTGCTAAAATAATCAGCTGTCATTTGTTACTTTGGCCTTCAGAGCAAGGCTACTGGATTCCATTTCCATGACAATTTGCTCCATGATTCAAGTAGAATGTGTAGTGTTTTGGAGATACATAACTGATTCAAATATTTAGATATGTATTTAATTATGAATATGGATTTGCCAGTATTATGACTACTGAGAAAATTATTTGATGGCCAAAACTACTTTATAGAGCACTACTGTGCAGTACCAGCAACATTATGAGACAGAATAATCAAGCCAAAATAGAGAGAAGGAAAGGGCATACAAATGAGAAAGGAGGAAGTAAAATTGTCTTTGTTCCCAGATGATGTGTTATACATAGAAAATTCTAAAGACTCTACTAAAAACCATTAAAACAAATAAATTCAGTAAACTTTCAGGGTGCAAAGTCAATATACAAAAATTAGGTGTGTTTCTATACCCTAACAATAAACTATCAGAAAGAGAAATTAAGAAAATAATCCCATTTACAATAGTTTCAGAAAGAATAAAATACTTAGAAATAAATTTAATCAAGGAAGTGAAAGATGCGTACACCAAAACTATAAAACACTGATGAAATAAATTGAAAAAGACACAAATAAATGAAAAGATATTTCATTTTCATGAATTAGAAAAATTAATATTATTTAAGTATCCATACTACCCAAAGCAATCCACTGAGTCAAAGCAATCCCTATTAAAATTCCAGTGATGTTTTTCACATAAATTGAATAACCAATCCTAAAAGGACCCCAAATAGCCAAAGCAATTTTGAGAAAGAAGAACAAAGCTGGAGGCACCACACTTCCTGACTTCCTGACTATATTATAAAGTTATAGTAATCAAAACAGTATAGTATTGGCATAAAAACAAATAGATCAACAAAACAGAATGAAGAGCCCAGAAATAAACACATGCATACACATATAGTCAATTAATTTTTGAGAATGGTGCCAAGAATATACAATAGGTTAAGGACAATCTCTCTAATAAATGGTATTGGGAAAAACAGATATACAGTGCACCATACATAAAAATCAGTTCAAAATGGTTTAAGGCTTAAATGTATGACCTGAAATTCTCAGAAGAAAACACAGGGAGTAAGCTTCTTGACATTGGTATTGGCAATGATCTTTTAGATTTGACACCAAAAGCAAACATAACGAAAGCAAAAATAAAGAAATGAAAGCACATCAAACTAAAAAGCTTCTGCACAGCAAAAGAAACCATCAACAAACCTACAGAATGGGAGAAAATATTAGCAAATCAAATATCCATTAAAGGGTCAATATCCAAAATATACAAGAAATTCCTACACCTCAATAGCAATCAATCAATCAATCAATAAAAATAACCCCATTAAAAATGGGCAAAATACTTGAATAGACATTTTCCCAAAGAAGACACACAAATGACCAACAGATACTTAAAAAGTGCTCAACATCACTCATCATCAGGGAAATGCAAGTCAAGACCACAATGAGATATCACCTCATACTTGTTAGGACACCTATTATCAATAAAACAAGAGATAACTAATGCTGGAGAGGATTTGGAGAAATGGGAACCCTTGTGCACTTGGTGGGAATGTAAACTGGTGTAGCCACTATGGAAAACAGTATGAGAGTTCATCAAAAGATGAAAAATATAGCTACCATATGACCTAGCAATCCAACTTCTGGGTATTTATCCAAAGGAAATGAAATCATTATCTCAAAAAGATATTTGTACTCCTATATTTCATTACCACATTATTCACAAAAGCCAAAACATGGAAACAACCTAAGTGTTAACAGATGAATGGATAAAGAAAATGTGATACACACACACACTGGAATATTATTCAGCCTTAAAAAAAAACCCACAACAATCCTGCCATTTGTCACACCATGAATGAACCTGGAGAGCACTATGCTAAGTGAAATAAGTCACATAGAAAAAGACAAATACTACATGGTATCATTTATATTGTGGAGTTTTTTTTAAAAAGTCAAACTCATAGTGGCACCTGGCTGGCTCAGTTGGAAGAACACACAACTTTTGATCTCAGGGTCATGAGTTCAACCCCACATTGGGGATAGAGATTACTAAAAAATAACAATAATTAAAAAATAATAAATAAAAAGTCAAACTCATAGATACAGAGGATAGAAAAGTAGTTGCCAGGGGCTGGATGCTGGGGGAATACAAATTAATAAAAGAAGTGAAGAGAAAAAGAGAAATTGGGGAAGAGAAGTTGATAAAAGGATACAAACTTCCAGATGAATAAGATCTGAAGATCTAATGTATAAGACGGTGACTATAGTTGGTACAACTGTACTGTAGAGTGAAATTTGCTAAAAGAGTAGAAGTTAAGTGCACACACACAAAGGTAAATATGAGAGGCAGTGGATGTGAGAATCCATCCACTATGTATACAAATATCAGGTAATCAAATTGTATACCCTTAATATGCCACAATCTTGTTTCTCAATTATACTTAAAAGAGCTGAAAAAAAAATTCATTCTAGCACTCCTTGTAAGGGAATGAAATCAACATAAATGTCCCTTAAGAAAGGATAATGAACTAAATGAGAGATTATTTACCAATGAAATTACATGCAGTTGTTTAAAAAAGAGAATAGCATATATGTATTGACTTGGAATTGTTTCAAAAAGATATTGAGTAACTAGGGTGCAGACCACTGTGAATCTCATTCTACTGTTTGTGGAGAGAAAACCCTGGAAGACATACAAGTTGGTGATAATTGTCACATCTGGGACAGAAATGAATGGCTAGAGAGCCAGGGTAGGAAGGAGACTTATTCTCAGTGGTATAGTATTTGATACCTTTTGTGTAACATGGGATTACATTGCTGATTTAAATGTAAACTATAAAATATTTTAAAAATATTTTTAAATATTTTATATTATATTATATTTATTTAAATATAAAAGGGTCATTTATAAATAGAGAATTAAAGCAATTCTGGGCAGCCCTACCCAGAATGCCCTACCAGGCTTACAAAAGCACAGGTGTATCCATTTGACTCCTTTTTTTTTTTCTAAGATTTTATTTTTAAGTGATCTCTACACCCAACATGGGGCTTGAACGCACAACCCCGAGATCAAGAGTCACATGCTCTACCCACTGAGCCAGCCAGATGCCCCCAGCCAGAATTCATGGTCCTCAACCGTGGGACAGTGGGAGGCAACAGGATGAACAGCCAGCCCATTGCACTGCTGCTGAGACTGCCAAAGCCAGTGTTCTACTCCTCCAACCAGTGGGAAAAGAATTTAGTTTCTTAGAAACCCATGCATTTCAGAAACAAATCTGTCCCCACCTCTCTTCTGACAGTGAGCGCTCACCCTATCTGAAATGGTAAGAAACTCGAATGCCCAACTCCCAAGTCAAGAAAGATCTTTCTTGTTTTTCTCTCTGCATCTCAGGAGGATGGGAAAAGGCAACAAAACTCACTTGTGTTTTACTCATACTCTCTTTCTGGAACTAGAAAATTAGTCCTTAATTAGACTACTAGTTTCAAAAGCAAAATTGTAATACCAAGAAGAATCTATTGAAAAATTACATTTGATTCCTTAAATTTCTGCCTCACTCTTCTATCCAGAATTTGGCTTATTGTGTTTTTTGTGAACTAAATTTAAGACCCTCTTCCTCAGGGACATATAGTAAAGAATATAGTAATTATAATATTTATATTAGTGCTTTACTTTATTTTATTTTTTTTAATTTTATTTTTATTCTTTGCCCCAGGGGTACAGGTCTGTGAATCATCAGGCTTACATCTTTCACAGCATTCACCAAAGCACAAACCCTCCCCAATGTCCATAACCCATCCACCCTATCCCTACCCTCCCACCCCCCAGTAACCCTCAGTTTGTTTTGTGAGATTAGGAGTCTCTTATGGTTTGTGTCCTTCCCCATCCCATCTTGTTTCATTATTTTTCCCTCCCTACCCCCCACGACCCCCCACCCTGCCCCTCAAGTTCCTCATATCAGAGAGATCATATGATAATTGTCTTTCTCTGATTGACTTATTTCGCTCAGCATAATACCCTCCAGTTCCATCCATGTCGTTGCAAATGGCAAGATTTCGTTTCTTTTGATAGCTGCATAGTATTCCATTGTATATATATACCACATCTTCTTTATCCATTCATCTGTTGATGGACATCTAGGTTCTTTCCATAGTTTGGCTATTAGTGCTTTATTTTAGTAAGGTTTTTTACTTAAAAACTATTGTTGTTTCTACCATTTGTGATATGTAATTATATTTTCTGCAAACATATTTAGAATACCTCTGGAGAAATACACAATAAACCATTAGTGCTTTCAGGGAGAGAACTGGAGGACTAGAGGTAGAAGGGAGATTTGTTTTTACAATACATTTTTTGTACTTTTTGAATTTTCTATCATGTGCATGCAATTCCATTCCCCCCCCCAATTTGTTCTTTATAAAATCACCATTTACCTGACTAGACAATAAGCCTAAATAAATTCTGATCATTGGTGCAAAAACAAAACAAGACAAACCATTATTGTTACACAGATGTTTTCTACTCTGATTCATCTGAATTGCATGAATGGGTTAAAAATAGCTACACCATATCTACAAAAAGGGTAAGGTAATTAGTGACTACAAAATCTTTGTCTTTTATAAAAGCTGTCAGTAACTCACCAGTTCTTGGCCTCCATGATTAGATATAAAAGTATCAGGGGAGAGCAACAGATGACATTGCCAAGTTCAGGAGAGAAGGAAGAAAAGTACAAGACAGCTCCAAAAAGTGGGATTTCAAGCTGAATTTCAAGAAATGATTAAGTTTTCGCCAGAGAGACAATAGGGGGATCTCATTTCAGATAGAGGAAATAATATTAACAGAATACATTTTGCAGACTGCGGGTAAGTTACCATGACATGAGTTGACAGAGCCCATGTGAAGGGACAGGAGGTAAAGCTGGGAGGTAGAAAGGGACTTTATGCCCAAGACATTTACATAAAACATTCTGGGTTTTATCCTGCAGACTTTGTGAAACCACTTTATAGAATAAGCCAACTACTGAGGTTCAGAAAATTAAAATAGACCAATTTGCATCCAGGAAATTCTACACACAGATAGATGTCTTTATCAACAGTACGTTGACATGTCTTTATCAATATAACACACAGGACGTCCCTTGCAACCTTCTTTGTGGAGGGATCACTAAGAGAAATCTAGGTTGACTAGCTGTCCTTCCTGATGGTACAAAAACTCAGATAGTGACCTGCCAAGTGATCGAAAACCCCTCCTTCCTAAACTTTGCTGTGCCTCTTTTCCCAGATTAAAATCACATTGAACTGACCTAGAAGTAAAGGCAGCCTTTGCAAAAATTAGAAATCAAAAGCTTATTACTCAAGTTTTCCAGGAAGCATCTTCAAAGCAGCACAGCACCAGCCCACTGTGGGCTGGGATTTCGCTGACCAAGATAATTTATGGCACCAGTTTTGGGGAATTTGGTGACCACCCCACCCCTCAAGATAAAGGACCTCATCCCCAGCTTCTTTCTGGGCTTAAAAAGTCTGCAACACAGATGTCACTTGGGTGTATAGATGGCTTTGTGTCTGCCCAGCTGTGGCCTGGTTGTGAAAGAAGGAAAAGAGGCTCTGGCTCCTTGGGTGTTGAGCAAGACAGTTTGGCTCCTCTCTCTTTGCAGGGATAGGCTGCAGCTGGCTTCCACTGACTCAGCTGGGAATTAGAATTTTTCTGAGACCACAGACAGCCTGGTCCTCCTGTTTCTGTGCCGGAGGCCATCTATCTTACAAAATAATGCCTCTTACTCTGTTAAAAGAACATTCGCCTCCTACCTGGGGCTGTTTCCCTTAAAACGTGCTCTCCATTTAACAGGAAACATCTCTTCGTGAGCCAAGCAGAGAAAGCTACATTTCTCAATCTGTTTTACTTTGATTTCCAAATCCCTCCCCTGCTGGAGGGGGGTGGAGGAAGAAGGGGAGGGTCACAGGTTGGACTCTCCAGAAAGCAGCTGTGGGAGTGGAGTTAGGGGTATAAACACTGGATTGTGGAGCACAAATTACGAAGGGAAAGGGGAGGAAGCAGGACTGGGCAGGGGAAGCTGTAAGACCACAGTGCACACAGGGTAGAATCTACCACCAAAAGGCAGGACCCTGGATCAGAGATTGCCCTTCAGAGAAGTTCTGCCTAGAAGACTAAGCCTTTGATCCATTGCCTTGCTTATCACTGACTAGAAGCCATCCTGAGAATTGTGTGAAGTTGGCTCAAAGCTGAGGAAGATCCTGCTAAGCCATCACCTGGATGAAAAATACCCTGCAGAGTCTCCCAGAAACAGGTTGAATTTCATGTGCGTGAGAAATCTTTGTTGTTTTTAGCTACTGAAATTTGAGAATCTTGGGTATGTGGATTCATAGTTTTCATCTATTTTGGAAAAATTTTGGCTTTTATTTCTTCAAATATTTTTCTGCTCCTCCTTCCCCCTCTGACTTCTGACTGATACAAAGTATCTAGATCAGTGTCTACTAATAGGTCCTTCTATTCACCACTAGTAAATGCATCACAGTGCATGTGAGTTCCGGAAACGCTTCATTCCTTCCTCTGTGCTACTTTTTTGCCATGCACTTCTACTGTTGTGTGTATAAAACTGAGTGTTAATTTCCTAGGACTACTGTAACCAAGTATCACAAACAGGGTGGATTGGAACAAGAAAAATTTATTTGTTCTCAGTTCTGGAAGCTGGAAGTGCACAATCAAGGTGTAGGCAGGGCCATGCTCTCTAGAAGGCTCTAGAGAATAANGGCCATGCTCTCTAGAAGGCTCTTTTTTTTTCAGCTTCCCAGCTTTTGGTGGTTGCTGGCAATCCTTAACATTCCTTGGATTGTAGACGCATCATTCCAACCTCTGCCTCCATCTTGATGTGGACTTCTCCCCTGCTTGTCTCTGTGCTTCTGCCTTCACGTGGCCTTCTCCTCTCTGTGTCTCTGTCCAAATTTCCCCCTTTTTATTAGGATGCCAAGCATTGGGGTAGGGCCCACTTTAATCTAGTATGACCTTATTTTAACTTGACTGTCTCTGCAAAGACCCTATTCCAAAAGAAAATGGCATCATTAGTACCAGAGGTTAGGACTTCTACATATCTTTTTGGGAAACAAAATTCAATGCACAACAAACTGTGTTATCCTTATTTGCTTATATGTAAATTTTCCTTAGCAGACTGTTAGCTTCTTGAGAACAAGAACTTTACCTTTAAACTCTTAGTGTCTAGCATAGCATCTGAATTATATTTAGGTAAATGTATACAGATGTATCTCAATAAATTATTGTATAGAAGGCATAAATAATGTATAGATGGCAACTTAACCAAATAAGAACAATGACTACATTGCTAAAGACCGAAATGGGAAAAAATGTAGGAAAAATAATAGAATGTTAAATAAATACTTTAATTTTTGGCTGAGACTCTAAGTATTCTACTTACTATACAATTTGATTGTAGGTAGCAGAAAAACCCAACTCATACTGTCTTAAAATAAAATGGAAACATATTGGCTCATGCATCTTAAAAGTCCAGAGGTAGAGTCTTTTTCATGTGATTCATTGGCTCAATGATTCTAGCCAAGAGAAAATTTAGAAGATTTCTTCTTTCAACCATAACAGAATAACTGTCACTGAACTAGTCATAAACAATTAGAAAATTGGAGAAAACCTCTGAAGCAACAGTTTTTAGACATTATCAAACAGTCAGGACTGTGATACTTGAAAGAAATGAAACAAATAAGGTGTAACTGATGATCACTATTGGCTTCTGCCTAGAGGCATTTTCCAGACTATAGCACAATAAGGGAGAACTAGGCAGGCCACAGTGTTCTCCCTGAACTGAAGAGACTGGGATTGGAGTTTGGGAGTGCTTAGGTGAATAGAATTTGCAGGGCACAATGCTGGGGAAAATGGAAACTGTGCATAACGAGAACTCAAGAAATGTGCAAATCTTCACAAGACTCTGTTTAGTTTTTAGCTGAATACTCTGTGGCACATGTGCAATGCAGAACTCCATGAGGTCTTACAAAAGAGCTGTAAGCTGAAAAATTCCCAGAGTTCACATGGGACTGGGAGATGTTTGATTTTCTAAATAACTAAAAAGGAGAGACCATACTGAAAACATGGAGCATCCAGTGGAAACCCCAGAAGTTTAATGACTCAGTGCTAGAGCAGTCTAAAGCTGAGGCTACTGTATGCCCACCTTAACAAAGTTTATAAAGAAGCACCAAAAGGATCAAACTGATCCACAAATAACTTACCTTTCAGTCATAACAAAATTCAACACTCTTTGAAAGAAGTTTTCATAGGGGTGCCTGGGTAGTTCAGTGGGGTGGGATGCCAACTCTTTGTTTTGGCTAAGGCCATAATCTTGGGGTCATGAGACAGAGTCCTGAGGTGGCTCCATGCTCAGCGAGGAGTCTGCTTCTCTCCCTCTCCATCTCCCTCTGCCCCACCCCCCACTCATGCTTGCTCTCTCTCTCAAATAAAGAAATAAAACTTTAAAAATAAAAAATAAAAGAAGTTTTTATAAAAATCCAGATACCCAACAACACAATACTCACAATGTCCAGCATCCAGTACAAATTACTAGATAGGTAAAAAAAAAAAAAATCAAAAACAAAAGCAGAATACCATAACTCATATACAGGAGAAGAAATCTGTTAATAAAAATAGACCTGCAGTCACGTGGCTGGCTTAGGTGGTAAAGCATGTGACTCTTGATCTTGGGGTCGTGAGTTCAAACCCCACAATGGGCATGGAGTCTACTTAAAATAAAAATAATAAAAAATAAAATAGACCTAGAATGATAGTGATAATAAAGTTAGTTGAAAAGGACTATGAACTCGCTATTAAAAATATACCAAGGAATGAAAGGAATACATGAACATAATGAGAGAAATTAAATCATATAAAAGTAACTTTTAGTGTTACAAAATACAAAACCTGAAATGAAAATTTACCAGATAGCCTTAACAGCTGGTTGGACTCTGCAGAAGAAAAGATCAGTGAACTTGAAAATATAGCAAACAGAATCTCTCTAATATGAAACATGGAGAGAAAAATGGCTGAAAAAATAATGAAAGATTCTTAATTATCTATGAGACATGATTACATATGTGTAATTGGAATCCTAAAAGAATAGGGAGCAGAAGCATATTTGAAGACATAATGGCAACAATTTTTAAAATCTGATAAATATAAATTCACAGATCCAATATATTTTCCTTCTTTCTGGATATGATGACTTTGTAATGTGCCAACTTGGCTAGGCTGAACTACATTTCCCAGAGTTCCCTTTCTTGTACGTTTCCAGTTAGACTGCTATCACATGTCGTTAATGCATCCCACAGGCAGGAAGCAATTGCAGCTAGATTTGCGATTGTTTTACCTTCCTCTGGATCATCCTTCCACTTCTCTGGCACCCAAGCCAGGTTTGCATGTTTAGCTCCATGACACAGGGCCCAGCTTCTGCAAGATTTTTGTCACCAATGTCAGAGGTAACAAGAATGGGCACAGCTTTCAGTATCTCTTCAAGGGGTTCCAGTTGGTGTTTGTGGGCTCCATCCTGCTCATGATCTTTCTACCCTGAATGCTAGCCTTGTGGATTTCAAGCTTCAGTATCAAATGCAGAGACAAAAGTTTCACAGAAACTGCTTAACCAGATCTCACAATTATATAGAGATATACNGCTAGCCTTGTGGATTTCAAGCTTCAGTATCAAATGCAGAGACAAAAGTTTCACAGAAACTGTTTAACCAGATCTCACAATTATATAGAGATATATATATCCCTATACAATTATATAGGATATTCTATAGATATGTATACCCTACATAATCCTAAGCTCCCACAGTTATTTATGTATATTAATTATATATTATATATAATCATACATATACTATATTAATTGTATATAATATATAATTATATATACACGATATCCCTATGTAATGTATTTACCCCTATAATCCCTATATATAATACCCTTATATTATATACACACTCCTATATATATGCCTATGTACAAAGAGATTTGTTCAGGAAATTGGCTTACCCACTTACTGGTATATATATATCCACTTATACAATATATATGTAGGACTTAATCACACACACTATATATATATACATATGTATTTAGTATATGCATAGTGTGAGATACAGATATATAAATACACACACACACACACACACACACACACACACACACACACACACACACACCCTACTGGTCCTGCTTCTCTACTTCCCTGATACACTGCAATACATCTATTAATTTATAAAAGTTCTTTTATAGCAATTACTCTTACATTTCCAGCTATGACTTTTAAAATTTGAACTTCTCTGCTTTCCATATTTTAGAAGCATCTCATAGTTTTTGTTCTCCTACTGCCCCCCCCAAACAGTCAGGGATTTAACAGTTTATTTTATTTATTTTTTCTTATTTCTAGGGTTTGGAAGGCACAGAACAAGGTTTTGGTCTGAGCCCACTCTGCTATCATGAACCAGAATCTTTTAGTAGATTGGGGTTTTTTTTTTGTCTGGTTTGGTTTTTTACGTAATCTCTATATCCAACATGGGGCTCAAACTCATGACCCCAAGATCAAGAGTCGCATGCTCTACTGACTAAGCCAGCCAGGTCCAGTTAGTTGGGGGTTTTTTTGTTTGTTTGTTTTGTTTTTTTAATAAAGTATCTGGAACCATTTTTTAAAAGGCTTAGGAAAATGTCATCATTATAGCTAAGCCTTTTTAGTTTGGACAGTATGAATTTGTGAAAGGTTTAAATATAGAAATTTTAAAGGAACAAAGGATGAAGCCACAACTTTCTGCATCTGAAAAATCACTGAGAGGTAGGTTGGTATATTGTTAGAGGTAAAGGACATGTTCTCAAAAAGATACATGATAGAATTTCTACCTATTTAGGGGGAAAAGGAACAAATACTCCCTTTGCTTAAATGGCAAATCGCTTCTGTCTGAGAAGAAAATTAATTATCAACTTTACCTTAATTTTTTCATGTCACACTAACATCAGATTGATTTCAGAAAAAAACTCTGAAAAAACTATTGTCTATCAAATTTTGAACTTTCAAATTTATAAAATGTTAACTATATTAACAAAGCATTGTCAGGTAACAGAGTTCCTAAATGAATCTCAATTAGCATATCAATTCTTATGTAAATGATGTGTCTGGGTGCTAGAGAAATCAATTCTAGCACAATTTAATTCTTAAATAAATTAAGTTGAATAATCTTTTTGCTCTGTTGTCACGCAATTTTCAAATTATTTATTTATTTTTTTTTACACTCTGACTAGCAAAGGGATAAGGTTTATAAAGCATTTTGTAAACTCCAAATCACCAGGAAAAGGTAAGGTAATATATTTTAACTCTTGGTTTGACTAAGCCCTACCCTACTGTAGTGGTCATGGAAAATGTCATCTCTCACTTGTATATCTGGTAATATAAATTTTTCCCTGTCAATATGCCTTTCGCATTGTTAGAAGGAAATAATACCATGAAGTTAAGTAACCGAAGGTGAAAGTAACCAAATTAAAGTGTGCTAATGGTATTTGAAGACTAAAACCTCCCTAAGTCCCAGTTTACTCTTTTCTGGTCTTTGGCCTTACGTATCTAGTTAGGGAAGGAACACAGACGCTCCTGGCATCAACTTTCCAGTTCCAAGATTCTGTATAGTGATGAATTAACTTGACTCAAAGAGAGGTTTGGCCTTTGTCCCTGCTGCTGGGAGTTAATCTTTGTACCTTTGGAATTTCCCGAAGAATTCCAATAAAAATGTGTTATATTCACAGTGGGCCCTCAGACCACACCTTATAGTTTCTGCTAATTAGATGATTCATTGTGGACACCTGACAGGTTATGCGAAGAGATAACTCAGTATAGAGGCCCGGCCTACACCAATAGTTTTAAAGTGAACACAAACCACACCATAAAGACTTTGAGCTGCATTATGACCAATCTTACCTCCCAGGAGGGGAGAGGGCTGGAAATGGAGCTGAACCATAATGTGGGCCATGTTCAATAGTCATGCCTAATGAAGCCTCAGTAAAATCTCAACACCAAAGCTCAGGTGAGCTTGTTAGTTGTCCACATTCTATGTGTGTATTGCCACACATAGACACCAGGAGAGTAATGCATCCTTGAGGACATGGAAGCTTCAGGCTTAGAGCCTTCTCAGTCCCAGATCCTGTCCAATGCATATCTTCTTTTGGCTGCTCTGATTTGTATCTTTTGCTCCAAGAAAATTGTTATCATATACATAGTACTTTCTTGAGTTCTGTGAGTCATCCTATCAAACAATCAAGACTGTGGAAGTCTGTAAATTTGTGCCCAGTTAATCTGATGTAAGGATGGCCCTGGGAACCCTCAAACTTATGGGTGGTGTCAGAAGTCTTGAGCAGACTTGGCAGTTTGGAGGACTGTGCCCTTCACCCAAAGTTGAAGTAGAGATTTAAGATATGCAGAGGCTAGATTTAGTGGCTGACTGGAATTTGGAGTCCTGAAGTAGGAGGTTGACATGGATGACTTGAGCCAGTTAGATGCCTATATCCCAGGTCTTTATCTCCTAGTGTCTCCCTAGTGCGATTTCCTTTAGTTCTAATGGGACTGATGAGTGACTTTTTTTTCATTCATCCATTCAATAAACATTTCTTGGCTGTCTATTGTATACCTAGCAATGTACTAACATTGGATGCTTCTTGTTCTCATGACCCCTACAGACCCATGAAGAAGAGAGACATAGAATAATTACCCCTGCAAATAGTGGAAACATGGAACAGTAGGCCCTGAGCTAGTCTTAGGAGTCAAGGAAACCTTCCTAGAAGTGGATGAGCGTTCTAAGCAGAGCGATTAGCACATGCAAAGGCCAAGGCAGGATGAAGTAGATCACACTGGAAACTGAAAGGAGCCACCATGGCTAGGCAGCAGAGAGGGGAGCAGAGATAGGGAGAGGGAAGAGTGGTCTGCTCATGCAGAGTCTGGTGCATGATATTAAAGATTTTGGAGTTTATTCTTAGAGAAGTAGGAGATAAGACTTTGAAGGGTTTAAAGTAGTGACAATTATATTTGTGCATTTAATAGTTACTTGACATGCAAGGAAAGACCCTACACTCACTCCAGGATATGACTGGTAGTAGATAACTGTTTCAAAGTGATGATAGGGCAGTTAGGAGTGGTGGAGATAAGTGGATAGATTTAAGATAATGCAGGAGCTGGATTTAATAAGCATTTGGTGATTGACTGAAAGTTGGAGTACTGGTGTGGGATGTCATGGATGACTCCCAGGTGTCAGACTTGGACAACCAGGAACATGGTGGTGCCATTCACTGAGGCAGAGAATACTGGAAGAGGACAGGTTTGTCAGGGAAACGTCCCAAGATCAATTGAACTTGCTGAATTTTTTAAAAAAGATTTTATTTATTCATTTGGCAGAGGGAGAGAGAGAGAGAGAGAGAGAGAGAACAAGCAGGGGGAGAAGCAGGCAGGAGAGAGAAGCAGGCTCCTTATGGAGCAGGGAGCTGATGTGGGGATTGATCCCAGAACCCTGAGATCATGACCTGAACCCAAGGCAGACGCTTACCTGACTGAGCTACCCAGGCGCCCCAAACTTGCAGAATTTGATGTGCCTAGAAACCATGTGTTTGGAGATGTCTACTATGAAGTTCCATTTATGGGTCTGAAGCTCAGAGGAAAGGTCTATGCTGTATATGTAGATCTAGAAGTTGTGGGTATACAGGAGCTATCTGAATTCATGACAGTGCTAAACTTACCTAAAGAGAAGGTGCAGAAAGAGAAGCTCTAGTACGACTTTAGCTATATGCTCTGTTCAAACACATCAACCCTTGAGTCCTTTATCGGGGACTAAAGACTAGGTTGGGGCAGCAGATTAGGGGGAAGAGTCAGAGAAAGTAGATATGTATGGTCACCATCTTTCCCTCCTTTTCCTCCTTCCTCCTCAAGCAGGAAGTTAGGGAAGGTTGTAATGGAAATGGGTAGGTTTTAGGCATTGTCTGGGGGTTATCTGGAGATCAAACTCCTGCTTCTGTAGGCAACTGCCTTCCCAGAGCTAGATCTCTGCTCCTTTTGCTAAAAAACATGCTGTAACTACATAGCTAGCACTGACTTTTCTGTGAGGTGACAAAAGTGTTAATTAACTAGATGGGGGGAATCCTTTCACAATTTGTACTTTGTCAATCATCATGTTGTATACTTTAAATATCTTACAACTTTGTATTGTCTCAATAAAGCTGAAATTAAAAAAATAATGACTTCAGATAGTTTTTATTTGTTTTGTGGTTTTCTTTTTTAGGGAACAAGAGGATCTGTTTTGCATGTAAATATTCAGATTATACTTTTTTTATTCTTGAATATTCTTTTTTTTTTTAAGATTTTATGTTTAAGTAATCTCTGCACCCAACACAGAGCTCGAACTCACAACCTCAATATCTACCAAAAGTCTCAAAGCTCCACTGAGCAAGCCAGGCACCCCTTATTCTTGAATGTTCTAAGGCTATTATTCAGTTTCCCAGAGATCCTCAGTCAGAAGTCTTGTGGGGAATGAGAACTTTAACAGGTCATGTACTGTTGCCAGCCCACTTCCCAGCCCCGAGACTCCATGAGGATATAACTTTTCATCCCATTCAGATACACCAGGGTTAAATCATATTCTGTGACACTAAACAAGTGATAGAACAGGAAATTCTCAGCCGCATTCCCTCAACATCAATATTATAAAATGATTTCAGTCTCTTCAGAATAGGGTCTGACAAAATAGTCACTAAGCTATGGGAAGACTGGGTTTTAGCCAATATCATTTTCTGTCTTTAACCACTTAAATAGCTATGTGGCCATCCAGCTCTCATTATGACCTTCATTTGTCAGGTGCTTGAAAATAGCCCAGACACTTTTTTCTCCAAAGAAAGGCACCCTCCTGGGAAGGATGAGCCAGAAAGAGAGAGAAGGAGAGAGAAAGAGCCATCAAGCTCACAGCAGGAGCTAGAAGTCCTATTTCCTGGGAGAGCCATTTTGATTTGTGCATTGATGAGACTGCTCTCTGCCTAGGAATGCCCTTTAGGACAGGCAGCTCTCCCATCCCAGGCACAGGCTCCTAAAGGAGCAGGCGAAATGTGTCATTTCATCTCTAGTTTGGCCATGTTTGCTTCCTTGCATTCACATTCACCCCCACCCTGACCCTTTCTGTGCGCCTTCCCTACCCCAACCTAGCTCCACAAAGATTTTACACCTATAAACCTCAGAGATAGCCTTCCAAATATTTTTTTCAGAAAAATATACATAGGGGCACCTGGGTGGCTCAGTCAGTTAAGTGTCTGCCTTCCACTCGGGTCGCAATCCCAGGGTCCTGGAATCGAGCCCTACATCGGGCTCCCTGCTCAACGGGAAGCCTGCTTCTCCCTCTCCCACTCCTGCTCGTGTTCCCTCTCTCACTGTCTCTATCTCTGTCTAATAAATAAATAAAATCTTTAAAAGAGAGAGAGAGAGAGAGAGAGAGAGAGAGAGAAATATACATAAAGTGCTTGGCTACTTACTCTGCTTCTCAAGCTCCTAGTCATGCAAAATATTTCTACAGTATATGTTGTATGCCCAGTTCTTCTTATGCCAAGAGAAAACTTTGGCTGATCAAAAATGTTTATCATCTTTACAACATTTCATGGAAGTTGATATAACTGAGAACTGTTCTGTCTCACACACCTTAATCTTAATATTTAATGACCATCTGAGGAAAGAAAGCAGATAAGAAGCCATTTGAATCTAAATCACTCCATATATGAAATTAAGTGAGAGCCAGGACAAATACAAATACGCACAACTTTGTAAGTAGTCAGGGATGTCCTTTGTTGCCAAGCCTCGTTTTCTGGTATGATCCCATGAGAGTTTCTTCATATTTGTGAGGGTCCATAATCCAGGTTCATGGCTATTGATGAAAATGCCCTGAGAAACAAAGGGCTGGTTTTCAACACATCGGCAATATCTTCTTCTTGGTTATATAAGTAGATCCACTTCAGGGAAAGAGAAGGAGGAGATCAAGGTCTTGATATTTGTGATATTAAAAGAAAATCCAAGGGATCATGAGGGAACTTCTGTGGTTCTGTTAATATTCCATCTCATGGATTCTGGTTAAACAGCTATGTTTTTCATGAAAAGTCACCCACTTACACTTATGAGCTGTGCATTTTTATGTATGTTTGATACTTCAAAAGACATTCATATTTTTAAAAATCCATTAATGTAATTGATCTTCCAAAGCCTGATGAGCAGATGACATCCAATCCATCGCAAATCTACCTAGAGCTGTGTTGTCGAATATGGTATCCACTAGACACATGAAGCTAGTGAGTCCTTGAAATGTGTCTAGTCCAAAATGAGACATGTTGTAAGGATAATATACACACTAAATTTTAAAGACATGGTATGAAAAACAGGTAAAATATGTTATTAATCATTTTATATTAATTATGTTTAAATCATGTGTTTTAGATATATAGGGCTAAATAAAATATATTGTTAAAATTAATCTCACCAGTTTCTTTTTGCTTGTTATATGGTTATTAGGAAATTAGACATTACATCTGTGGCTCACACTATGTTCTCTTGGGCAGCGTGGCCCTAGTGTCTCCAACTCTGCCACTAGGCTGACTGTGAGGTCAATTAGTGTAAATCCTGGCTTCACACACTCATACCTAATGCATTTGCCAATGAAACAGCACAGAATATTTTATCTTCTAGGGAAAAAGAACAATGATTTACCTTGATTTGTAAATTCAGGTTAAATATACACACATTATACTTGACTTATTTTAATTAACCCTCAACCAAATTGTGAATTAATAACAGGGAATGGTGTAAAATGTTTGAAAGCTAAAAATAATAAAAGTAGGGACACCTGGCTGGCTCAGTAGGTAGAACGTGTGACTATTGATCACTCTTGATCTTGTGAGTTCGAGCCCACGTTGCGTGTAGAGATTATTAAAAAAAAAAAAAGATAGCAAAAATAACACTTCTAAACTGGACAAATCTGGGAAGTCAGAATTCAGACAATCATTAGTCCAGGCCACTCTAGCTAGGGAAACAGTACCTTCTTTCTTGGGTTAAAAGTGTTAAAAGTCTTCCCCTTTGTCTGATATTTCTACTTTCTGCTGGATACTTTTTCACAATTGATATTCAAGCTGTAGAAAACATTCCTCCATCAGCGGAATCTGGCACAATAACAGGCTCTTCAGATAGCAGGGTTGGCATTTTTCAAATTCACTCTGGATTTGTTAAGTGGTTTGCAGCTGAGAAGCTAGACGAGCTGACTTTTCACTGTATGAATTCTAAAAATGCTCAGAGGCAAGCATCTTAAGAATTGCAATATTCTGTGGGCTATGTAATCAGTACATTATCAAAATATATGCATTTTTGATTATTACAGTAATCTAAAAATTGCTAATTATATAAGAGCTTGCTAACTAAGACATAATTACGGTTAACACATTATTTGATGTGTACTTCTGTTATTGGCAAACTCTGAAACTAGTTACATATTTTTCCTTGAATATTTGAAATCTGTTCCAAAGTGTTAGACTCAGTCAAAGCTAGAAGCATTTGAGTAGGCTTAGGAAAATTACAACTTTCTACCATGACAGTCACTGGGGAAACATCTACCAATGGAAGTTTGAGAAAATTGTGTAACATAGGCAAGGAGGAAGGAGGACTCATTGTGATTGCATTCTTCTGTTTGCCAAGGTTCTAATTCCCACTCTTAAACTGATTATTCCCCCTGCACAGAGCTCACAGCTAGAACATTTGATATTTTTATATGTAATGGTAACCATTTTTACATTTGATAGCTGTTGGAAAAATCAAAGCCTCAGCATCTATAGGACAAACATTCTTTAAAAGCAGCAACACTATCAAATAAATTTCATTTGGTATTGCACTTGACTCAAAGATTGCTCTACTTGTGTTATTATAAACCAGGTATTCAGAACAAAAAGAATGTGGGAAATGAGAGGGAGGGAGAGGGAAAGAAAGGCTGTCAAGGGGAGGAGGAGGAAAGAGAATGGAATGGTGCAACCTCCAGAAATCACGAAAACACTAATTTGAGCTTATCTTATACTTGATGTAAACGGTGTAAGTGTAAGCGCACCCGATCCTTGGAAAGGCAAGTAGGCTGATGAAATAGCTATAGTTAATTAAGTGATGCTAAGTAATTAGTCTTTAGAGCCTATTAGGGTGGAAAGTTAAAATATATTGTCCTTACAGCAAGCCAGAAGCCATCTCTTCCAGGCATTTGTTGGCTAGCTCCCCAGCCTGCATTCCTTTTTACCACCATTTCAACAAGACCCCATCCACCCCAATATCAGGTTTTAGATGCGACTAATCCCACCCTTATTTCCAGGGTGGACCCTGATTGGCTTTCGTCATTCAAGGTATCGTATTTGCCAGGCCAGAGTACTCCATTCAGCAGTAGGCAGAAGATCCAATCGGTGCAGTGGGACATAAGAAGCGATGTTTAGGGGCTCTCTGGGAGAGAATTATGAGAGTTCCCTGTGAGGTGCTTGCTCTTCTCCCTACACAGTCATGAAACTAGCAGCTCCAGTTGTGGCTGGAGCCTCACGGAGACTGTAATAGTTAACCACTTTGCAAATGGACTTGATTCTGTGACACACAGAGAGGAAACAAAATCGGATCCCTGGTGGTATCTTTGCTTATTAAATCAACTTTATTAAGATATCAATAACATAAGATAAAATGCACCCATTTTAAATATATATAAAGTTGATAGTTTCTGGGCGCCTGAGTGGCTCAGTCGGTTAAGTGTCCCACTCTTGACTTCAGGTCAGGTCTTTGTTTTGTCTCTATTGTATGTCACTCTGTATCAGGCTCTGTACCAGACATTTTTGTTCTGATATATTTTATATATATATGTATATGCATATTTATCATATATATCATATATATTATACAATACATATTATATATGTTATAGTATATATTATACTATATATAATATATTGTATAATATATAATACATTACACATATCATACATATTATTATACATATATAATATATTGTACGCTATATTATATATCATGCCATATATATGATATATTATATATGCATATATATACACACATATATAATATATATGCATATATATATATATGAATGAGAGAAAGAGTGTGTGAGAGAGAGCATGAGCAGGGAGGAGGGGCAGAGGAGAGGAAAAAGAAACAGGCTCTCCACTGCAGGGAGCCTGATACAGAGTTTGATCCCAGGACCCTGGGATCATTACCTGAGCTAAAGGCAGATACTTAACCAACTGAACCACTCAGCCCCAACTTTCTTTCTTTTTGCTTCAGTCTGGCCACCCAACATTTTTCTGCAATGTTTTTAAGTTCACTGCTCTTTTCTGAGTGTCTAATCTGCTGCTAATCCCATCCAATGAAATATTTACTTCAGACATTGTGTTTTTCTTTTTTTTTAACATTGTGTTTTTCAACTCCAGAAATTTCCATTTTGTTCTTTTAAAATTTCTTTTATCCTCCTCTTTATGCTCTTGCTTTCCCTTAGATACTTGAACATACAATAGTTGTTTTAGGGGCTTTTTCTGTTGATTCCATCATTGCTGTTATTTTTTTTATCTTTTTCTTTTCTTTCTGCTTTTCTATATTGACACTAATTTTTTTTATTGGATGCTAAACACTATGAATATTATACTGTTGAGCATCTGAACTTTTTCCTTCCTGTAAAGGAGATTGAATTTTGTTTTGGCTGGCAGTTAAGTCACTTGCAAGTCAATTTGATCCTTTTGAAGTTTGTTTATAAGCTTTTTTGGGGTATGTCTAGAGTAGTCTTTAATCAAAAGCTAATTCAATCCTACTACTAAAATGAGATATTTCTATCAACTGCCTGAGTGTTCAACTAGATCTCTGAGTTCTAACTGGTCAGAACCTGAATATCTTCTATTCTTGCATGATTCTGGGAATGGCTCAGCTCATAGAGTTGTTCTTTGCCAGTCCATGGTATTACACTTGAGAGGTGTATAGCTTAGTATTCAACCACAGACATAAGACCACCCCTGTGGAGGTTTACCCATTTCTGGAACTCTGTCTCTGCTGGTTTTCTGCTTGGTGTTAACACCCACACCCACACCAAGCATGGTCTAAGAGCCTGCTAGCTATGAAGCATGCCACCTTGGCTATGTTAGGGAACATGCCACTGACATCTGAACCACATTATGGCCATCCCGCCAAATAGATGCCTCACTTCTGTCTCTCCCCTTAATTATGTCAGCTCCAGTTAAGTCTCATGTTGTTGGAATCTAAATCATATGAGGGACTCCATGTGGAAGAGAGTCTAGTTTTTAGATTTCCATTCTCTGAGCTCAGGGAGGCATATCAGAAAGAGATCAGTATNGAGCTCAGGGAGGCATATCAGAAAGAGATCAGTATGGATCCTTAGCAAGCCAATACATACTGACCACATAAAATATTTCAAACCATGAAAAAAAAACGGATTGAAATTCATTTAACATCCACGAGCAAATCAACTCACTTACCAAATATTAAAGTTTGTCACATCTGCTTCACCTTATTTTTAAAGACATAAAATTTAACAGATACATTTAAAACCTTAGTTTTACCCCTTTTAGACTTCATTCCCTTCCCCAGTGGTAATCACTATTTTGAATATTCATTTATTTTATTGATATGTGCCAAAAAAGACATATCAAGATTATACAACACACAAGTGTGACTAATATTTCCAATGCTCAATTTCCAACATTTCTTATCAGAAGATATTTTTAGGGGCACCTGGGTGGCTCAGTCACTTGAGCATCCAACTCTTGATTTCAGCTCAGGTCATGATCTTGGGATTGGAGATCAAGCCCTGCATCAGGCTCCAAGTTCAGCAGGGAGTCTGCTCCAGAGTCTCTCTTTCCTTCTGCCCCTCAACCCCCACACTCGTTCACTCTCTTTCTCAAATAAATAAATCTTAAAATATACATATATATATACATATATATGTATATATATATATATATATATTTACATGTACGTAGCTCCTGTGATAGACACCTTCTTGTGGTCTCCTAGAAAGATAGGCCCAGCTCCCCCCCTGAGAAGAGAAAATTTGAGGGAAAGATATTTCATCGCTCCAGCTAGGTCCTTTCTCTCAGGTACATGAGGCTCTCTCAGGGCTTCACTGAGCTTAAATCATAAGGGGTTCTCTGTCTTTGCCCATCATTGACTGAAGCGAATAGCACTGTGCCTTCTCCAACTGTCCCAAGTATCACCTCCCCAGGTATGCTCAGAGAATGAAGTGAATACATCCTGGAATCCATGAAGGATGCAGCAGTTCTAGACTGAGGGGGTCTGAATGCCTACAGAGTTGGGATTTACTGGGACAGGTGTCTGGAAGGGTGCCTTCACTCTAGCTCTGTAAATTCTCTGTCAGAATATCCGAAATCAAACAAATCTTACTGACCAAAAGAGTCTTTTTTTTTTTTTCTGGGCCTGCCCTACCCACAAAAAANCCTGCCCTACCCACAAAAAGTTTCTATTTTTCCATTGATATCATTTCGGCTTTGTTTTTTGAAAACAATGTTTTTATGCACAGACAGCATCTACACTTTCTCCAACTAGAGTCACTTCACAATGGAGAAGCTCAAATCTACATTACTTCTCTAATTCTGAGAGAAAGAGGAAGATAGGCCGATGAAATGGGAAGGGAAAATCTCAGTGCACATTACATTTCACAAACACATCAACAACCTAGACAAGAGGATAAACTACCTCATACTCAAGATATATCAAAATATATCAAGATATTTTTCCAATATGTGACTCATAGGACTCCCTCCCCTCCTTNCAAGATATATCAAAATATATCAAGATATTTTTCCAATATGTGACTCATAGGACTCCCTCCCCCCCTTTTTTACTTCTTTTCTATAATTCTATAAAACATGTTGTGCCAAATGACAACTCCCAACAGTAGATGATAGCGTATTTCTGTCAATAGAGAACAGTTATAATATGGCCATGCTCTACGAAACTGGAGATATGATTCTAATTAACCCATTTTTCTTTTACTTTCTTTTGTTCGGTGACATACTTATCTCTCCAGATCTGGTTTCACTGTGGAAGAAACTGAAATTATGCTCTAGAGTGGGTTTCTCTGTGTTTCTTTCTGCCTTATCTTTGTAAGGGACAATGGTTTGTCTACGAAAATTTGTTGTCCCATTATTAAATTTTAGAAGCCAAGACCTACTATCTAATATGCATCACTTCTTTTCAGAGCTACTTTATTCTTGAGGGCAAAAAAAGAAAAAGAGAGAGAGAGAGAGAGAGATAGCTGACCTAGGTCCCTGGCTAGCTTACAAAACCTTAAATGATTTTTCTTTTCTTAATTTAAAAGATGGCAAAATGATTTTTCTTTTTTTAATTTAAAGGAAGGTGATTTATCTGAAAATTGTCAGCAAACAAATGAGCACAAGCCATGTACCATTAACTTCCTAAGAGTCAGGGTAATGCACTGGATAAGCACACAGATAGCAGAGCAAGAAAACACTAAGTACTGAATCCTGGCTCTTAAACTAAATAGATATATAATTTGGGCATAGCATTTTACCTCTAGGATTTTATTTTCTTATCTGTAAAAGGAACTAATAATGTCTCATCACAGATTTGTGAGGATTACATGAGGTAAGTTTTGGCTTCACTTGGTACATGGTATTCATTCACTTATTCTATGCAACCTTTCACTACCTACTTTTTTGAAAACATAAACTAGTTTGAAGAAAAATCTTATACTAATGCTCACAGTGAGTAATTTTAAGCTTTTTGGGAAATAATTGATAAAAAAAATTTTGCAATAGAAATATCTGACAGAGAAATTTAAACTACTTTTACCACTACTGTTGAAATAGATATATATTATAGTTGACCAGATACTTACAAAATATTCAAAACCTGTGAATAAACCTGTGAAGTATTATTTTATTTTTAAATTCTTAAAAAAAAGACTTATGTATTTACCTGAGAGAGAAAGCAAGCATGGAGCCAGACATGGGGCTTGATCTCACGACCCTGAGATCTCAACCAAGAGTCGGTCACACAACCAGCGACGCCACCCAGGCACCCCATGAAGTATTACTTTAAATAAGTTCCATTAAAAATTTCTACTGCTCTTAACATGAGAAATAAACATGAAAAGAAAAAAATCCTTTTATTCATAAGCATTTGCCAGGGACCCTCACTATTTAAAGCAGCCATAGGTGTCATTGGAAGTTTTGTGGAATGTTTTTTTCCCATTGACTTCAATGATAATTTCAAGGGAAAAATTTAGTAATTTAGTATCATCCCTTAAATTTCTTTTCAGACACATTTTATTTCAAGGTGATGCCTTCTTATGTCTAAGACTGACTAAGCCCAAATAACTGTCAATAGTGGAAGAGTTAAATAAATTATGGTACAGCCACAAAACCAATGCCTGAAGTTGAAAAAGACCTCTCTGTGCTAATATGGGAAAGATCTCCCCCTTGAGCTAGTTAAAAAGCTGAGTGTCAAACAGTGTGTAGTATGAAACCTTTTGTGTAAGAAGTGGGGGGGGGGTAAGAATATAAATCTGTATTTGCTATATGTGCACCAAGTAATTCCAAAAGGAGATATACAATCTCCCCTCTTCCTATTATGGAGAAGAAAAGGGTAGATGTAGGTATGCAAATACGAGTGACACTTTAATGTACATATTTTGATATCATTTTGATTTTTAAAAACATATGACAGAATATAAGAAAAGAGTTTTTCAAAAACCAGGAAAATGACATTACAAATACTATTCAGTGGAAATACAGGTTATATAGTAACATATAGTGCATGATGCCATTTTTGAAAAATTGCGAGTACATATGTTCATGTGCATGGAGATATATAGTGGGGTGTTGAGCAGAATTTAAGGCATGGTAAGATTTCGGGTAACTTTCGCTTTCTTTTTTCCCCCTTTTCTGAACAGATTGAATATCTGTGTTTTAAGAACAATCAAACTATGAATGAAGACTGACCAGAGGAGGAAGAAGAAGATGGAAGAGGAGATGAGGAAGAAAGCGTGACTATAAAAATACATCAGCTCTTTATATATACAATGGAATACTATGCAGCCATCAAAAGAAACGAAATCTTGCCATTTGCAACGACATGGATGGAACTAGAGGGTGTTATGCTAAGCGAAATAAGTCAATCAGAGAAAGACAATTATCATATGATCTCTCTGATATGAGGAACTTGAGGGGCAGGGCAGGGAGTCGTGGGGGGTAAGGAGGGAAAAATAATGAAACAAGACTGGATCGGGAGGGAGACAAACCGTAAGAGACTCTTAATCTTGTGAAACAAACTGAGGGTTACTGGAGGGTGGGAGGGTAGGGATAGGGTGGATGGGTTATGGACATTGGGGGGGGGTTGTGCTATGGTGAATGCTGTGAAAGGTGTAAGCCTGATGATTCACAGACCTGTACCCCTGCGGCAAATAATAAAAAAATTAAAAAAAAAATACATCAGCTCTTCATCAGAATTCCTTCAAATCTTCGCTTACCTTTTACCTCCTCTCTTCTCTCCAGCCTATTAGAAGTGCAATTTGTACTCCTCCCTCCACCTATCCAATCCCCCTTTATTCAGTTTTTCTATTCTATTTCTCTTCTAGCATTTATCACCTTCCAACACACAGTATTTTTAACCTTCTTGTTTAAGTACATAGGGGGGAAAGCCTGGCATTTAGTAGGTGCTCAATAAATACATGTTGAATGAATGAGCTAATTATTGTCTCTACGAAGTTCAGTGCTCTACAGAACTGAACGATAGAACTGCTTCCATTCAGTGACATCCCTGTCACAGAAGACAGAGTATTTTTCTCACTTTGAATTTGCAAATTCTGTACACAAACACATGATTTGTCAAGTTGTTTTGAAATGGTTCAACAATAGGAAAGGTTGTGAATACATTCTGAATGTTATCAGATGCCACTAAGGAAGTGGTGGTTGAGCTTTCAAACAAGAAAGCTAAATCTCCTGGTCCTTTTTTGTTCCATTTTCCTTTGCCTCCGTCATCTTTCCTTTCTCTTCTATATCAATGTCTGTGCGTGTTATGATTTCCATGAATTTATTCTTGTGATTGGGGCTTCAGCAAAGTGAAGCCATAGGAAGGAAGAAGGGTATGAAATCTGGATGAGCTTGGCGCTAGTAACCGATCCCTTTAAGCAGCCTTTTGTCCAAAAGGATGCAGGAAAATTCAGCTTGATTCAAGTGGTATGATTTCCAAAAAGATCCAAGAAAGAGAACTGTGAAGCTATAGCAGCAGGAATCCAAAAAAGAGTCATTCTTGAGAGGGGAGGCTAAGAAATGTCATTAATCACCATTTTCCAAGATACGTCCTGCAGAATACAATTTTCCATAGTTATTAGTACATTTTATGCGATCAGGAAGGATTCTGTATTCAAATCAGCTTGGGAAACACTGAGCTAGATAGTGTTTTCCTTCGAGCAAGACTGTTCTGAGCCTTTAGAATTCTTCTGTATAATGTGAATCTCCAAGAAGGAATTTTCATTTGTAGCATTTCTCCATCTTTTGTTTGTTTGGAACCCATTTCTCTGCAGATCATCTTGTAGGACAATTCTTTCATCAGGCGCCTTTAGGAAAAGGCAGAGGGGACTGGCTAGAATTGGGCAGGGTCCCACATTTTCTGCCAAGCAGTTTGGGGATCAAGTTAGAGCTCGTTCCAAGTGCCAAGGGACCAAGGCATGCCATCTTCCATGGAATGGCAGCATGGCAGAGTGGAGGAGCCCAGGCTTGGAAATCAGGGAGATGTGGTGACCAAACCACTTTCTAGTTGCAGGATTTGGGTAAGTTCTTTAATCCTTTGTTTCTTTAATCCTTGTGTTTCTTCACCTATAAAATGGAGAAAATTATGCTTCCCCCCCCCATCAAGTAGTGGTGAGGAATAAAATAGGGTATTTTATATAAAGCTATCAGCATAATGCCTAGCAGAGTGACTTTTCAATTAATGACAGCAGTCATATTCAGTAGTTGGGGAAGTTTTATATTTTGTTTGTTAGTGTTGACTTTCTGTAGGCTGGTTCAATTCTTCATGGCATAGGGATATTTTGCAATGCCATGGATACCTCAGTTTCCAAACTTCTCTCTACACCTGCAGTTCTGCAACTCCAGAAATTATTCTGGATCCCACTAGACAATGGACTCAGGTTATGGCGTCCCACACCCCGCCCCCTGGATCTGGTTGGAAAATCTCAGGACCAGGTCCTGGCGAGCTTGTATGCTGAGAGAGGCAGTACCTCCTGCCAAGACTGTAGCTTATATCTATATCTCTCCTTCTTTATTCTACATTCCACCTGACATGCCAAGAAACAGCAACACAGTGGCTGATCTTCCGATAATATAGCAACCGTATTAGAATAGATAATTGAGTAGATGATTGTTTTTTACATGTGGCCATTTTTTCTTATCAAACCATTTTCATTAGCTAAAACCTTTTATACATTCTGTAGAGAAAATGCCAAGCCATAAACACAAACAGTCCCAGGATGGACTTTTAGGTACAATACATTCTTGGGCCACAGTGCAGGAGACAACCTGATAGATAAAGGGGTACTTAATGACAGGAATTAACAGTACCTATTTCCTATAGGTCATTTATTGCAAACAATAGCCTTCTTAGCCTGGCCTAGATAATCCAGCATGGCAATGACAGTATGACAAAGTATCTGATTTCTATATTTAATTCAATCTAATTTTTCCCAGACTATCTTGTTCATTTTTGAATATGTACTTTATCCAGAAATACTGGCTTGCATATGGGGTTTTTTGCTCATAATCAGAGCATTTGGAGCCGGTTAAGAGGATCCCAGCATATGGCCCTCACTGATTTGCTGCTGCTGCTGAACACTTCCAAGTATCTTGTCCAACCTTGAGAGGGGCAGGCAAACACCTGACTTCCTCTTACAGTTGCTTAGGACAACTGACTTGAAGGCTTTTTAGAGAAAAATCCACAAAGGTTTCTCCTCTTCTCCAAAAACATCTTGATTTCTAGATGCCAAATGCATTTTTTCCCATTCCTTCCACCATTTAAATCAATTAATGAAAGTTTCTATTTAGAAAGATGAAAGAGTTGGAAGAAAATTCAATGACTTTGCCAGGAAAAAAGAAGAATCCACCTTAGGATCGAACTCTCTCAAGTCATATGTGTCCTTTCCTTGTTCGCTCACTCCACAAATATTTATTGAGCGCTGACTGTTGTAAGACATTATGTAAGATTCTGTGAGGGAAATAGAGATGAGTAAGTCACCAGCCCTTTCCTCAGCAGGCCATAGTTTCTTAGGGGAGGCAAGATTTAGGCACAAGTGTTTGTAACAACACTTACAAAGAGTCAGAAGGAGAAGAGAAGGAGATGAAGTGCTATCCACTGTAACTCAGCCAAGGAAGAGATTAGCTCTTCCTGAGGGAGGATTTGTGCATGCTGAGGTGTATCCTTTCCAGAACTCTCTCTTGACATTCACTCTTCTTTCAATCGATGCCTGATGATGCCCTTACAGTGTGTATGAAACGCTAGGGAGTTAGTTCTCTTAACACTGATAAAGGCCTGGAGGAAGATGATGGAGGCGTGTGGAAAACACCCCCTGCACAGAAGGGAAGCCCCAGGAGTAGCAGATAACCACTCGCGCTGAAAGTGTTTGCAAACAGATGCCCTCCGACACAGCACTGGCACGAAGGGAACTCGGAGAACATTAGTCACTTCCTCACTGGGGGGACAGGGAAGGCCAGCATCGGCCGCCTGGTGAACAGAAAAATTTAAAATAACCTGACTAAATTAGAGAAGTGGTCAGAATGCTTTTTTTAAGTTCCCTGGAGATAAATACAGGGTAGTGCCTTCAAGAGAGGGAAGTGAAGGGTACAAATAGAAGGTGAGACGTGCCTGGCTCCAGGCGAGGACGTCTGAACAAGAGCCAGCCATGAAAATAGATAAGCTGCAATCAGTCATAACACCAGCTCTTAAAACACTGCACAGTGTTGGGATGAACAAACAAGCGCTTGGAGGAACAGTGAGATCATCCTCCCTTTTTGCTTGCTATTAGCTCAACTTTCCTCAGAGCCCTGCATCCATTTCTGAGGTCCGAAGTGAGAGGAACACCGAGAACTTGGGGGATCGTTCTATCCCTAAATTCAACAGGGATTAGAAAATAAGACGTATGCAAACAAGTAAGAGACAGAGTTCAGTCTAAAGGAGAGAAAGCCAGGAGATGATTAGATTGGCATCTTTCACTGGCAAGCTCGTATGTGTATTTTTTTATTCAGCTGTTCTCTGTTTTCACTAGGGAGCAAACAGACTTTTTAAGCTACAGGACAAATATTTGGGGTTAAATATTAAAAGAGTTGTCTCAAATGGGGCTCAAACCCTAGTTTCGACCAATTCTTATCTCGTCGAAAGCCTCCTTTGCTAGGGGAAGGGCCTTCGGAGACCTGCTTGGGGATCCTGCTCTTCTTGGTTTGAATTAGCTTAACGCTGGTAGAGATTAGTCACTAATAGGTTCCGTTTCGTACGATTTTTTAAGGCTTTTTCCCTCTTCCTGGCCTGCAGTTTGTAGTACTCTGTCTCCTCTGTGTTCTAATAATAACGCTCTAGTGGGGGGCCCTGATCTGGTGCCCTCCCCTCCCCCGCCATCAGAGAAACTCTCCCAGCTCCTCAGCCCTCACTGACCTTCCTTCACTCACGCTGTCTCAGCTGAGACTCCCTTCCCTCCAAGGGCACTTCTTCCCATTGCCCTCAGGTTTCTCCCCTCCCGTCCCCCCTATTTTAGTAACGAGAGGAGGCAGGGCTGCCATGCTCCCTTCTCCTCATTTCTACTCCTACCCCCTACTATTGTTTCATCTTGAAACAAACCAACAAACCAACAAACCACAGTTCCACTCTCCGAGCTTCGTGGTTTTCAGCTCTGCCCCTCCTTCTGTCTTCCTGTCTTCTTCAGACACCTTGCCCCTCGCTTCCCTGGTATTGATCAAAGTCTTAGCCTCTGGCCTGCAAGCTCTGCTATCCCCAGGGGCCTCAATGCACACGTGACAATCATTTGACAAAACGTCCCCTCATTCCGCACGTGCTCATCTCCATTGGTTTGCTCTCCTCGAAGTCATCTACTCCGGTGCACACGCATCGGGTCTTGCCTCACGCACGGCTCTTCCACAGTTAGAACCACGGATGCAACCACGCTCTCAGCTCGCCGCTCCCGCCTCCGGGCTCGTTCAGCTCCTCCCACGGAGACCACTGCCTTCAGCCACTTCCGGCCTTCCGGCCTCCGGACTTCCGGGTGGTGCTGCCGCCTCGGACGCAGTGCATTGACCTTCTCTGGTCTTCACTTCCCTCCTTGCCCCACAGAGCCTTTGGTTCAGTACTTTTCGGGCCCTGTGGCAGATACTCTAAATTCCCTCGCCCCTCAGCTTTTTTGTTTCCCTTGTCTGGCAGAATCTTTCCCCTGCTGAACCCAGTGACCTCCGTCCGGCCCCCAGCAGCCGAACCCTTCCGAAGAAGGCCATGCGACAGAGAGGATTTGTTTCACTGTCAATGCAGAAAAACAAACCACAGGTGAATCCTCTTACTACCGTTCTCCGATCAGCTGACTCACTCTCCTCCGGCCAGGCTTCTCCCCTCCTTGGCCCACAGCGGTGCTCAACACCACTTACACACACAAACACGCATTCGCCCCTCCCTCAATCTCAGCAGCAAATCTGCGTGCAGCAACCTGAACAAAATCGAAGCTCCAACATGAGGCTCTTCCGTGGCCTGGACACCAAGCATTCACAGCCATCGCTCCACTCGGGCTTTGACTCGCTTCAGGGCTTGTCTCCCCAGGACCCTTGCACGGTCTGGTAACTCTTATCCCCCAGAGAGAATCTGTCTCTTCGCAGAATCCTTTTGTACACACTTTAGGACCTGCCACTTATTCAGGGGGCCACTCAACCACTTCTTAGCTTTCTCATCCCGGTCAAAGCACTTGAATTTTTTTAATTCTGTCTTCCCCAACCTCCATTTGCCCCTTACTCCCCGACCCCTCATTCTGGCGGCTACTCCATCCTCCATGAAACTGCTCTTGCCGGGGTTACCATGACCTTCCTAGGTCCCTAGATTCAGCGGCCACTGAACAGCCCTCATCTCGCTGCGCAGTTAGTGCTGTTCAACCCGCTGGCTGCACTGTCCTTGCTGGAAACTCTTTCCTGGGCTTGGTGATGCAGGACTCTGCTGGTCTTCCCCTTACCTCTCTGACTGCCACCTCTCCTTTGCGTATTCACCCTCCTATTACTTGGCCATTAAATATTCACCCGTGGTGCCAGGCCCTCTCTTTTCCCCCCACTCGATGTTCTCTTCCCATGCACTCATCAATTGCAAACTTACCGTGTGACTGACAAATGTCTGTCTTGGGACCACACATTCCATCCGCGCTTCAGACCATTTATACACCTGCCGGCTCTTCTCCATGTGGATGTCCCCCAGGTACACCTGCAGTTCCAGAACTAACTTCTCGATCTTCCCACCCACCAATCCACGGAGGTCTTCTTCTTCCCTTTTCTTAGCAGAAGACACTCCCACCTTTCTTGTTATAGAAGCCAGGTATCTAGGACTCGCCCTTAACTGCCCTTTTTCTCTCACCCACATTCTGATCCTAACATCTAGTCCTGTGATTTCATCCCCTAAATATCTCCAAAATGCATTCTTTACCTCACCCCAAGCCACCACGGCCTCCTGTCTGCATGACTTCAGGAGCCTCTTCCTGTAACAACCTAGGTCATTCACTATTCTCCCAGTTCCCACACTCTACTCCCCTCCTCCACTCAGAAGCCATAGTGACCTTTAGGAAACATGATCTGAGCTGAAATCAAGAGTCAGATGTTAAAGCCTCTGCCTTTGGCTCAGATCATGATTTCAGGGTCATGGGATTGAGCCCTGCATGGGGCTCCACGCTTAGAATGGAGTTTGCTTGTCCTCTCCCTCTGCTCCTTCCCTGCTTCTGCGTGCTCTCTCTCTCCCTCTTTCTCTCAAATAAATAAAGTCTTTTTAAAAATTTAAAAAATAAAAATAAATAAGAAACTCTTTATCCTGCTTCTTCAGATAGACGCCACAGTGAACTCTCAGGTCATGATTCTTCATGCCACAGGGCCTTTGCTCACATAGTTACCTGTGTTTAAAATTGTCAGTTCCTTATTTAAGACTTCTCTTGTGCCTCTGAGGCAAGTCTCCCTACTATGAAGTATCCTCTAGTATGGTTTCAACTTTGCAATTGTTGGTCTGATTGGTACGATTGTTCGATTAATGTCTTCTCCCCTAACTTGGCGAGGGGCAAGAGAGGCCGGGAACTCTGAACACGAGGACCACAGTTGGCCTGTCTCATTCCTTTTATGCCCAGGGTTTGGCACAGAGTCAAGATTAATGTAGACAATCAATAAATAGTTGCTAAAAGGAGAAATGAATGAATGAATGGTCAGTATTAATTTTTGGTGTAAATCTATATAAATATACATTTACTAATTCATAACTTAATTCTTGGGAAAGGATAATTTTCTTTAAAATCAGCTCTTAAAAGATAAAAGTAACATGTAATAAATCCTTTGTAACCCACATGTTCCTCTTCGATTAAAAAGAATTCTAAATATTCCACTTGTCTACCGGTGTTAATTCAGATTTCCCTGATTGTATATAATATTATTCCACTTACCATGGATTTCGAAATAAAGGAAATATTTTGGTTTTCAGTTTGCAACTTTTGGTTTCTCTTCTTTATTTTCATTCACTGATTTGCATTTAAGCTTCTACTTCCCCCTCCTTACCAGATTTTGCCTCCTACCAGGGGCCTACGGAATGAAAGGGCCGTGCTGAGGGGCTGGAGCTCAGCCACGTTGGTGACGGACGGTCACAGTAGCTGCATTGTCCAGGGTGGCGCCTGTTACTGTCAGAGCTCGGGGATCCTCAGCTCCAGTGCTGGTACACATTGTCCTCTCTGCTGTTCCTCTGATTAGTTGTTTCTCTCATTTTAGACTTGGCTTCTCAGTATGAGTTATTCCTGTTTTAACCTCACGTACGACATGGTGTCCGCCCATATCTCCCAAGAAGGTTTTCTCTGATGCTTCAAAGTGAGCCATACTTTGGTTCCTGTGGGGGGAGAATAGACCCTCCCATTCTGTCCTCTAGGAGAGGAAGGAGGTGTCCTTGTGGAGGGGACAGACCCAGGCCCAGGCACATGTGTCTTAAGTTCCCCTGCTCATCCACACACACCTGCTTATTCCTCCTCCTTCTCCCCACTTGGAGGCCGGAGACTGCCTCAGCGCCTGACCATGCTTCCTGTCTCTGCGCAGCTACATGCAGTTTCCACGCTCCCCACCATGTAAGCACTAGTGCGACTCAGACCACCAAACATCTCTTTGCGTGTCATTTGCTCTTTTTGGGAACTCTTTACCCTGCAATATGTGGGCCCACTCATGTTTCATCCTGATTTGAGATGCATATATTTAGCACCCACCTATGTAGATTTTTAACCATTCACCAGTATTTTCATTGAACATAAAGGTGTGTCAGGAAAAGTAGACAGGGGGACAGTTCCATAGGAAGCCCCTCCTACTGCAGGCAAAGAGCCTTGCGGTGACCTTCGACTCCATCACATAGGCTCTATCTGACTGTATTACTAACACTGGTCCTGCTCCCTCTGCTGTGGGGACAGCTTCCAATAATCCTCCTCCTGTGTCATAACATCTTTCTAAAGTGGCATGTGACATTCTTGTAACACCACTGATATAGCCCAGGATATTAGTATGCATGGCACATTCATCAGTATGCTCTCTTTTCCAAGGTTTGGAGGGATATAAGGGAAGACTCCTAAATCCAGAAAAACTTCCTCTTTGATAATATCCATGGGAAAATTGTCCCCCTAATAATAGAAACATTCAGGCTTTAGTGTATAATGACATTTGATAGTGAATGTTGTTCTATGAATTTATCTTTAAAATCAGGCACTATTTATGTTAGATGATTGCAATGTAATTATTAATTATAAAATGTCGGTTTGCTTTACAAAAGCAACATCCCTGAAAGTCCTTGGCTTTTTATTTAATTTAATTAATGAATTTAATACATGTCCCCTAGATTGCTCATTTTATACCCTTGTTAAAAGAAGGTGGCTGGCTTGTCAGAAAGAATTACTTACAAATTGGCTAATTAATTACTTACATCCTTATGCAATGAGATTCGCATGGAAATAGAAAAGGGCAGTCTAAGGACAGACAAAGAATCTGCATGGTATCATACTTCTTGTCATCAGCTCTAAAGAAATGTCTATTTGTGGACATCAGGTCAGTAAAAGAACTGCTTGTCTAATAAAGCAGATTACCTTCAGGAAAAAAAATATATAAATGGAAATTTCTATTATTTATCTAATTAGAGTAAACAATATACAGTACCAAAAACTAACTTTTAAACACTTAATGTAAAATGAACATTCACATAAATGAACAGTGCCCACATATAACAACTTTAAAAAGCAGAATAGATTTTTTAAAGACTTTATGTATTTATTTGAGAGAGGGGAGAGAGAGAACACAAGCAGGGGGAGCAGGAGAGGGAGAAGGAGGCACCCTGCTGAGCAGGAAGCCTGACCTGGGGCCTGATCCCAGGATCCTGGGATCATGACCAGAGCTGAAGGCAGACGCTTAACCAACTGAGCCACCCAGGCGCCCCAAAAACAGACTAGAATTAAGACAATATTTATGCAGGTTTTTAAAAATATATTTACCAGACAAAATAATGGAAGACTGAGGACTTTAAGTTGTAATAGGGTACGAGGATTCAAAAAGAGGTCTTAATGCTTAATTAACTTAATAAAGCGTTTTACCAAATACAGGGTCTCATGCTTTGTTCTAAACTGTATCTAACTTAGACTGCAATGATAGATCTTCAACCTAGATGGTCATGCCAGTGTTCCCCAGATCTCGAGAATGATGCCACTACATTGTGTGATATAAAGATTTTTTTAAATTTATTTGACAGAGAGAGAGAGAGAGACCCAAGAGCAAGTCAATAATTCTTTCTATTGAATTATAATGTAATTATTGACATTAAAATGAGAAAAAAGTCCAGTTTAATTTAATTTACAGGTTTTTTAAAGATTTTATTTATTTATTTGACACAGAGAGAGAGAGATCACAAGTAGGCAGAGAGGCAGGCAGAGAGAGAGGAAGAAGCAGGCTCCCCGCTGAGCAGAGAGCCTGATGCGGGCCTCGATCCCAGAACCCTGAGATCATGACCTGAGCCAAAGGCAGATGCTTTAACCCACTGAGCCACCCAGGCGCCCCTAATTTACAGTTTAATGCTAGTGGGAAAATAAGAAGCTATGTGTAATGAGCACTGAGGGTTTCACCAATATCCCCTCTCTAGAACTGAGGCCATTGTCCCCCAGCTGCTGGGAGTGTTGCCCTCTGAAGGCTCTCCCTGGATCCCTCCCCAGGAAGTGCCCTCAACTGGAGGAGCTCCCTTGCTTCTAGGACACGACCGCATGACTCCTCTCCAGAAGCAGCCTGCATCCATGACTAGTGATACAGGAGCATCAATGCTAGTCGCTGGCTAATCCTCCCGCTCCCACCCCCCACACTTCAATTTGGAATGTTCTAGAAGGGCCATCCCAATCTCAGAGCTCCATGTGAGTTAGGCTAAGGCCTCTGTTGTGACTGCATCACAGTTCAGCTTCTCTCAGCCTACTCCTACATTCCCTACACCCTTGGGGACACTGTTCCTGAGCACATTTTCTAGCAAACTTCTTGCAGGCAAATCTCCACTTGTTTCTTGGGGCAACTAATAACACTATGTGGTTTCCAAATTACGATGGGGTGCTAAAGACAAAAGAAACACGGTCCTTATAGTTAAAGCAAAATACAGTGAAACCCAAAAAAATGTTTGTGCTGTGTGTTTTTTGTTACTGAGAGCATAAAACAAGCTAATGGGTAGATGTGTGTGTGTGCGTGTGTTAAAACCTCCTCTATTAGAAGACAAAGGCGCCCCAGTGGATCAAAAAACAAAATCCAACTGTGTCCTATTTTGTCAGTGTTATTTATTTCATAGATGTTGGCTGAGGTCAACTTGACCTTTTAAAATTAAAATAAAATTGGCTTGAGCCTTTAGATCTGTGTCCCTAGGGAAGCACAGTGCCCTCCTCTGATATTTCCGCAAATTCCTGGGCACTTACATTGTCGCTGTTTCTTCTGTTCACCTCTGGACCCTTGATCTCATTCATGACTCACTGCAGCTGTTTACCACTCTCTTCGCCTCCCGGCCCCTAACTCAAGCCCGGTCCTTGAATCTTCCAAAAACGTTTCACACAAAGCAAAGGTGTGCATTGGGGTCGGGGTGAGGGGCATTGTTTTAAATCACAGTAATACAGACAACTTCAATTTGGATTTAGTTTTCATGCTCTTCAAGTTCTTTGATGTCCAGAAGCAGCTCAGCACCGTGGTCTCCCTAATAAAGGTCCCTCTCTAACGCTAAGATCAGCTAACAAAATATTTTTTATCCTATATTTTTAATTCAAAAAAAAATTGAACCCTACTGAAAAGTCCAACAATAGCGAAGGGTTACTTAAGTTATGGTAGCTCCATAGGGTTGGACATTGGAGAGCCATTTTAATATTTTATTTTCAAATAATATGTAATGCCTTGGTAAAGCGTTCTTGGTATTATAAATTAAAATAGTCAAAACATAATTGTGTATAGAATAATGGTATACACTTTGTGAACCAAAATATATATAATTTCACATATATTAATAAAGCAGATTGCAAGGAAATACACTAAACTCTTAACTCTAGTTTCTGGGTGGTAAGATTATCGATGGCGTCTATTTTACTTTTTACACTTCTCTGAGCTTTTTAATTTTTAAAAATGAATGCATACCACTTTCAGAATCAGGCCAAATAGGGATATTTTGAAATATTTATTGGGAATTTACTAGAGGGATTTAAAACACCTAATTATCTTAGGAGAGGAAAAAAGCAGTCATTTATATTAAGTATATTAAGCTTCAAGCCTCTTAATTTTTTATCAGGATGGGAAAACAGAGCCTTCTGAAGAAGATGGCAGCATTTTCTATTGCTTTGGTGAGTATTTGCTGAAAGAGGATGGGGGTGGGAGGGTGGGGCACAGGGTCAGGGAGAGGGCAAAAGGAAGAGAAACTGAAAGAGATTTATACCTGGAAAGTAATAAAAATTAGTTGATTGATTCTATGCTCTGAAATTCACAGACAGTGGGATTTTGTATTAAATGTAATTAGTTTGTATTTGTAATACAGTTATAGTAAATATCATCTTATATTAATTAGAATACCTGTATTATCACATGTGCCGTTGTCTATTTTTTAAATAAATTTTCTATCAAGTATTGGTTAATTGTAGAAGTGATGTGTTCTTTTTTAAACTTTTGTTTTTAAGATTTTATTTATTTATTTGAGAGAGGGAGAACAAGTGGGGTGAGGGTCAGAGGCAGAAGCAGACTCCCTGCTGGGCTTGATTGATTGGATCCAAAGGGGGCTGGGTTTCCTGAAGGTGGGTTTGGTGCCACTTTCAGCAGAACCACCAAACACCTAGTTAAAATGCAGATCTCAGGACATTCCCCAAAAATTCTGACTCAGCAAATCCAAAGTGAAGCCTGGAAATCTGCATATTTTGCAAGTGTCCTGGGGATTCCTGTACACGTGGAAAGTTGCAAACCACATAGCAATGCTGAATGATGGTTTTAACAAACTCTTGGCAATTTAGAAGTATGAGGGTCTGGTAAATTCCTAAGGTCCATGGTTCAGAATATTGTGACCCCTTTAACAAAGTATCTTGCTTTATCAACTACAATCTTCTGGAAACTGGTGAGAAGGATGGGATTTCAAGAATTCATCCAATTTCTCTCCTGGCAAGACTGAATTGAAATTTGGTGCCATCGTGATTATGTGTTCTGTCCCATTAGTTCAGAATCACTCATGCTACTGCTAAACATTCCCAGAACACATAGTTTAATGTATACTTTAAAAAAGCACCTGATGTGACTGTATAAACCACTAATCAAGATTATCCGTGATTACTATACACATTGTATGTGTGTAGATATGTGTGGGCACTTCAGCCTCTACACTGGTTGTAAGATCTAGACACTAATTTTTAAGATATTTTTTTATGATTATAGACATAATATAGAGTCAGACAAAATTCAAACATACATCAAATATTTAAGATAGAGGATGAAAACCAACCATAATCCCCAAAGCAAACTAGATATTTCTCAATGTGTATATACATATGTGTGTATATCTTTTTTGTATACATGGAAAATTCTTGGAACATTTTATACATATGGAAGATAAATGGAATTCTATAAAATATAGTGTTATACAGCTTGGCAATACATGTTGGACTTATTTCCATGGTAACACCTCCTTCTTTTTATTTATTTATTTTTATTTTTAAAGATCTTATTTATTTGAGAAAGAAAGAGCATGAGCAGAGGGGAGGAGCAGAGGGAGAGGGAGAAGCAGACTCCCTGCTGAGCAGGGAACTGGATGCAGGGCTCCATCCCAGGACCCCGAGATCATGACTTGAGCCGAAGGCAGACGCTTAACTGACTGAGCTGCCCAGGTGCCCCCTCCTTCTTTTTAATAGCAGGATAGTATTCCATTAAATGGCTGTATGATGATGGTTTATTTAATCATTTTTGTAATTAGGTTATTCCACATTTTTGTTTATTAGGAACAATGCTACAAGAAACATTCTTGCTCCTACTTAGTCTTCAGATTTCTGCCCATTTGTCTCTTCCTCAAAATATCTTTCCTGACCCCTAAATTAGCTTTGCTTTCCTAACACGTGCTCTCAGAGTACCGTGAATCTCTCCACTCTTGTCTGACCCAACTCAAATCTTACGTGCACGTGTGGTGATTATTTGATTAAAGCCTGGTGCTTCTACTCAACTGTGAACTTCGTGAATTTTTTCTCCATTTTTATCCGCTGTATATCCAGTGTCCAGCAGAGTGTCTGGAAAACTGTAGGCTCTTAATAAATATTTTTCAAATGAGCTAATAAATCTTTGCCCATTTCAAAAGCAGTTTCTGTAGGATAAATCCTTACAGAAAATTTATTGGAAAGCCTGAACCACAAGGTATGAATACTGTTTAATTTTTAATAGCTTCTAGTTTAAACTCATAAAAAATATACTTTATTTATAGAAAAGTTTCACTTAGTTTTTCTAGCCAAGGAATAGAATATACAAATATAGTAGTATATATTAATATGTGAGTTAGAAATTAGTATTCCAATGTTGAGGTTGGGTATTGGAAATTCTTATTGATGGGGGGGTAGAGTCAAAGAGTGTTAGGATCACCCCATTAGAGAAAGAGGCAAGGCCCCAGAAGCAGGGCGTTCAAAGCCATCCACCATCCAACTCAACCTTCCCCTTTCAGTCTGTTTTCCAGTTTGTGGGCCACAAAATTGGTCATGTAGTTGGGTCATATGTTCCCATTTCCCCTGCCATGCTTTACATGCTCAAACCTGGAATGCACTTCTTTGAAGGCCTATCTTTTCACTGCCAGATCAAATGTGATTTCCATCATAAAGCTTTCAGGATGTCCAAGTTGGAATTAATTCCTTTCTCTTGAGGAATGTGTGCTAGGAAACCCTTTCTTCCTAGTATTATCGTACTTACTATGTAGGGACTAATATAGTTATTAGTGGTCTCCCTCAATTAGATTGTAAGTTCCTTTAGAGTAGCAGACATTGTGACAGATAGTTGATAGATGATAGATAGATAGATAGATAGATAGATAGATAGATAGATAGATACTCTTTATGAATGAACCATTCATTTACTTACCAAATATGTATTTATAGGATGCTTCCTAATGTGCCAGGCATTGTCCTAGGCTCAGGGGATCACCATCTTGTATAGACCTTTATTTAGTCTAAAGCAGAGGGAATGGAGTGACAATAAATGTCTAATGACATATTGCACTAGATATCCCAATGATTTGAAATTGGGCATCTGACTTAATCGGTTTCATTACACTATCTGATACTTTCTTAATGAGTCGATATATTGTTTAATTTATAACATTATCATTTTTTCATTATAAACTCAGGTGTTAAGGCCTTTATTGACCTATCAAAACTGTATGTGAGGAAGTTTTATTTGCAGCCATTAAACTACTGGGCTTTAGTGAGGGGTACAATTTAAGTGCAAGGTGAACATAATTCCTCATTCATTGTTTTTTTTTAAAATACCAATTCTGTAACCCTTGACTAAACCAACAGAAAATGCTACTTCTACAAATAAAATAGAGCGGGACACCTGGGTGGCTCAGTGGGTTAAAGCCTCTGCCTTCAGCTTAGGTCATGAACTCAGGGTCCTGGGATCGAGCCCTACATCGGGCTCCCTGCTCGGCAGGGAGCCTGCTTCCTCCTCTCTCTCTACCTGCCTCTCTGCCTATTTGTAATCTCTCTCTGTCAAATAAATAAATAAAATCTTTTTAAAATTTTAAAAAATAAAAAAATAAAATAGAGCAAGATTCAATAAAGATGTGGCTTCCTTCTTGTACCCATCACTAGCGCCTGTCACAATTGGGTCCATCTTTGACTTTTTCCCTAAACTTGATTAGAAAACTTACTTCTATTCAATTTCTCCCAGTTTGGGCCATGTTTCTGGGAATTTGGACCAAGTTTGGCAACAAAAAGACTGTGGTTTCTTATCACTGCCAGTGTCTTCCCACTTTTATTGCCAATAATCAGGCTATTTGCTCTATTTGGGCTATTTGTACTGATTAATCAAATATGTATTATCTTTCTGGTAATATCCCATTCCCTCTGATCCCTTTGCCTTTCAGCTCCTCACACAAACTGGAGAGAACAAACTACCCAACCACATCTTTACACTGAGTAGAGAGGGCAGAAGTTTTCTTGTTAACTCTTTTCAAATCCTTAAAGTTTCTGTACACCCAACTTCCCCTATACTCTCAATCATTTCTTCCTTCCCATTTGAGAGAGAGAAGTTTCACTTTCTTTCTCTATTAGTCAGAAGCTGCTTTAGCTTTTTCCTTTTTACAAAGTCACTTCCCATATTAATTTCGTAATAATTTGCAATTTCTAAAGGACTTGTGATGCACACTTTCTTTAAAGCACAGGGTCATCCCTCGAATCATTAAATAATTTATAGATAAATACAACTGTATTTAGAAGTGTTCCTAGATTTTAGATTTGAAAACATAAATTTATCCCACTCTCCTCCCAAAACGAAACAAAAATAAAAACTTATATTGCTTGTTATTCTCCGTTTTCACCATCCCATTAAACATTATTAAATGTTAGATGAAGCCTTGGTTTTTCCAATGATCCCTCAAGGACACTGTGCTCTGATCCATTCATCTTTCATTTAGTAATTCAATATCCATTGACCATGTCTTTATAGCAGGCGCTGGGATACACCATGGAGCTCACAGAGCAGTGGGAAGATAGAGTAAAGAGAGCATAGTAACAGCTGCTCCTCTCAGCAGAATCTTAAATCCCTAAGCTAACTCTCTGCAGGCCCAACCAATAATCTGTTCTACCCTTTTCTTCCCAACATCACTGAGAATCATGACAGGCACTAGAAAAAAAGTGTCATTACTAATACGTTTGATATACAACATCTCTGTAATTGATCTATGAATTTCTTCTTATTTTTTAAAAGGTTTTATCTATTCGACAGAGAGAGAGCACAAGCAGGGGGAGCAGCAGAGGGAGAGGGAGAAGCAGGCTCCCTGCTGAGCAGGGAGCCTGATGTAGGCTTGATCCCAGGACCCCGAGGTCAAGACCTTAGCCAAAGGCAGCCACTTAACCAACTGAACCACTGAGGAACCCCTTGATGTATGAATTTCTTAAAATAATTTACAAAGAGAAAACTTGCCCCCCCCTGACCAAACTTGAAATTCTAATATTCCTCATTTGAAAGTTTATTTCCTGTGGTGCTTTGCTGGCTCATTTGGAAGAGTGAGAGACTCTTGATCTCAGAGTTTGAGCCCCATGCTGGGTGTAGGGATTACTTAAGTAAATAAAACTTTTCCTTTTTTTTAAGTGTATTTCCTGGGGCATTTGGGTGGCTCAGTTGGTTGGGCGACTGGCTCGCTCTTTCAGATCAGGTCATGATCTTGGGGTTGTGGAGATCAAGCCCCTCAGTGGGGCTTCAGTTTCCATGGGTAATCTGCTTGAGATTCTCTCTCTCCCTCTGCCCTCGCTCACACTCTCTCTCTCTCTCTCTCTCTCTCTCTCTCTCTCTCTCTGAAATAAATAGGGGCACTTATGTGGCTTAGTTGGCTAAGCATCTGCCTTTGGCTCAGGTGCTGATCTCAGCGTGCTGGGATCAAGTCCCATGTCTGGCTCCCTGCTCAGTGGGGAAGTCTACTTCTCCCACTGCCCCTTCCCCCTGCTTGTCCTCACTCTCTCGCTGTCAAATAAAGAAATAAAATCTTTAAAAACAAAATAAGATGAAATAAAATAAATGTATCTTCAGGTGTCTGGGTGGCTCAGTTGGTTAAGCAATGAACTCTTGATTTTGGCTCAGGTTACGATCTCAGGGTTGTGAGCTCGACCCCCGCATCTGGCTCTGTGCTCAGCAGGGAGTCCGCTTGAGATCCTCTCTCTCCCACTCCCTCTGCCCTTCCTCCCTGCTCTCTGAAATAAATAAGATAAAATAAAATAAATAAATCTTTAAGAAAAAAGGTATATTTCCTTACATTATGTGGATATACAAAAATTCACTTCACGGCTTATATTCAATTAGTAAGGAGAGACTCAAGTGTTTATAAAATAGGAAAAGATGGCTGAACCAGCAAAATTTCTTAGATGTGTAAAGTTGTGCAAAATGCCTGGAAACATTAACATGAACAAAAAACATCAACCTAACTATCAACAGATAAAGGATTTTCATAGTGAGAGAGTGACCTAGTGTACCATACAGCTGTAGATAAAAGAAACTCCTTTAATTTTTACAAATGATCCACAAGCCCCATTTGTACAGTGGGAAACTCTGGTCTGAGCCCTTATGTCAGGATCAGTGACCCAAAGAAAAGCCTGAGGATAAATACCCCTGAAGAGATACCGGCATGTACTTGAGAAATGGAAGCTGATAGCTATTAAACCAATTAAGGCAAGTAGCAACAGCGTGGAGAGCAACAATGGTGGCCAAATATTTTATTCTTGCTGCTCTGGTAATAGCCAACCCTCACATTAAAGGGTGGTCAACCATGATATCTGTGGTTAAATGACTACTATATTCTCCTTAGTTACTAAGTGATTTATATTGCGTATGAGGGGGAACTTCCTGACAGCAAACCAGTTGAATGTTAAGATGGGAGGTAAGCCTGGTATGTTTTATGTACTGCCCTAAAATGACTGACTCTTTGAATGTGTTCCCATTGTATAAACATTCTATTCTTATTACATTTTCCAAATTGTATTTTTGAAGAGAGACCTGTCTACCTTCCTGAACTGTAACCTCTGCCCCCCTTTTGTTTTGTATACCCAAAACCTAGCAAAGGTTTGATATACATTAGGCATTTGAGAAGGATCGATTGAATTAAAATTTGAAGGTGTTATTGTTTGGTAATTTCCATAAAACATCTCCATTAGATAAATGGAGATCCTGTGATAAAAAAAGATTCCATTTTTTTGCCAAAGCAATAAAACATTAACTCTTTGACTAAGGAGAAAGACCGAAATTACATTGAGACATATATCAAATTGCCATAGAAAGGTTTTTTAGGGGCCCTGGGTGGCACAGTCAGTTGAGCATCTGACTCTCAGTTTCGACTTGAGTCATGGTGTTGGGGTCATGAGACTGAGCCCTGTGTCAGGCTCCACACTCAGCATGGAATCCCCTTGGGATTCTCTTTCCCTCTCTTTCTGCCCCTCCTGCTCGTGCTCTCTCTCTGTCTCTCTGTCTCTCTCTCTCAAGTGAATAAATAAATCCTTAAAAAAGAGAGAGAGAGAGAGAAAGAAAGAAAGAAAGAAAAGAAAGAAAGAAAGAAAGAAAGAAAGAAAGAAAGAAAGAAAAAGAAAGAAAGAGAAAGAAAAAGAAAGGAAGGAAGGAAGAAAGGTGGTCTTTTTTCTTTTGGATTACATTGTATAGTTAAAGATCATAAGGTACTTTCAAAAATACAAAGAGTAAGATAAAATAATAAAATAATAATGCCAATAATTAGCAATATTTACAATCTAAGTCCTGTTTGGACTATGGAGAGAGTTTACTTTCTAGATCACTTCAGTAGATATTTAGAAAGGCCTAACTATTTCTTAAATATTAAAACACATTTCCATAACTAAGGCATTAAACTCCATCCTCTTTCAATGAAAAAATGGGGGGGGGACAGTGTAACAAGTGTGAGAAGTTAGTATAAAATGTCTCGATTCGTATTTCTTCTGTTCATTAATTCCATGAAACTAGAATCACAGATGGTTAAGGCGAGTCACATGAGAACCTGGGTCCTCTATGCTTTTTCAGAATCCCTCCAATTGTCTAATTTGGACAATCCTCACCCAGGTTCTGAATGGAGTGTGGAAGGTTTTGACTCTGTGTCCCATGTACTGAACCCTCCATTTAATCTCTTTTCTGGGCTTAGGGAAGCACAGGTCTGCCGGCTTGGGCACTGTTAAACACTGATATGAGGAAACAGGAACACAGGCATACATGTATTATTTTTATTCCAGAATATACTCCATGTGGGGACAGCAGATCAAACCTGCCTACTAGCAGGTTATCATAATCCCGTCCTGCCTTCCGAATCTGTACCTTCTCTCTATTGACCAAGTGGCTGGGATTTGTTCAGATTGCAGCCTTCAGATTATCTTGTTTTGTGCCTCTTAGGAAATTCACAGATTATATAGAAAAGAAACCAGGCTGGTATTGCAATAAATCCACCTTTTTTAAATATCAAAGCTTTGAGAATTAATCTAGTGTGTGAGTGTGCTATCTTGTGCCCTAAAATGCAAGACACTCAAGCCTTTTCTTTTCAACCACACATGTGTTTAATGATGCATCAACCTCATTATCCAGAACCTTCCATTCTTCTTCAGAATGGCAACAATCAATATACTGCCCATTTTGTCCCTTTGTCTTTTTCAACAATAAGTTCTTCCAGCAGAGCCAAAAACAGAAAAGCAAAACAAGAAACTATGACCTTTCCAACACGCCATTTGACCTAGTCAGAGTTCAGAACAAATTACAAGAAATATTCAAATAAGATTGTGACACACGCACAGTTTCTCAACTTTCTTTAAAAACATTTTACTTCTTGGCCTAAACTATGAGTGTAGACCAAGTGGTGTGTGTGCATGTTTGTATGCATATAAAAAGCAATAAACAGAAAACATTAGTAAAACACTATCAAATATACTATGAAATGTATCTCGGCATTTTCATTTTAAAAAAATCAACAGTGTTTCTGTTTCCAGAGAAGACACCAGAACTCTCAAAATGTATTTATTCTGTTTTCAGCATGGCTTCTTCCAGAGACAGGGAACACAAAAATAAGGGTTCTTTCAGCCCAGACTATCACATCACAAACCATCTGCATCCTAAAGGCAAGGGGGGGTTCCAAACAATCATTACTTTGTCCTTTCAGCAAGTATACACTATAACACTTTTCAATTGTTTCCACAGAGTCAAAGGGATTCGTCCATTAGTGATAGCCACAGGCAAAACAGACACCAGCGTAAACACATCCTTCATAGCTTCTCCCAGGGAAATGCAAAAATAGATAACATAAGCACCACATGACAAATTATTACAGGCTACTTTGACCATGCTTGAGTTGTAGGTGGCACTTTCCAGAAAATCAGAATCAAATAAAATAGGTCCTTTCCCTCAAGAGTCTGAAATCTATGCAGTGAAAGCGCCTATTTATTTGGTCTCGCTCTAAACTGCCCGTGTATAGTTTGTCTTTCAACACATCCAGGAACGCCAAGATTCCTCAGTCCCTGAGGAGAGACAAAGTGGCCTGTTCTGAAACCCTCTGTGGCTTGATAGTAGTTCAAACATCACTTTGCTTCACACGGTGTTCTGACTCCCCTCGTCCTATCTCCTACCCCTTCATCAAGAGGATGCAAGTGGGACTTGACCTCTTTTCTTCTTCAGTTATGCACTTGATTAAACCAATGGGGGAAAGAGATGATCTGAGGGGAAAAAAAGGATTACTCACAGACTTCATGTCTATCTATATTCTTTGCCACTGAGCCAGCCAAATCTGACTTGGCCAACTGAAAAGAAATTACCTGTCAAATCTTCATTAGGCACAGAATCAGTGTAATTCAATCGTTGAGATCACTATCATCCTGTAGGCCTAGTCATTAGGAGCCTCCGATCTCTATAATCATCCTCAAAAGAAGAACAAGAAAAAGAATCACAGGTTTTGTTCTGGTACCTCAGTTTTTAGCTTCTGGTGTGAACCTGTCATTACACCTGCCCGGCCCCCATTCACCCACAGAGTTTGGCTGGCACACTCTGACCCAATGATAAAGGCCAGGGCAAGGTCAGACCCAAGGAACAATGATGTGGCAAAGTTAGGGACAGTTGTGTTCAGTTTGGTTTTGCTTTTTCCAGTTGCTTCAACATTTTTTCAGATCATCAGAGCAATATACGTTCAATTTAGAAAATTCAAAAAGTGGAGATAATTCTAAAGAAACAAAATAGGGACACCTGAGTAGGGCAGTTGGTTAAGCATTCAACTCTCGGTTTCAGCTCAGGTTGTGATCTGGGGGTCATGAGATGGAGCCCCACATTGATTCTGTGCTCAGCATGGAGTCTGCTTGAGATTCTCTCTCCCTCTGCCCCTCCCCCTCATGCACTCTCTCTCTCTCTCTCTGAAATAAATAAATATATCTTAAAAAAAAAAAAGAAAAGAAACAAAATAGTGCTACCACCTGGAGACAAACACCACCTATCTCAGTACTAGAGAATACTTTTTTTGTGGTTTAAAGAGTTTACCAACAATGGAACAGCGAGTAAATCTTTCCAAAGCCATGCTGTCATTCCTCTGGTTTCAAAAGCACCGGAATGTAATGGTATTTCATACAGGATATTGTAGCTGTTCATTTACTTGTTAGTCATGCCTTATTCTTGAGGCAGTGCCTGTCACATAGTAGTTGTTCAACAAACCTTTCTTAACAGAAGTAAGTTAAATCTAATTAACCAGCAAGGGACTCCTAGGCAGACTTAGAAGCCCAGAATCAAAAGTTTAGTTTTGGGGCGCCTGGGTGGCTCAGGGGGTCAAAGCCTCTGCCTTCAGCTCAGGTCATGATCTCAGGGTCCTGGGATCGAGGCCCACATCGGGCTCTCTGCTTGGCAGGGAGCCTCCTTCCTCCTCTCTCTCTGCCTGCCTCTCTGCCTGCTTGTGATCTCTCTCTCTGTCAATTAAATAAATAAAATCTTAAAAAAAAAAAGTTTAGTTTTGGTTCACAGTTGTAGCCAAGAGCAAATCAAGTTTTTTCTGCCAAAGATTACATATTTTTCTTTCAAAGTAAAACATCTACCCTCTTAACCTTTAATTAGCTTGATGGAATTTTCTATCTCTGATGATTCTGACATCCCATAAATGTCCAGAGAGAGAAAGAGAAAAAAGAAGTCACAGAATGATCAGTATTTAAAAGTGTCTAATTAGAGTATTCCCATCGTTAACACAGATATCTTATTTTCAAATGTGTTCAGAACTCTAGATAAAAAAAAAAAAATCAAAAGGCACCATGAGGTATAACCGAGAGATCCAGACACAAAGGTATAGGATATAGGCTGAAAATTTGTTTCTGGCATTTTCTTTTCCCAAATTCATTTATTTTTTTAAAGCTTTATTTACTTAGGTAGTCTCTACACCCCACGTGGGGCTCAAACTCATGACCCTGAGATCAAGAGTCACATGCTCTTCCCACTGAGCCAGCTAGGTGCCCTTTCTTTTCCTGTCTTTATCACAGCATGGCATAAAATAACTTCAGATATAATGAGTAACTTAGGTAATTATTATCCTGTGCACTCTCTAAAGGAAAAATACTCAGCCATTAAGGTTGTCTCCTTGAGACAATTTGGCCATCATGTGGGGTAATTTGGGTCAAGGCATTTTTTCCCCCTTTTCCTTTTAAAATGCCTTTACAGAGAACTTGTGAGAGAAATTGTCTTCTTCCCCATAGAGCTGATTGGGCCACACGCTCTTGCTGTGGTGAATTGGCAAAGTCACACAATTCTCATCCAGAGATCTAAGATGTCAGTGTAAAGGTTTTAAATAGTGGGGAGCAGTCACATCTGTGTGTCTCCTCGGGGAAGGACAGCTGATCGCCCACGTAAGTGACACCAGTTCCCATTCACCACTGTCCAGGACACAGCCACCAACCTGCACACTCACAAACTCACGCCTGTCTCTGTGCAGAGTTGACCGGGCTCGAGGGGGCTGACGCGCCCTGACAACATCACAGGAGATGAAGTTAATAACTCTGCAGGCCAGGAGGTTCACTTATTAAAAAAAGAAAAACTATGTATGGGTAAATCAAACCCGGACTTCTCCACCCCACCCAGGTCACCCCCACCCTGCTGTAAGTGAGCTTTGTGGAAAACCAATCTATGAGAATTTTGTTGTGTAAGCCTAGAACTGTAACAAGAGAAATTAGTTGTATAATTCAAGGGTCCGATGGTATCAAGTGTTTGGGCTGTGTCCACTCACTGAATTCTTTAGTAGTCTTCCAACGTCGCAGGTAAAACAAAGCCCTTTCAGGCGTGATTATCGGTAGCAATCTGACCTGAATGTACCGGGACTGAATGTCACAATCAAATTTTAGTGCTTGGAGGAGTCAGACCAGAAATGTCCAGCATGTTGGCCAGATTCCTTGAGTTTTAACATACATATACTGTTTAATGAAAATAGGGGGGGACTAAATTGACCCCAAAAATGCAGCCCGATTGCCAGGATCCTTAATACCAGGACTCTTATCTTAACCTGCCCAGATCCAGGTGGGGTGAGGGGTTATGAATCAGCCACCTTTAGCCTCTTATCCACACCTGTGGCCGGAGAGACGGAGTCTGACGAGGGAGGTAGAGGGAAAAGAGAGGCAAGCGGCACAGACAGGGTCTGGGGTGAACCTTGGGAACCTGGGTTGCTGGGCTCACCTGTCTCCATGACTTGGAGAAATCAAATGTTGCGGTTGTTCAGTTTCACTTAGTTCATTTAAGTTTCCACCCCTCTCTCGGTGTTTCTACCTTCTAACAAAATCATCAGTGGGAACACATGAAGGGCCACTTCAAAACAATATGTAAGGGCGCCTGGCTGGCTTAAATGGTTAAGCAATCTGCCTTCAGCTCAGGTCATGATCCCGGGGTCCTAGGATCGAGGCCCACATCAGGCCCCCTGCTCAGCGGGGAGTCTGCTCCTCCCTCTCGCTCTGCCTGCCGCCAGTCCTCCAGCCCCCACTGCTTGTGCTCTCTCTCTCTGTCAAATAATAAAATCTAAATAAATAAATAAATAATAATAATTTGTAAAATCTCTTTGATTTACAAAACTTCAAGCCAACAAATTGTGCAGGAAAAACATCTCAGATCTAACTGAAACTGCCCCCAAGAGAATAGGCAGGAGACCTGAATCTCAATTTAAAACAGATTGGAAATTAGCAACATTAGCCAACACCATGATCAGTTTCTCCTGAGAAGGTGGGTTACCTTTTAAATCCCTCTTGCACAAAACCTGACCAAAATTGAAGAGGATTTTGTTTGGTTTGTTGATGCTTAGTTTTCCAATTAAGCTTCTTTACTGACTTGATAGAATCATGCTTCAAAGTATTTCATTCAAATAGTTCTGATGGACTACATAAGAAATTTTATTGCAGAAATGTCATCTAATCCAAGAACCAGTTTGACACGAAATCTCTGTTGTTTATCACCAACTCCCATAAGCTAAAAGAAGACAGAAGTACCTTTTTTTTTTTTAAGATTTTTTATTTATTTATTTGACACAGAGAGAGGGAGAGAGATCACAAATAGGCAGAGAGGCAGGCAGAGAGAGAGGAGGAAGCAGGCTCCCTGCTGAGCAGAGAGCCCGATGTGGGCCTCGATCCCAGGACCCTGAGATCATGACCTGAGCCGAAGGCAGAGGCTTTAACCCACTGAGCCACCCAGGCGCCCCAGAAGTACCTTTTAACCGAGTAAAGTTTCTCTTTCATTTGCTTCCAGCTGTTTTTAGGCAAAATTAATCACAGTAGAAAGCCTATAATACAGTAACTCACACAAAAGTATTAATGGCCAAACAGCTTACATGATTGGCTCACCTAAAGCATTAGTATTTTAACAAGAGACTATGCTTTAACGTAAAGGAATAAATCACAGTTTGTGGAATTTCAGGCATCTAAGACACAATGAGGGAAGAGATGGGTCAGATAACACCACATCAGCGACATGGAGGAATGGTTCAAAGTGTCACCTTTGAATTCACTCAGATCTAAATTGAGTCCTGCCTCTGAATATTTCTAGCTGTGTGACCCTGAGCAAGTAAATTACTTAACCTATTTCAGGGTCAGTTTTCTTATCAATAATAGTAACTTCTTCACACAATCGTTTTTTGGGAATTTTTGTTTTTAAGATTTTATGTATTTATTTGACAGAGAGAGAGAGAGAGAGAGCACAAGCAGGCAGAGTGACAGACAGAAGAGAGGGAGAAGCAGGCTCCCTGCTCAGCAGAGAGCCTGACACGGGGTTCGATCCCAGGATCCTGGGATCATGACCTGAGCCAAAGGCAGACGCTGCCCCCCTGAGCCACCCAGATGCCCCCTCACACAACTGTTATAGAAATTAAATGAGGGGTGCCTGGGTGGCTCAGCGGTGGAAGCATCTGCCTTTGGCTCAGGTCATGATCCCAGGATCCTGGGATCGAGCCCTGTGTCAGGCTCTCTGCTGAGCAGGGAGCCTGCTTCTCTTTCTCCCTTTGCCTCCTGCTCCCCTCTGTCTCCTGCTCCCCCTTCTTGTGCTCTCTCTCTCTCTTCTTTCTCTGTCAAATAAATAAGTAAAATCTTTGAAAAAAAATTAAATGAAATAACCATAGAAAGTGCTTAATGCAGTGCCTAGCAGATAAAAAGTCATGGGAAATGAAAGCTGTTTACTAAAGGTCATCCATCAATCCTAAAATCACAAAAGGCTGGGGGGTTTTTACATATTTTATTTACTTTATTTATTTGAGAAAGAGAAAGATCATGAGTTGGGGGGCAACAGAGAGATAAGGAGAAGACTCCTGCTGAGCGGGGAGCGTGATGCAGGGCTCAGTCCCAGGACCCTAAAATCATGACCCAAGCAGAAAGGAGCTGCTTAACCAACTGAGCCACCCAGGCACCCCTGCAAAAGACTGGTTCTACAACAAGCTTCCAAATTCCACATTGTCCGTCACCCATTAACATTTAAGAAATCTTTTACTAACTTTCTAAATTTACAATTATAACACCCTTGCATTTATGGGAGAAGTGGTCTGTTATTTAAAACTATTGACAGCTAGTTAACCCTATCTACCAACCAATGTATTTTTAGGATCTGGTTTCTATTTTATTTACTTAACTTTTTTATTTTAATTAGGCTCCACAGCCAATGTGGGGCTTGAACTCATGATCCTGAGATCTAGAGTCACATGCTGTACTGACTGAGCCAGCCAGGTGCCCCTAGTTTCTATTTAAATGCAGAGAGTGGCAGTTGGCTCAGTGGTTAGTTTGCTACCCTCGATCTCAGGGTCATGAGTTCAAGCCCCATGTTGGGTGTAGCGCTCAGTTATAATAAATAAGGAAATGTGTTTGTAGAGAGAGCTATGTCCATCTTATACTGAACTCTCTGATGGGGTGTAGTTCTCCAAGATAATAAGAACTGGTGACTCAGAGCCTAGGACAAAGACAAACATGAAGAACTGAGACAATCAGAAAGAGCACCAGGGAAACCTCTATGAAGACGAAAGATCTGGAAGTGTTTGTTAGCTCATGGGGGAAATCCGTTCACACCATGTGCATATCGAACCAGCGTTTGGACACTTTAAATATTTTACAATTTTCTTATTCGATTATACCTCAGTAAAGCTGAAAATAAAGAATACTACTTCTTCCATTTACAAAAAGGAGAGAGAGAGAGAGGAAAGGACATTTTTTTCTTCTTGCCAAAAATAAGTAAAGGATGGAGTCAAAGCTGAATTGACTTTTTGTTTAAATTTAATTTTTATTGTCATTATCCTGATTGTTTTTTAAAATTTCTTTTTAAAGATTTTATATATCATTTGACAGAGAGAGACACAGCGAGAGAAGGAACACAAGCAGGGGGAATGGGAGAGGGAGAAGCAGACTCCCTGCTAAGCAAGGAGCCCGATGCAGGGCTCGTTCCCAGGACCCTGGGATCATGACTGAGCTGAGGGCAAACACTTCACAACTGAGCCACCCAGTCACCCCTGTCATTGTCCTGATTCTATACGTGACAGAAAGCCTCCAGAAAGAGGAGAGGCCTTTTATAGGTTAAAAGATGCTTCAGGTAGGGAAGAGAGAGGTAGTTTACTGGCGTTGGATGGATTTGCAAAACGACTTGAAGCCTCTATGAGACACTATGTCCCAGAGAGCCTGAGGGTGTGACAAGGTGCACATGTTCTGCTTTTGTGATAAAAATCTGACAATCCAAGTCATGAGCTTATTATATTCAGGAGGAAGCTGCAAGGACCTTAGGAAAAGGAAATGGCATTTCACCGGGACTGTGACTGTGGTAACCTTTTCAGTTACAGACAAATGTGTATACTTCGAAATATTCTTGCATTCTGACCCTTTTAAATATATCACCTTCCATCTCATTACCATCAAACATTTTTAAATTTTGATCCATCATTTAATTTTTTTTTTTTAAGTAGGCTCCCTGCTCAGGGCACCTAGGTGGCTCAGTCCATTAAGTGTCCGACTCCTGGTTTTGGCTCAGGTCATGATCTCAGGGTTCTGAGATCAAGCCCTGAGTCAGGCTCCACAATCAGCATGGAGTCTGCTTGTCCCTCTCCCTCTGATCCTGTCCCCACACTCATTCTCTGTGTGCGTATGTGTGTCTCTCTCCCTCTCATATATAAATAGTCTTAAAAAAAAAAGTAGGTTCCATGCCCAACGTGGGACTTAAATTCACAACCTCAAGAATGAGAGTCACATATTCTACCAACTGAGCCAGCCAGATGCCCCTGATTCATCATTTAAAACTTGAAATCGAAGCACTAAAGCTGAACATATCAGATTAATGATAACTCTGGGTAGTCTCCTCTAGTGTCAGTGTCCAATTCAGAGCTTAATTGGACAACGAGGAAGAAATTTTGGACAGGATCCCCATAGGCTCACTTCCTCATGAAGCCTTTGATGAGGAAGGACCACCAATCACTCTGTGCTTGAGACACAAAGCCACAAACAAACAGTTCCTGCCTTCCAGAACTTCCAAGTGGAGTGGGGCCGGTGAACAGACCCATATAACATCCACTAACCAAATCTGCGCACTCCTGCCATGTCTCAGCTGTGCTGTAGAAATCAAGTCCCCAGGTTTGTCCCATGCTTGGACCATGGTAAGATGCAACATCATGTTATTTCTGTCTTCCTCCTTAGTGGGTGTCCATAATGAGGACCCTGAGATACTGAGGAAAGGTTAAACTGTACGACGTTTTTCAAAAGAACTTCATGTCTAAAAAGTTTTGTTTTGTTTTGATTGTTCCAGCTGGATGCTTACTGGTAGGTTTGTGTTATGTGCAAAATTCAGCCAGAACATGTTATTCTCTTGTAGTGCAAATGAATGAATTATTAATGGACCTTATAAATATAGCAGAAAAACTTGGCATTTGTTGTTATGTATCACATGCAAAAGTATACGATTTGTCTAAGAAGACATTCTGTAACTCACTTAAGAAGCATGATATCTAAGTATGTAATAAAGGTTATTTTCTGTGCTAGAAATCTGAAGAACCTAAAACCAAAGAGATTTAAGGATCAGAGACACAAGTATCACGACAGAGCTGTAAAGCATACAAGACTGGAGATCTCCAGCAAATATGCACACAAAATTTGTTTATTGTTTTTATTTTAACTGGTGTTTTTACTGCACTTAAAAATCAGCAAGGAGCACAGCTATGATGTATCACCCACTTCCTTCCAATTAGATGTAAGGCTAGTCCATTTCAAAGTCTGTACGTGGTTTCTGTGGATAACTAAAGGTTATAAGAATTTTACTTTGCTGATGAAGGTGGACTTTTATTTTTTTTAAACAATTTTTTTTTAAAGAAAGCANTTGCTGATGAAGGTGGACTTTTATTTTTTTTAAACACTTTTTTTTTAAAGAAAGCAACAGAGTTCATTATAGTCCCTTATGCAGAAAAGTATCCCTTTGTCACATTTTTAAATCTATCTAGGTAGCATCTTTTGGAATGGAATATTTTTAATAAGGTATCTGAAAATTTTGCCATATGTTAATCTTCAGGGTTGTTGATGTATTTTTAATTCAGTTTGACTTCTTGGGAAATTTTAGATTTTTTTTAAAAAAATAAGTTTCAAGGGACTCAGAAGACAGAAAACTAAAATAATTGGACAATTTAAATGGGAGTACATATTTTTGTTTTAAGAGAAACATTTAATAGAAAATGAATTCCTAGAAAACCAAAGATTTTTACCTATTGCACTGGTTCAAGAAATATACAATGAGCTATAGACATTTTGTAATAGGGCTCTCATCTGAAATGAGTTTGTAGTTGGCTCCGAAGGACATAATTTTAGACTTCCTCCCTCCCTCCCTTCCTTCCTTCCTTCCTTCCTTCCTTCTTTCCTTCCTTCCATCCCTGTTCATTTGTGAAATCCTCACTTAATATTTTATACTGCTTAGAGTATTTGGGGCTACAAGGCAAGCCCCACAGTTAGCTACCTCTTCTTTAGTGTTTGATGGCACAGAGTGGCAGGGGTTAGGCTCTGTCCCTGTGTGAATCACGAGGAAAACAAGAATATCACACTTACTAATGCATTTTGTTCACTGATAAAAGGAAGTCATTCTCAAACTACACTCTCAAAGAATATCGATTTTCTTGTACAGAACCGAAATATCCTGCCCCTTAGAAATGAAAGAGGGATGAATTTTTCACAACTCAAAAAGAAATTTAGGTTAATGATAGTGCTTTTTCTATTGGTTTTTATAAAGTTGGGGTTTTTTTTCTTAAACCTGTGACTCTTGTTTTAATTGTGTATAGGCATTACTTGTCTATTAGAGATAGTATCTGATTTAACACAAAAGTATATATTTAACTTCTATATACTTAGTCTATCTATATTTCATGGTATTTAATTAAAAACTTCATGATTTCTAGATGCTTTCCCACATGAAACTATTAGTGAACCACTAATACAGCTCTACTATTAACATTAAACATCTTGAGTTCTGATTTTTATTGAGAGTAATATAAAATACACAGATATAGTGTGTATGTGTGTGTGTAAAACCTGCTCACATTTAATTGTGACTTTTTAAAAAGATTTTATTTATTTATTTGACAGAGAGAGGGTGCACACAAGCAGGGGGAGCAGGAGAGGGAGAAACACGTTCCCTGCTGAGCAGGGAGCCCAATATGGGGCTCGATCCCAAGACCCTGGGATCATGACCTGAGCTGAAGGCAGACACCTGACTGACTGAGCCACCCAGGTGCCCCTAACTGTGACACTTTAAAACTGGACAAGCATTTTGACATCTGCCCCTTAACATAAAATGTATTTTGAGCAAAGTGTAAACTAATATACAAGTTTGCAGTCTTCTCATTCCATGTTACTTTTTAACAAACACTTTCTCTTATTTTTTCATTTTGTCCTTCCTTACTTTTAACTACTAGTGATGTAGTAGTAGTGATACTACTAGTACATGTCATTTCTATGACACTAGTGTCATACTAGTGATGTCATTTCTTTCCTATTTAGATGATGGATTCGTATTACAATGTAGGTTTCCATCACTCCCTCACAAATGTGTTTTTCATTTGTCGCACAGGAGCCCACGTCGATCTTTTCCATACTGTCTTGCCTCCTAGCTCACTGGAAAGACCCTGAATGGCTCGCCTTCCTCTGAATGGGCAGTGCTTGCATTGGCTCTAGCTCAATGTCTCAGACTTGGCTGCACATTAGAATCACCTGGGAAGTTTTTAACACTCACCCGACACCTCCTGATCAATTGAATCAGAATTTTGGTCTGAGATCCACGCATTCTTTTTAAAAGATCTCCAGGTGATTCTGGTGTGTCGCCAAGGTTACAAACCACAGCTTTAGATGGAGGTCATAGCCTATGTATTATGGCCAGGCCTCGGCTGAATCCTTTAATACAGCACGATTCAAGGAGAACCTTCCCCTTCAACCACCCTCCTAAATAAAACCTAAATAAACGAAACAAAACAGCTATTAAGTAACTAAGAAAAGTCAAGAATAATAAAAAGTGGAAGTAAATGACATGCACAAATTGAACTACATAATTTCATAGAAGATTGAAATTACTGAGGCCACTGAGAAAAGCTCCATGGACTCGAGATAAACCTTTAAAGACAGACAGGATTTAGAAATGATGGAAGTAAGAGCCTCCTTGAAGGCAGGAAAATGGCAGACGCAAAGCACCAGAGTTGGGAATGAATGTGGGGCATGCTCAAGAAACAACTCCTTGTTGGACCCAAAGCGCGGTCAGTTAGGCTGGATCAGAAGTTTCTTGGCAGGGAGAATGGATGTAAGGTATTGTCATACAATCTCTGGAGGTTGTATGTATGTCTGTCTGTCTGCCCGTCCATCTGTCTCTCTGTATCTGTGTTTAATGGTATGCTGAAATTTGAGTTTCAGTATAATTTATCTGGTGGAAAGTATGTAGATGAAGAACCAGAAACAGGAGTCGATTTTTATTACTATGATAGCATTCGTGATGAGTGGCAAGGAGTGTATGTGTAATAAGAACTAAAAAGAAAAGGTATGACAGCAAGAAGCATTTAAGACGAAGAATCCATGGGACATCGTGACTGTTGTTCTCTGTGAAACAAAGGAAAGAGAAGAGGCCTAAATGATTGTAAGGTTTAGAATCCAAATTAGCGTGGAGACAGTAGGAAAACAGATCTCTCAGCATTCAAAGACAGCATCTAGAATCCTCTTGTTAGGATTGTAATGGCAATCTCACGTACAGGAGTTGGAAGTAAAGGTCTGTTCATTTCAGTGATCAAATCTTAGGAGGATGTATCAATTGCTGAGGTAAATTCAAGCAGACATTTGATATGACTTATTTTCAGAAGCACGCATCTCCATTCTTTTCAATGCAATTAACTTCTAACTGAAAATATCCATTCCAACACCTGACAAACTTTCTAGTTTTATCAGAGAAAAAGATTTTCAGTAGGGCCGTCACGTACACAACATGTTCTGAAAATTTGTATCATCCGCGAATTTATAGTCCAGAGACCATCTTTAAGTAACCCAAATAAAACACAATCAGAACGTGAAAGAACAGTAACACATTTCTTGTATCAAATGCACATTCTGGATAAAGATCATTTGTTTGAACTCTTTCAGATGGTAAAATTGTTGGAAACATCAGTATTCGTTGGTGGTGCAGTATGAAAGAAAATATCCTTTGTAAACACCAGTAGTAATAATGTTTCTATTTACATGTCACAGCAATCATGAATAGCAACTACTTGTATCTTTGGTAACTTTAGTAAGCAGTAGCAGCATTCTCTGAATAAAAAGAATTCACTGGAATCATTGGATCAGACTCATACTTTCCTGTATCTGGGCCTTTGCTCATTGTGTAATCTCCTGAATTCTTCCCTAGGTGGTTAACTATCCACATTCTATGCATATTCAAGGGGTCTGCTCAAATGTCCTCTTCCCTTTTCTGAAATTCTATTGCACTTGCTGTCTTTGTACTTTGTCTTAGTCCCTTTGGACTGCTAAAACAAAAACCACAGGCCGGGTGACTTATCAACCACAGAAATGTATTTCTCATTGTTCCGGAGGCTGGAGGTCTGAGCTCGGGTTGCCAGCATGGCAGGGGGAGGGGACAAGGGAACTCCCTTGGGCCTCTTTTCTAGGGTACTAATTTTGTTACAGGGACCTACTCACCTCTTAAAGTCCCCACTTCCTAACAACACACTTTGGCTGGTAGGTTTCAACGTACGAATTTCGGGGGGAAGACTGTCCTTCCTTAGCACACCTCCTTTAGACTTACCATTTTCTATGCTTACTACTTGCTTTCTTTTACTTGTTTTTTCTCCACTAGTGACTATGGAGGAATCTCCCTGTAGGATGGAAGAACCAGCCAAAAGACGAATGACTTCCTGTAGGAAGGACTACATGGGTCCAGAAGGCAACATTTTACAGTGGGAAATTCTATAATTCAACTGTCTTTCTCTTTAATGAGACGGTACCATGAAAACAGAGACTGTGCCATATGACAGTGTCTGCAATCTGTAATAATAATAATAATCAGGTGTGTTTCATGGTTTTAGGTCAGAACACTAGTTTGGACAAATGAGGTGTAAAGGACTTTCTTAGAATTATTGTGGAAATGTAATACAAATGGAATGATAGATAAGATGTCCTTAAGTTTATGGACATGAAAAGTTGGAGACTATTAAGTGAAAAAAGCAACAAACAAGACAAAATGGACAGACAACATGCTCTCCTAGAAAAAAAAGATTTACAAGGATATACACTAAGAATTCAATAGTTATATCAATGGGTGATGGAATGAGATCTTTTTATGATTTTATTTTTGGCTTCTCTGCATTTTCTAGTTTTCTACAGTGTACACACACTGCTTTTATTACAAGAAAAGCCTTTTTTTTTTTAAGAGGGACAATTCTCCCTGTATTCCCAGCTAATCTGCCCCAGCTTCAAGCTGGTTTCCATTCCTACATTACATGTCAGTTGCACCAAGGTCCACCCCAGAACTCAGCCACAGACCAGGAAGAAATGCTAGGCATCTCATTTTCTTTCCCTCACCCACCACAGAGTCTACCTCCTAAACCTTCTCCAGTCTTTTCACTTCTCTCCTTCTCTTCTAATACTTGGACCTTGACCGAAGCCTGTTGTCTCTTACTAGGGGGTAAAGTGACAGTTACTCAGCCAACCTCCCTGTCTCTGATCTCATTCCCTTCTCCATCAGCTCCATCAGAGCTCTCTAAAATTCAAGTCTAACAATATCATTCTTTTGTTTAAAATCTCTCAGTGGTCCCGTATCCCACACAGAATATGGGCCAGGTCCTTGGTATGGGCTGGAGAGCTCTTTAGGATCTGGGCCTGGGGGATGTCCCTCCTCATGTCTGTCTCACATTGCCCTAAGCTCCAGCATTACCAACCTGTATGCAGCTCCCTGCACACATCATGCCCTAATGTGCCTTGCTCCTCTTCCTCAAGCTCTTCCTCTCTTTTGAATGTCCCTCTCTTCTCATCCTTACCAACACATGCCAAATACCTATAATCCTTCAAATATTACTCCTCCAGCAACCTACCCTGACAAGCCCTGGCAGTCAGGCCAAGTAAGGTCCCTCTTCATGCATTCAGAGCACCATGCATACCTCAGTGTCCTACTCACCACTTACCCCAGTGGACAGGGGTAAGTCCCTGTCCATGCGTCTGCATCTCCTACGAAACTAGACGCTATTCCCAAGCAGGCACTGTGAAGTGTCCCATTCACAGACACGGTCTGCACACAACACACACTTCAGAAGCTGATCCGAACAGTGTGGCTGGGCAGGGTGCTCCTTCAGCTGGGGGTTTCCACTCTCCCACTAGCTGTCACCCCTTCTAGGGCACACCCAAGAGGCAGCACCAGGACCGCAGATCGAAGACTGCCCCAGAAAGAATAACATCCACCAAGGGATGATAACAGCCATCTCTGTGCTTGGCCAGATTGTGAAGTTACTGGAAAGCCCCAGCCTCCCCGGCCCCAGATGCCTACCTGAACCAACCCTGGGGTGTGTCTCTTTCCATGTGGCTTCCTGCCGTGTAGACCTGAATTTCATTCTGGCACAGACAGACACAGATGCTCTATTCCTTCCAAAAATTACCTTCTGTAGAATTGACCTACTTCATCCAAACTTACTTCACTCTAGTTCAGTCCCAGATATGGGCTCCTGGGCAGCACAGATCCAGCAGATGACCAGTTGCTCCCTTGTCATTGCCTAAACCTCACTAAGACAGTGAGCCTTATCTTTCTGCCTACGTCATAAACTCCCCAAGAACAGAGCTAATGCATCCATATGTCCTTGTATCCTGAATCATGCCTAGCTCAGTGCTTTGCATGTAGTAAGTTTCAACCCACGTTCATGGATTCAGTTAAATTCTGAACATTATCTTTCAAGCCATTCATAATTTGTGCTCTGTTTGCTAACACTATTTTTAACATTTCAAGACCCGCTCTTGTCCTAATCATCAGTTAGTACCTTTAGCCGTATCACCATCTTTGGGTGGTTTTAAAGTCTACTACCAGTGCTCATCTGCACACTCCCCATTAATTCATTTCTTCTCGGATTTGCCTCTCAAAAATTATTTTGAGCTTATTTTAAAGCATCTTTTGCCAAAATCGCACTGGGATCAGTTGTATTCTGAAAATATGCATATTTGATTTTTTTTTCAACTGCCTCCAAATGGATTGTTAAATTCTCTTTTTTCTTTCAAGTTCTGTAGGTATTGTTCCATTATTTCCTATGTTCCACTCCTGGAGAGGAGAAGTCTTACACTAAGCTGGCTTAGTTCCTTTGGAAGTTATATCCTTCAATGCCTTCCCTTCTTCAGCTCATAGTATGATGGACTGTCAGCTCTCAGCCTCACAACCAGGATGGGGTCTGCATTTTCCCGGGTAGAGTCCTCTGAGGTCCAGTAGACCATTCGAATGCAGAGAAGAGGGAGTGTGAGGGCCTAGAGGACAAAGCAAGGACCCGGGCTGGGTTCTGGGAACCACATGCTCAGGGTTTGGAATAGGAGAACAGGTGAAAGAGCAGACTCTGAGCAGGACCAGAAAAGTCTTCCAGGCCTTCATTTCATAGGAGAGTGGGTGAGTCAGCCTGGATTCAAGGGTTGGGGCTAGAAAGATAAGATCCTCTCTAGATTTAAACATTTAACTACAATGTGTACCTTTTTTTCTTTTACACTGTCTTTGAAACAGGCATGATTTATCTTCTTTCTCCTCCCTACCTCTTCCCTACCAGTGGCCACCTACCTCGAGACTTTGTTCTTAGATTTATTTTAGATATAGATGTTAAATGCTTTTAGGTTCATGAAAGATTTTTTTCTATACTTAGTATTTCTAACCTATTTGTTCTACCTACATGTTTCATAACAATAGTTTATGAATTGGCAGCTCCCCATGTCTGCCTCTTTACTCCAACTATTTCCTGCAGAAAAAAACACAAGAGAGTATCTTTGTGTTAGGTTTTCTTGGGGTTTTTTGTTTGTTTGTTTGTTTTGTTTTGTTTTGTTTTTGAGTTAGGCAAAGATTTCNAAAACACAAGAGAGTATCTTTGTGTTAGGTTTTCTTGGGGTTTTTTGTTTGTTTGTTTGTTTGTTTTGTTTTGTTTTGTTTTTGAGTTAGGCAAAGATTTCTTAGATAGGGCATAAAAAACACAAAAATAAAAGAAAAAATCAATAAATTGAACTTCATCAAAATTAATAATGTTTGCTTCTTAGAAAACACCAGGAAAAAAATGAAAAGGCAAGCCACAGATTAGGAAAAAAATATGTATAAGATATATATCTGATGAAGGACTTGTATTCAGGATATAAATAGAACTCTTAAAACTCAATAAATAAGAAGATAAGCAATCTGATTGGAAAAATGAGCACAAAAGTTTGAACATTTACAAAAGAATATTGAATGACAAACAGGAAGATGGAGAGATGTTTTACATCACTGGCCAGTAGGGAAATACAAATTAAATCCATAATGAGGTGCCACTACACGTCCACTAAAATGGCTAAAATCAAAATGACTGATAATACCAAATGTGGGTGAGGATATGGTGAGAATATAAAATGGTACAACCCTTTTGAAGAAGTTTGACAGTTTCTTTAAAAATTAAATATGCATCTACCTTAAGCATGTAGGTCCAGTAGACCATTCCAGTAGACCAATTAACCAACATAGCAACATTTTCATTCCTAGCTACCTAAGAAAAATGAAATCATATGTCCATATGAAGACTTTTACATGAATGCTCATAATAGCATTATTCATAATAATGCCTCAAATGGAAACCCCCCAAGTGTTTGTCTATGGAGAAACAAAATGTTGTTTATCCATACAATGGACCCAACTAGAAGAAGAAACGAACTTCTGAAATACACAACATGAAAGAATCTCAAAACTACCCTGCTAAATCAGGGGCACCTGGGTGGCTTGGTTGGTTAAGCCTCCAACTGTTGGTTTCAGCTCAGGAGGTCATTTCCCATAGTGAGATCCAGTCCCTTGGGGGCTCCTCACTCAGCAGGGTGTCTGCTTGAGACTCTTCCTCTCCCTCTGTCCCCTACCTCCCCCTCTTTCAAAGAAACAAAACAAAACAAAAAACAAACAAAAAAAACCCCACCTTGATTATGGTGGCACAACTGTGTATATTTATCAAAACCCATAAAACTGCCTACAATGGGCAATTTTATTGAGTATAAAATATACATCAATGACACTGTAAAAAAATTACATATATAATAAAAAATATTTTATATATATATAATTTCCTTCACATTCTAAATCATTTCCTTAAGCTAGTCATCTACACATGATTCCACTTTCTGCAGTATTAGATGAAATAATGCTTTTTATTGCTTTCAATTAAAGTTTTATTTCAGTGTGTGTGTACTTATTCCAAACATCCTCTTTTATTGAGAACTAAGGAAGTATTAACTACATTTTTCTCCTGTTTCATGAGCAAATCTATTTTATGGGGGAAGGGGGGGAGATTCTTCTCTAAACATTTATATATTATAAATTCGCTAGTAAGTTTGTCCATAATTCCATTTGTTTTCTATTTTCTCACTTTGCAGTATGATTTGTTGGCCTTTGATGACTATGTCAGGACCCTGTCTTCCAAGCCTCAAAGTCTTGAGGGGAAGGCTCAGGGTGGGTGGAGCAGAGGGTGTGTGTGACTCAGGAGCTCAGAGCACAGAGCAGAAAGCAGGAGCCCACGGGAGCTTTGCATGCCACCCCCCAGCATGTGAGAGCAGGCCTCCAAGTAGGAAAGGGGCGGCACTGTCCAAGGCCTGCTGCCCGAGGGCAGACCGCAGAGACTGGAGGCTGAGCACGGCTCAGACACAGAGAGAGCTGGAAGAGGCTAGTGAGGGTGCCAGGTCTCTGTGAGAGCCGAAAACTGGAGAAATGCCTCAAGACAGATTCTGGAATAGCTTCAGTTGATTCTCACGATGGCTTCTGGAAATTCTCTTCTTTACGGATGGCCATACAGGAGTTTGAGAGTCGGGGCTGAGTGCTCCCACAGCCCCCACTCCTCCATCCAAGTCCTCCTGGTGCTCCTTGCTATGGCTCCTGAAATCCCTGCACTCTCAAGATGTGAACATCCTTAAAGAGCTGTGTTTTTCAAAGGAAACAACGACAACAACAAAACGTGACAGCTTCCTTAGATCTTTAAAGAATATTTGCCTTTGGTTCTCCTCAAGTGGGCTATATATGCCTAACAGACAGAGAATGAAATCATTTTCTGAATAACTGCTATTAGAAAAGGCTTATTAGGGGCTCCTGGCTGGCTCAGTCCACAGAGCATGGGACTCTTGATCTGAGGTGGTGAGTTCAAGCCCCAGGTTGGGCATGAAGCCTACTTAATAAGAAAGAAAGGAAGAAATGATTTCTTAAATCCGATTCTTCCTTTCTAAATTCCATCCTCATCCCTCTCCCTTTCCCTGCCTCCCTGCTCATTTTGTAGACCAAACAGTTGTGTGCTGCCTCCAGCACAGGTCCACCCAGTGAGATGTTCTCCCTGCAGAACGGAGCCCAAGTTGAAGAGTATCTTTGTGTTTCCAATGTCCTTGCCCTTAGTAGACTGTGCAGGAACTATTGTTGGGTGAGGCTGTGGGACGAGAGAACACAGAAGCCTCTCAATAGACCTTCAAATACAGGCAGAAAGGAGAAATATGAATGTATTTGGGGGTAATTCCAGAAAGTAGGTGGGAACAAAGGACTTAAAGAACAAATGGTCTCTGAGAGAGTCTTATGAAAGAAGTAGCATCCACTGATGACCACAGAAAGGAAGAGATGGTTATTATCTAAAGAATCAAAAAGACTGGCATCTTGTTCTGGCCCAGTGCCAGGCACGCTTGACGATCTGGCAAGGATTATCAGGGATCTGTTAAAGCGAGGATCGCATGTGTGCTGAAAATGTGTTCTTTCTCTGGGTTTGAGGTGACAGACAGCCACATCACACGCCATCCCTTTCTCCATCCTCGTTCCAGCCAGGCAATAAACCCAATTGTCACCCAGTCTGTCTCAGCCATGTAGTTTCCCTAGCCAGCTGAACAAAATATTTTCAGAATGTGGAATGTAAACAAGGTTCCTACTGTTAGCAATTCCGTGTCATTTGCTTGTGGTTTATTTTATTTTATTTTAAGTCGCATTTAAATTCAAAAGATTGCCAGCCTGCATGATGCATGTAAGCAAATCAGAAGTATAGATTGGAATTGCAACTGATTAGTTAGCTGTGAAAGTGTCTGTGTAAATGGAGGAAGGGGGGAAATCTATTATGCTCCTGGGATATTGCTTCTCCACAGGAAATTCAATTGTGAAAAGGGCTTTAAAAGCAATGACTTTAGTCGTCTGTTTTCTACACACTGGTTACAGTAAATGCTAATAGAATACCTAGGCAGCCTTCCGCCGGTGGCTCAGCTTCACAAAGAAAAACAGGGAGCAGTCCCAAGACGGAGAAGTCCCACAAATATGCATTAGCAGGCGGCCATCACAAAATGTGTGTCTCTTGTGCTCTTGAAGACGTTTTTCAAGAAAACACAAGTTTCCAGCTCCATTATTCCCCGTTGTTTGAAAGTATATGTCTATGGCGTATGTTGCTAAGTGATAAAGGTTGTGGGAATCTTCTGGTACTCCCTGAGAATCCAAATCAAGACTTGCCTTGGTTTATAAATTTCCTTGGAACCACTCTTCTGTCTTCCAAATCGATAGGGAGCTAAATGAGGCATAACAATTTCATTATTTCCCCGTGGGCCTGTCCGATTGATGTTTTCCTGGCCCAGCGCCATGAATTACACATTTTCTTAAAATTTCGTTGACACTCCCTAGTTATATTACCCACCTTTTTATATTGCTTGGAAGCTGGTAAGCTAATGTGAAAATGAGCTCCATTATACATTTCTTTGAGTTTTTCATGGTGTCTTCTGATTGTGGTTAAGCAGCAATCCTGGGGTCACAGATGAGGCCGGTGGCAGCAGATGGACCCTGTGAGCTCACCACAGTCCGTCTTCAGTTGTCTCTTGCTCCTGCGCTCAGAAGTAATTGGTTTTCAGCTCTCCTAATTAGTCTCATCACACTTTGTCAAGTGATACCAGCTGTATCGTGACTCACGAAAGACTCTTCCCCAGAAGAAAGCCCCACAGAATAATGGTGTGTGCCCTACAAGATTAGGCACCTAGATGATTGGAGGAACGATCACCTTGAACCACAAATTATTTGGATCACTTGGCAAAAGGAAAAGCAACTTCTTCTAAACAGGTGAGATTTGTGGAAGTTTTTATCTGAGAAGGGGAATCGGATAGCTCAAGAATGGGGACTCAAGACATGCCAGGAAATATGGGGAGAGGATAATCCGTGCTTTGAATGGTGTGGCTCTGCAGATAGATTTTCATCCCACACCTGAGCACTCTGACAAACAGTGAGACTTCATTGTTCTCAAGGAAAGCCCCGAAACCGAACACAGCCTTCCTCCAGAGTGACAGGCTCCAATTTAATTTTCCTATACGTTTCTGGTTTCTTTTATAAAAGTAAATTTCAACTCAGGCTCTCATTAATTTGTTCTGAAAACAGATCATCCCTGGTCATCTGTAAAATAATTATTGTCAGTCTTGTTGGATTACTGTCTTACACTTTTCTATGCTTTATGTGCCCAGAATCTCCTATTTTTCATTGCATTTGCTCCCTTTTAATTTTTTATACCACAAGCATGAGCAATATAGAAATCTGACTTTAATTAGGCATCTGCTTGAAGGTCACATCTTGAGCATTTCAGTGAGAACTGTTTTCCTTGTGAATAATTCTCTAGAGAAGAGTCTCGATCTAACTTGAGTCTCCTTGATCTAAATGAAAACCAGGTTTGGCCATTTTATCATGGGGAGAAACATTTATTCCTCCTACTCAGAATTCCCATTTGGCCCAGGAAGGAAGGGGCATCTGCCCACACCCCATCCAGGTGTGCGGGAGAAGACACTGAAGAACTTGATATCCAATAGGCCACATTTCACCCATGCGAAGGGTCACACTATGTTGTCCTCCCCAAATCCTTCCTTCCTGCACTTCCTGCCATTTCCTGTCCACCTGAGTATCCCAACATACACGAAAACCCACCCAGGGCCCCTCTCCCCAAAGGTACTCTGAGGCCTGGAAATCTTCAGAAAAAGAGGACGGAAGGCTTAGTTTGGCCTGAGGTTGGACTCTCATCCTCTGACACGGTCTTCCTGTGTTAGGGTGGAGAAGTAGGGGAGGAGAGACGTTGATCAGACTGTTGTAGTATGAGTGCCTGTTGGTGTCCATGAGATAGGTCTTAATGGAGCGCATCTGCTAAAGGCTGGAGGCGATGATGGGCTTACGCCCTGCCATGGTCTGCATTTTTGCGTCCTCCCTGAAATTTGTATGTTGAAATCCTAATGCTCATTTGTGATGGTATTGGGAGGTAGGGTCTTTGGGAGTTGCATAGGGGTGGAGCCCTTATGAGTGGGGTTAGTGCTCTAAAAAGAGGTCCCCAGAGTGCCCCTGACCCTTCTGCCTTGTGAAGCCACAGTGAGAAGTCTGAACCCAGAAAAGGGTCCTCACCCAACCAGGTGCCCTCTAAAACTATGACAAATAAATTTTGGTTGTTTATAAGCCACCTACTATGTGATATTTTTGTTATATAGCAGCCTGAATGGACTAAGACCTCAACAGCTAACACCTGTAGATTCCCTGCAGAGGCTACTGTTTTTATAATCGTTTTACATGCAGAATAAGGGTCTGTGTAGTTAGCCAGGCACTCGGAAGGATCTAAAAGAGAGGAAGTCCTGGTTTCTGTCCTGAACAAGGTCTCCATTTTATCTCCATTGAGTAAATCATCCAAGGGATGTTACTATTTCCATTAGGTCTCGTTTTGTAAATTATTAATAATTGCATAGCTTCTCTTCTGGATATTTCTATTTTCCCAAATGTGATTCTGAGAGTGTACAGAGTATTCTACTAGGAGCTCATCAAAGTGAAATACTACTTGATCGCGCAGAGTCAAAAATTTGCATTTGGGCTAAACTTTAAAAATAGCATCTTTGTCTAAACAACAGGCACCACTTTGGCTGTTCGTGTGACATCTGCGAGTGTGTCGCCGTCTCTGCTGTTCTCACAATACTGGTGGAATGTGCTGGGAGTAGCAATCCCTGATTCAGACAGGTATGTGGCATGCATTTTAGCATGCAGACATCTTTTCTTGCTATTTAGAGCAGAGCACACAAGGGACGCCTGGGTGGCTCAGTCGTTAAATGTCTACCTTCAGCTCAGGTCATGATCCCAGGGTCCTGGGATTGAGTCCCACATCGAGCTCCTTTCCCAGCGGGAAGCCTGCTTCTCCCTTTCCCACTCCCCCTGCTTGTGTTCCCTCTCTCACTGTGTATCTCTCTGTCAAATAAATGAATAAAATCTCTAAAAAAAAAAACCCACACAAACCAGAGAGCCAAATTACTCATGAAGTTAGATTAAATGTCATTGGCTGGTTCAAACCTGAGTGCTGAACAGAATTTGGGTTATTAAAGTATCTCCAGACTGTTTTGTTCAATTTTTGGTAAAAATGGCTCCAAGTTATGTTGATAGCATACCACAATGTGGTACTACCCTGTTCCAGCCTCCTGGATCCTCTTTAAAATGTTGTATTTCGGGCGCCTGGGTGGCTCAGTGGGTTAAAGCCTCTGCTTTCGGCTCAGGTCATGATCTCAGCGTCCTGGGATCGAGGCCCACATCGGGCTCTCTGCTCGGCAGGGAGCCTGCTTCCTCCTCTCTCCTTTCTCTGCCTGCCTTTCTGCCTACTTGTAATCTCTCTCTCTGTGTCAAATAAATAAATAAAAAATCTTAAAAAAAAAAATAAATAAAATGTTGTATTTCTTACATCTATAAATTTATCATTGGGTAGAGTTCTCTCGGGCTGACCTAATAGAGTGTTTAGAATGGGTGTAGAAAAGCTATTTTTCCCTCTCAAAAGCAGTTGGCAATTCCCCCCAAAATCCTTCAAAGCATTCATAAATAAAATTCATGTTATTTTTTTATTTGAAAGAGAACACATCTTGCTCACAAAGTACTTAAATTCAGAAGAGAACATAACATTCTACTGAATAAAAACAACAAATAATCAAAATATATACATTCATTCTATATTATGTCCCCATTGGAAGACCCAGAGAAGAAGAAAAATAGAAGTAGGAAAAGAAAAAAAATTAGAAGGCCAGGTGGTAACCATTACAGAAAACAAAAAACAAACAAAACAACAACAACAACAACAACACAACAAAAACATACAAACACAGGGAAAAGCAAGAGAAAGCAGCTCAGACAAATCAGGAGCATAAGCTTTAAATCGTAACGGCCAACAATGGCTTTTTACTATGTTGCCATTAAACAATGACATGTTTTTACAACTAGAACATAAATGAAGGAATTATCCTGGGGAACTTTACTCTCAGAGCAGACACTTGAGGTAGACCTTGAGGACCAGTGTTCTCCCACCCTTGCTTTAAAGAAAGAAACGTTAGAAAATAGAACTGAGTTTGGGGCACCTGAGTGGCTCAGTTGATTAAGCAACTGCCTTCAGCTCAGGTCATGATACCAGGGTCCTGGGATCGAGCCCTGAATTGGGGCTCCCTGCTCAGTGGGAAGCCTGCTTCTCCCTCTCCCTCTGCAACTTTCCTCCCCCCCTCACTCTCTCAAATAATAATTAAAATATTTTTAAAAGAAGAGCTGGGTTGTGGTATTTAGAGATTGGGCTCATTTTAGACAGCGGTATCAAGTAGGAGTTTGGAAGCAAAAAGACGAAGTCATAGGAGACAAGAGTATTGCTGCATGCTGGTCTCCATACACCACATACTTAAAGCTGAGGATGGGTGACCCAAATGTGGTAGGAACCTCACAGTGAAGACACAAGTTGGAGCCGGTCCTACCATATCCTGCAGCTCCTTCCCCACTTCCCTCTGCTTCCCCGACAGAGTGCTCCAGCAGCCCACAGGCCCTGGAGACATTGGTGAAGCTGTGGTAGGATGAGGTACAGAAAGTGCTGGAATGAGTTCATAGCGACTTGTGAGAACCAATTATTGCATTTGCAGGAATTCTGCAAATTGGTTGTTAAACATAATCATTATTAAAACATTAAATTATATCAATGTACAATAAGTAGATTATATTAAAATCAATGGGAATACACAAAACTCATCATTTCCTTGTTATTTTTCTACCTTTTATTTCTACCTATGCCCTCACATTTACCTTTATTGTACCTGTATGGAGGGAATACTCTAATGGTGCACCTGTCTCTTCCCCAGTCCGCTTTGAGGGACGTCATGCTGCTAGCTTAAAACCAGCCGAGGTGAGAAGACTTGCACCCTGGAAATCAGCAAATGCTACAGATCAGAGCTTTTTGTTTTTCAGAGAACTAGTTGTTGAATATTTACTAGCACGTCACTGGATGGTGGGGAAAGTCAAATGCCACTGCCAGATTTCCCAGCAAAAAATGAAGTTCTGTAAACAGTGGAAGGCATTGGAATGGTCAAATGTATATTAAAACAACTACTAAGTTATGACTATAGATCAGTTTTGCTTATTCTATCACAAATGTAGAAGTCGTTATTTTGTGTGAAGATAGAAAATATAGAACAAAGGAGAAGAGATGGGAGTTACCAGCATCCCAGAGAGCATTAATGGCGTTCCCACTGTTGTATTGTGTTAACTACTGAGCTACTTGTCAAAGTCAGTCAATTTGCCAAGTCCAGAGTGTATCCAAGTCTTGTGTCCAAGTCCAGGTTAGATATGAACACTTTGGGATCCATCCTGAAATCAACCTATTACCCAACCGAACCAGGAGTACTAACATCTTGATATTTCCTCTATAGTATTTCTCCAATATCCTCCAGCTGTGCAATGATATAGATGTAAACTTCCAAAAGGAAAACAATAATAAAAATCAATGTGGAGTTGCTATGTGTGTGTGTGAGTATTTTAGAGCAGTGATTTCTGAAAATAAAGGAACTACACAGAACGCCAATTAAAAATAGGCACGACAAGGGGCACCTGGGTGGCTCAGTCAGTTGGGCTTCTGCCTCTTGATTTCAGCTCAGGTCATGATCTCAGGGTCATGAGTTTCAGCCCCATGTTAGGCTCCATGCCCTCTACTTAGCAAAAGAAAAAAGAAAAGAAAGGGGAAAAAATAGGCACTACAAAATATTTATGCACAATTTGCCAACTAATATGTATCAGCCATTCCTTTTGGGAATATACTATTATCCTTCAATTTTTCTCTTTATGGTACTCAGCAGTTAAGTACATCTATGTAAAGCACAGTTGACCAGATAGATAAAAGATTAGATAGATAGATAGATAGATAGATAGATAGATAGATAGATAGATAGGTAGATAGATAGATAGATAGATAGATAGATAATTTTCCTGGCATACAAAGTATTTTTACTCATTTTATCCCAATAGAGTCCAAGCTCCCAACGATCATCTTTTACTTTCTTAAAAACTAACAACCTGAAAACACTGGACCCATTACATATGTGTACATATGTGTTTTATAAGGGCTGGGCTATGAGAAAGACACTTCCTGTCTATATAATGTATTTTAAAGGGTACCAGGAAAACCCCTTTACTGCCCAAACACTCCCTCACTTCCCTAAAGCACAGGATACATGTTTTAAAAAAAAATTTAAGATTTTAATTTATTTATTTGAGAGACAGAGAGAGCAAGCAAGAGAGAGAGGACAAGCGGGGGAGGGGCAGAGGGAGAGGGAGAGGCAGGCTTCCTGCTGAGCAGGGAGCTGGATGTAGTGCTACAACCGAGGATCCTGGGATCATGACCCTAATGGAGCCAAAGGCAGATACTCAACCAACTGAGCCACCCAGGTGCCCTATGTTTAATAACTTTATGTGAAACTTTAATGAATGAGAATTCACTGGTTAATATCTATCTTGGTTAAGTCCAGTCCCAAGAAAATGATATGTGATCTACACAAAAAAGGGCAAAAATAAAAAGATGAGGAGTATCAGAAGCAGAGAGAAAAACTTGGAAAAGAGATGTGAAGAGATTTTTTTTTTAAGTCACACTTTGATTATTTTTAAAATTTAGCTCAAGTTAACTTAGAAAATAACTGACTGGTCTGGAAAGTGAGGTGGATTTTTCTGGGGTGTGATTTGATGCCCTCAGTGTCCCCAGTGTGCTGTGTGGGAAAGAGCCAAGATGAGGGCTACCACAAAGCATGCTCTGATTCTCAAGAGGCTGCCATTCTAACTGTGTTTTCAGGCACTGCAAGGGCTTCGTGTTTTCTGTCCACTTGTGTGTTAGGACACTGCAGGAAGATGTGGCCTTTATCCCACTCTTGGTGGAAACACTGAATTAAGCAACTGGGGTTCTCCTTTCCAGGACTGTCTCTTTGCAACCACCACAGCACTCGTTTCCAAATAAAAATAACATGCTGGGAACTATATTAAGCTTTCTCCTCTTAAAAACCTTTAGATTCTTGAATTCTCTTCTGATTTCTCAAAATTTGTAGTTAATGATCCTACCCTAACTTTAGTCAGTTTCCCAAGTAGCTATCATTTATAAGAGGTACTTCCTTCCATAAAATAAGCTCACTTCCTGCCCTACCTTCAGAAAGAATGTAAACTCAAGTTTCTGATGAAATTGACCTTTATTTTTAAAGATAGAGGATAGGTGTCCTTTCCTTAATAATGTCATCTCTATCATTTCATTCCCTATTAAGAAAGAGGAAGCAATTTTCTGGGGATTTTTTTATGTCACATTTATTCTGAATTCATTATAATTCAACAAGGAATAATCTGACTTACCTTTGAACTACTTACCAAGAAAGGGCTGCATAAGTAAAAAATGAGCAAGATTACAAGGGCAAGCCACTTTATGAGAATACGTTTGCTTACAATGAACATTAAAAAATATAAATATATCACTGCTAGGAATGTAAAATAATAAAGGCACTTTGGAAAGCAGTTCCTCAGTTCCTTAAGTGAAATGTATACTTACCATATGACCCAACAATTTCACTCCTAGGTATCCACCCAGGAGAAATGAAAACACATGTCTGTCCAAAGACTTGTACACCAATGTTCTTAGCAGCATTATTCATGAGAAACAAAAAGCTGGGAACACTCCAAAAGTCCATCAGCTGCTGAATGGGTAAGTAGGTTGTGGTATATCCATTCAACGCACCAATAAAAAGGAGAGAATTGCTAATACATTCCCCAACACAAATGAGCTTCAAAAGCATGATGCTAAGTGAAAGGAACCAGACACCTAAAACTATGTATTGTGTGATTCAACTGATATGAAATTTACATAAGGGGTAAAACTATGGAGACAGAACATAGATCAGTGGTTGCCACAGCTGAGGAGGGAGTGGGTACCATCTGCAAATGGGTATGAGAGAAACCGGCAGGATGACAGCAGTGTTCTAAACATGGACTGTGTTGATGTTTCACCCCTGTGTAAATTTACTTTCACTTGTCTAAATGCCACTTAAAGTGGGTGAATTTTATACTATGTAAATTATGTAGCAGGAAAAATTAAAAAGAAAATCTATGACAATTTGCTTTTACAAAAAGAAAGATGGGAAGGATAAACCGGAAAACCATGACACTGGTTACCTATAAGGGGAGAGTAGCAGTAAGGATTTGGGAGGAAGGGGCATTTGTACCAACATAAAATTAAGAGCAAACTGAAACTCAGCAGTCCAGTCAGATTTTAAATGAATAGTATGTCAACACAGAAGGAAAATAGAAAAAGGAAGAATGAATCTGAGTAACGTATGAAAACTTTATTATGTAGCACCCTCGGTTTGTGGTGGAGTAATAGGACACAGAGGAAATTACAAATAAATCTGGTCCCCTTTTCAGTAGGTTTGTTTTGTATAGAGGCAAAGATGAAGCAATTCTGAAATTATTTTAGATTTACTATGCAATTTTGAAGAAATAAGTAAATTATTGTTTGGGGGACCCAAGGTTCTAACTGAAAAAGCCACATGTAAATATAGAAGAGAAGAAGGCAAGAAGAAGCCTGTGGGAATGAATGGAATTGAAATTATGAATTCATGGTATCTAAAATATGTATATGTCCCCATATATGTGTATTGATCTCTGTATATACATAGATGTCTATGTATATTTGTATGTGTTCATGTATGTGTATAAATATCCATTGATTTTCTTGTTCATCCAACTGAAAGGCACAAGAAGAAAAGACACCGGCCCCAGGAATAGTGAGCATACTTTGCACCCAGATGTTGGTTTCTAATACCTTCTCCCATTAAAAGGAATCAAGACTCTTCCTAGAAATGGCTGAACTCATGACTGAGGCAGGTAGATACAAGAAATGCCTGAAAAATCTTTTTCTGCCAGATTTTACGGAAGTGCTCAACATGATGAGTTAGGGGGTTACACGTATCACTGGGAGGCAGGAGCCAGCTAGTAGGGCTCCACTGGCCAAATCCAGGACAACTGGAGCAGCAAGACAAGAGATATAAGAGTAAATTATAAATTACTAAAAACATAGGTATTGGTGAGTCTATACCTATGATCAATATATAAACAACTGGAGAGTCCCTGCTTACCATCAAATACTAAGTACCAAATGATCAATGAGGACAGAATAGTAGAGCTGAAAAAAAAAAACCCCATTTTGTAACCATCAAAGGAAAGACCCATTCAGCAGAAATCAATGGAGGCTGGATCCAGATGGAAATTTTGATGAGGAGTAGGATGCATTTGCATTGACTTAAATCATCTCCCATGGGGCGCCTGGCTAGCTCAGTTGGCTAAGCAACTGCCTTCAGCTCAGGTCATGATCCTGGGGTCCCAGGATCAAATCCCACATCAGGCTCCCTGCTTGGTGGGGAGTCTGCTTCTCCCTCTGACCTCTCCCCTCTCATGCTCTCTCTCATTTTCTCTCTCTCTCTCAAATGAATAAAATCTTAAAAAAAATCATCTCCCCACAGCTTGCGCATATATATATATATATATGACAGAGATGAAGTAAGTAGATAAAATGTTAATAGTAGGTAAATCTGGGTAAGCAGTATAGAGATATTCTTGGTAATATTCTTACTCATGCTACTTTTCCATATTTGAAATAATTTCCAGATAAAAAGTTTAAAAATTGAAGGAAAAATCTGGAAGTTGTCCTTTACCCCCAACCCCTCTTCCCAGGAGCAGGCCAATGTTAGCAGTTTTGTATGCGTGTTTCTAGACCCATTTCTTTCTCTCTATTTTTTTTTTAAGATTTTATTTTTAAGTAATCTCTATACCCAACATAGGGCTTGAACTTAAAATCCCGAGATCAAAATTTGCAGGCCCTACCGACTGAGAGCCTGCAGTCTCTGAGCCAGACAGGCGCCCTTCTAGACCCATTTCTATGCCTTTTTTTTTTTACTGTGGTATAACATACATAACACAAAATTTACTATGTTAACTATTTTTAAACACACTGTATTCAGTACAAAAGGCTGGAATGCTTCTAAGTTTGCACATCATCCTTGGGCAAAGACCATGCCAAGCTGTCCCTGTGTCGTTCCAACTCTGTGTGCTGCCAAACCAAGCTCTCTATGTGTTTTTAAATGTACAGGCTCCAACATTATAAATGTAAGCATACTGTACAGAGGAAGAAAAAGAAAAAAAATAAAGTTGAAAGATGGCTTTTCCTAGCAGAACAAAAAATGTATAACTAGTAGATTGCAGGAATTTTAAAGGAACTTTTCAGGCAGAGAAAAAAAATTATAACAGATGGAAATTTTATTCCACACAAAGGAATAAAGAACACCAAGGAGAGTAAATATGTAGCTAAAAACAAAAACATTCTTTCTCCTACTTAATTTCTTTAGATATGTGACTATTTAAAGCAAACATAGTAAAGTGTGTGGGGTTTATAACATATGTGACAGCAAGATGTATGACAACAATTCCACCAAGGAGTAAAGGAGGAAAATGGAAGTGTACTGTTTTAAGTACTGTTTTAAGTGTACTGTCCTTACATGTCACATGAAATGATATAAGATTATTTAAAGGAGACCACAGGGCCGCCTAGCTGGCTCAGTCAGTGGAGCATGTGACTCCTCTTGATCTCGGGTTGTAAGTTCGAACCCTATGTTGGGTGTAGAGATTACTTAAAAATAAAATCTTTTTTAAAAAATGAAAATAAAAGTAGACTATGACTGGTTATGATTTGTTAGATATTGTAAATCCTAGAGCAACCCACTAAAAACAATCTTTTAAGGAGGTATAGCTAGTAAGCCAAGAGTGGAGGTAATCATGAAAAGAATTAGATTACTACAAATGAATAAAGAAACAAAGAGGGGTGCTGGATGGCTCTGCTGGTTAAGCATTTGACTCTTGGTTTCAGTTCAGGTCATGATCTCTGGGTCCTGAGATCGAGCCCCATGTCAGGCTCCCTACCCAGCAGAGTCTGCCTCCCACCCCCCCGCCTTTCCCTCTGTTCATGCACTCTCTCTCTCTAAAATAAATAGCTAAATCTTCAAAAAAGATTAAGAAACAGGGGCGCCTGGGTGGCTCAGTGGGTTAAATCCTCTGCCTTCGGCTCAGGTCATGATCTCAGGGTTCTGGGATTGAGCCCCGCATCAGGCTCTCTGCTCAGCCGGGAGCTTGCTTCCTCCTCTGTCTCTGCCTGCCTCCCTGCCTACCTGTGATCTCTCTCTCTCTCTTTGTCAAATAAATAAATAAATTCTTTAAAAAAAAAGATTAAGAAACAAAGAAAAAAAGAGAACAAAGTATATTGGGATCAATGGAAAACAAATACTAAAATGCCAATCGTATCAATAATTACAGTGAATGTAAATAATCTAAACACTCCATTATTATATATATCAAATCATTATATTGTATGCCTAGAACTAATACAATGTTATATATAAAGTATAAATCAAATTTTTAAAAATCTACTCCATCGAAAAACAAAGATCGTCAGATTGGATGAGAAAAAAGCAAGATGTGCTGTCAATAAAAAACTACATGCTGTCTACAAAAAGCCAACTTTAACTATAAAGACATGGCAGGTTAAAAATAAAAGGGCAAAAAGTTATCAAAATAATTTATAAAAAAGAGTAAAAGGATAGGTAACTATATATGCCATGCCAGCAGTAGGCAGAAGAAAGGGAATTGGCCATATTAATATTGGACAAAGTAGATTTCACTTCACAGGACCATAATAATAAAGGACCAATTCATCAAGAAGACATTACAGTGCTACAGAGTTTCAAAATACATGAGGCAAAAATGGATAGAAGTAGAAGAAGAAATACACAAAATTATAAGTGTAGATTTCAACAGTCCTTTTCTAATAATTGCTAAAATATGTGGGCAGAAAATCAGTAAGGATACAGAAGACTTGAATAACAGATCAACCACATTAAATTAATTGGCATTTATACAACACTCCACCTAACAACAGCAGAATAAACACTATTTTCAAGTGTACATAGACCATTTATCAAGTTAGGCCATATTTGGGGCCATAAAACAAGTCTCAATAAATTTTAAAGGATTGAAATCATTCATTCATAGTATATTCTTTGTCCACAAGAGGATTAGCTAAAAATCAATAATAGAAAGATATGTGCAAACACTCTGATGTTTGCAAATTAAACAACATACTTCTAAATAACACATAGGTCAAAAAAGAAATCACAAGTGAAATTAGAAAATATTTTTAACTGAATGAAAACAATAGTAGCACCTATAAAAGTAGGGTGCACCTAAAGCAATACTATAAAGGAAATTTATTACTTTCCAGCTTATGTTGGAAAGAAAACAGTTTTTTTTTTTTTAAGATTTTATTTATTTATTTAAGAGAGAGAGAAATCACAAACAGGGGGAGGGGCAGAGGGAGAAGCAGACTCCCTGCTGATCGGGGTTTGATCCCAGAAACCTGAGATCAGGATCTGAGCCAAAGGCAGCTGCTTAGCCACCCAGGCAAGCTGGAAAGAAAACAGTTTTAAATCAAATATCTAAACTTCCACCGTGAGAAACTAGAAAAAGAAGAACAACTTAAAGTGGAAGGAAAGAAATAATCAGAAATCAGTAAAAAATAAATGGACATACAATAGAGAAAACAAACCCAAAAGCTGATTTGTTGAAAATACAACCGATAAACCTTTACCTTACACTGAACAAGAACATAGAGGACACAATCACCAGTATTAGGTATGAACAGTTCTACATATACTAAAAATATAATATGAGAATTTATGAATAACTTCAAGCCAATAAACTCGTCAATTTAGATAAAAGGAAAAGATTCCCTGAAAATCCAAACAAGTAAAACTCACTCAAGAAGAAACACTTTAAAGATCTCAATTTATTATATTATATATTTTAAGATCTCAATTTATATTAAAGAAACTGAAGTTGTGGTTATAAACCTTCCTAAAAAAACAAAACAAGACAAAACAAAAAACATTAGTTCCAGACACCTTTATCAGTGAATTCTGCCAGATATTCAGGAAGGAATAAAACCAATCCTACACAAAAAAGTAGAGAAAAGAAAACTTTCTTATTTATTTTATGGAACTAGTCTTACCTTAATACCAACACTAAAAAAAGAAACTAAAAGGATGGCAGACCAATATGCCTTGTGATTGCAGACACAAAATCATTAAAATTTTAGTAAATCAGATCCAGTTAACTATTAAGGAAGAACATACCATGACCAAGTGGGGTTTACCCTAGAGTTGTAAGATTGATTCAACAATGCAAAAATCAGAAAATGTAATTCCCATATAACAGACTAAAAAGGATAGGCTATGTGATCAACCAGCTCAACAGATATAGAAAAACATATGAGAGATTTCAAAACCCATTTATGATTTAAAAAAACTCCAACTCTCCACAAACTAGAAAAAGAAGGAAATATTCTCAATGTGATAGAGGAAACTGACCAAAAATGTAAAGTTATCACCATTCTTCATAATTTAAAACTGAATTATTTTCCCCTGCATTTGGGAGGAAGTCAGTAGGACCCCTCTTGCCATTTCTATTCAATTGAAGTTCCTAGATAATGATAAAAGGCAAGAAACCAGAATAAAAACCATGTAGTTTGGAAAGGAAGAAATAAAACTGTCATTATCCATTGGCTCTATGGTTGTTCATGTAAAAATCCTAAGGAAACTGCCAAAAAGCAACTACAGCTAAGAAGCCAATTTGATAAGGTCACAGGGTCCAAGGTCAACATACGAAATTAATTATATCTCTGGAGGCTAGCTACATATAGTTAGAAATTGAAGATCTTTAAATAATATCATTTATAGTGGCATCACAAAGCATGAAATACTTTTGGATAAATTTAGCAAATTATGTGATGGTATGTACATTGAAAATTCCAAGACTTTGCTGGGATACATTAATGAAGATCTAAGTTAATGATGAGACATACTTTGTTCATAGTTCAATTGGCTCAATATTGCTAAGATATCAATTCTCCCTAAATTGATCTTTCGGTTCAATGCAATTCCAGTCAAAAGTCCAGCAGGACTTTTTTGTAGAAATTGACATATAGATGCAAAAACCTTGAACAGTCAAAACAATTTTGGAGAAGAACAATCTTAATATAAAGCTAAAATAATCAAGATTATTGGTGTTAGTGTAAGGATAGACACAGAGATCTGTAAAACTGGCTTAAGAGTCTAGAAATAAGTCCACACATAAATGATCAAAGTATCAACTGTGGGATGCCTGGGTGGCTCAGTTGGTTAGGCATCTGCCTTCAGCTCAGGTCATGATCCCTGGGTCTCAGGATTGAGTCCTATGTCAGGCTCCCTGCTCAGTGGAGAGCCTGCTTCTCCTTTTGCCCTATACCCCGCTCGTGCTCTCTCTTAAATAAATGAATAAAATCTTAAAAAAATATATCAACTCTGGAAAGATGGTCTTTTTAACAAATGGTTGAAATCAATTTAGAAAAGATAGTCTCTTCAGCAAATGATTCCAGAAAATGAATTTTCATGTGACCAAAAAAAAAAGAAAGAAAAAGAAAAGAAAGAAAGAAAGAAAAAAAGAGCCTCAACTCTTATCTCATATTACATAAGAAAATTACCTCAAAATGGATTCTCAACTTAAATGAAAAGTCTAAAACCATAAAACTTCCAGGACAAAACAGAAGAAAAATCTTTGTGATCTGGGGCTAGACAAAATGCCTTAGGACATAAGACACAAACCATGAACTAAAAATAATAAATTGGAGATATCAAAATTTAAAACTTTTGCTCTTCAAAATAACACTGTTAAGAAAGTGAAAAGGCAAGCCACATATTGAGAGAAAATACTTGCAAAATCTGATAAGGACTCATATCCAGAATTTGTAAAGAATTCCCAAAATAATAATAGGACAAGCGATCTGATTTTTTAAATGGGTAAAATATTTGAACAGACATTTCGCCAAAGCAAATGCACTAATAGCAAATAAGAACATGAAGGGGGAAAAAAAAGCTCCACGTCATTAATCATTAGGCAAATGCAAATAAAACCACAGCAAGCTCCCACGATACACCCACCATAATGAATAAATTGTTTTAAGCAGCTAATAGCAAATGCTGACAAGGATAGACGCATACACAGAGGACAGAAATGCAAAATGGTACAGCCGCTTTGGAAAACAGTTGGTTTCTCATAAAGTTAAATATACACTTACCATCTAACCCCAGAATTCCATTTATAGATATTAACCCAAGAGAAATGAAAAGACATGAATGTTCATCACCACTTTCTTTATAATTGTCCCAAACTGGAAACACACCAAATGTCACCCACAGGTGAATAGAAAAACAAATTATGGAACACTACCTCCTACAAAGGAACAAACTTTGAGACATGGGACCAGCACAGCATGGCACACGGAAATTCTTTCCTGCTTGTTCTCACTCCTTCACCCCCTTTATTTGCTCCCAGCTCCCCCCGCCCCCCCCCACATCTCTACCACTGTAAACGGTTGAGATCAGGAACTGTTTCCTCTTTTCCATCCTATTCCCAGTGCCTAGAGGAGAGCCTGACTTACAGTGACTGCCCTGTAATTATTTGTGGAATGAAAGAATTTCCCTGCTTTTCAATGTTCATGAAGTTCTTATTTATGCCAAATCAGAGTGTGCATTCTGGGCATTGGGTTCTTCGCTCATGCCTTGCTTTGGTGGAGAACACTTCATTTTGACTTCCGGATGACCGGCCGGGGTCAAGAGTGTTTACAGGGCAGTGATGAGAGCTGCCGCCTGCCTGTTCCCTTTCTTCTCGAATCTGCCAGAGGTTTCGGAAGTTTGAGCAGAGGTTTCTTCCATCCCTCCTTAGGCTCAGGCGCGGCGCCAGCCTCAGCCCAGTGTTTGAATTCTATGATCTTTTGGCCAAGCTTTAGGAGCCAACTTGCAATTTGGCTGTTGCAGTAAGTTCTAGGTCTGTTGCACGTGGTTTGGGCTCATTGATATTCACAAGCTTGCAAGGAGGAGGTTCATCTCACCAGGGAGGCTGGGCCGCAGAAGAAGGGCCCTTTCCTGGTCTCACTGTGGAATTGGCCAGGCCGCCATCCTGCCTCAGAGTGGCTCAGATGCTTCCAGAGGAATTCCTTAAGTTCCCTTTCAGATGGGACAAATCTTTCATCTTGGGGCTTTAGGTAACTTGGCCTCCAGGCAAAAGTATCCAGACATGCACGTCACCCTGGAAGACACTAAGTGTTCACCTTCTGGGGGCCCTGATGTGTTTTTCATTCAGTTAAAAATATGTTGCCAGGCCCAGCATCCTGCAGCAGCTAGGAAGGAATGCCAGAGCAGAGAGTAATGTTCACGGGAGCAGAGAATAGCTGCAATGCTGTGGGCCAGCATCCAAGGAGACTGTTTTTTTTCTTGGAAGAAATTACTATTCTGCTTTTTTTCCTTCTCTGATAAGGTCATGGACTCCTAATGCAAGCATGCTTTTGCTTTCCTTAATTCAATTAATCCATTTTCCAGAATAAGCACGGAGCTCCTTGTTTGATTTCATCGACTGGTACATGCACATGCATGAGTGTGTGTGTGTGTGTGTGTGTGTGTGTGTGTGTGTGTGTGTGTGTGTGTGTTTGCGTGCGCACGCATGCATGCACATGTGTGTGTGCAAACAATATAGGAGCCTAACCCATGTGTGCCACACAGTCAGGGCGTCCCGGCATATGAGGGCCTCCTGCTAGGTGTAGTAAAGTAATAATCCTGCAATATTTATATTCATATTTACAGTACATACTATGCACCAGGCACCATGTTAAATGCTTTTCAGGGTTTATCTCCTTGAATCCTCGTGGCAGCCATGTGAGGTGGGCTTGTATTGGCCCCACTTTGCAGATGATGTAACTGAGGCTTATCAAGGTAAAGTGATTTGCCCAGGGTGATGGAACTAGTTTTCAACCCCAGCGATCTGACTTCAGAACTGTACTTTTCATCTCCACCTACTGAGACTGAAGGAATAAAACCATCAAATAAAGAGGGAAGTCAACAGCCACCTCTAACTTCATATTGTTGGCTATGGATGGGCCATATACTGCTCAAAGGTAAGGGCCAAAGTGTCTGGGCTCTGACTTACTGGTTAATTTTTTGCAGAAGTGACCGCTTGGTGTTTCTCAAACATCATCTCACCTAGACCCCGTCCCCTGCCTCTCAGGAACTTCAGCCAGGTTCCTTGAGGTGGGAAGGGGGATAGAGATTCTCCAGGAGCCTATGAAGAATGGCAACTCTGGTGGGCACCATCTTCCCCCACTGCTGAGAAGGCACTGGGAGAAGTCATTCCCGTGTTCATTCATCGGACATTTTTAAGTACCTTTGTTTGGAGGGGTGAGAAAGGTAGCAACGGACCCCACTCTTGTAGAATTTACAGTCTGGCAAAAAAAAAAAAAAAAAGATGATGACTAAATGAGCAGTTATGATAAGGTGCTAGAGGAGGTGCTGGGAGCGATGACCTCACGGGAGCCTGACCTCACGGGAGCCCAGGGAGGACTCTGCATCCCATGGAGGAGTAAAGGCACAGTGGGAGCCACGGAGACTTGCAGAGGGGAACCCCGGGATCAGCCGACAGCGAGAAGAGGTAGATTAAGACAACAGCATGCTGAGGGGATCCCCGGACATTTCAAGTGGCCATCAAAGGAACTGTGGGCGCAAAAGACACTGGAGAGTTTCAGGGTTCTGGTGTTTTCCGCCAGTAGGCGTGCACGGCCAAAATGTCTCTTCTCCCTGCTACCATCAACGCTGCTAACTGGCTTTGATCTCTAGAGGCTTGATTACATCCAGCCATGTCTAAAAGAAGTTTCCTTTTTCTTCCAAATACAATTTTGTTTTCATAGATTGGATCTGCCAACCTCCCAGAGAAAGTACTTCGTTTTCCCCGAAGTTGATTTTTCTGAGAAGTAAATCCTCCTCCACTTTGAAAGACAACCAGGAAGTAACGTGGCCAAACCCGTGGAACAATGGCAGTAATTAAAAAGGAACCTCAGGCTTCTCCAACTTTCATCAAGTGCCCCAACAATAGAGGAGAGGAAAACCCTGACCCTGGGAAGTCGGGAACATTGCTACAGTGCTCATAAATGCCTTTGAAGTTTTTTATTTTATTTTAAAACATTATATGACATTAATGAATTTTGCGCTACCTCCCTAATATAGCAGAGATTGTTTTCATAGGAAAACAGTATATTGCCTCCAAATCTGCAGCTCCAGGGAAGTGAGCAGACTACGTGTTCCAGGGCAAGAAAATCCTTTTCACTCTTATTTTTATTACACATTTTTTCCCCATAAAAACCACCAGTAAGTACATAAGATTTAGAGTAAAATTCGAAAATATTTCACAACACTTAATGTTTTGCTCCCCCACTTTGGAATAGTGATCCTAAATCTAAACCAGAAGGCTGGGACTCATGTCTTTTTGAATCTCTGTTTTTGTTTTTGGGGTTTTTTTTATAAGATTTTATTTATTTATTTGACAAAGAGAGAGATTACAAGTAGGCAGAGAGGCAGGCAGAGAGAGAGGAGGATGCAGGCTCCCCACTGAGCAGGGAGTCCATGCAGGGCTTGATCCCAGGACAATGAGATCATGACCTGAGCTGAAGGCAGAGGCTTTAACCCACTGAGCCACCCGGGTGCCCCTCTGTTTTTGTTTTTAATCTGTAAAATGGGGACAGCCACAGTTGCCACATCAGGATGCTATAAGGACTAACTCACCTGAATTAATGTATGTAAAGTATTAAGCGATAACAAATATGTCATAAAATTTTGTTTCTTTCCCGTTGGTGCATTTCAGTGCAATTTGGACGAACTATGTGAAAAACATCAGCCTTCTAAATCAAGACAAAATTCTTCATAGAACTATCTGCATGTCAAAATACTTAAAGTTTAAAACAGATGATTAAGATTCTGGAAATGCAACTTCTATTTTCATCTCTCCTGCTAACTTTAGAAATTCATTCATTCTGTCTATGCTGTGGTCTCATGATCCACAAGTTAGAATACTAATACTGACTTCTGAAAATAAATGATATGAAAGAAAGACACTTTAAACATAACATCACTCACTGTTCTATGTACCATCCTTGACCACGGTTTTCTAAGTGCCTTTCAAAAGTTTATTCAACACCATTCGACTACTTTTCTCCTAGGAACTGAGGAGAAACATGAGGGCAAGGGGATGAGCAGAACTGCCAACGTGACACAGTAACAACAGAACAGGCCAGCCTAAGGACATGAATGCCCCTGACTTGCAACATGACAGAGACCAACACATCTGTAAAGTTATTATGCTAAGTCAGTGTCGGGCAGACAACTTGGAACATATCATCAAGCACTCCCTGAGAATCTTCTGTTAAATTATTGCACAAGAACATGGTGAGAGGGAAGGAAAAAAATGTCATTAGACCTCAGATCTATAACTTATGGTTTTGTTTTGTTTTATGATTTTATATATTTATTTGAGAGAGAGAGATAGCAAGAAGGAGCACAAGCTGGGAGGAGAGGGAGAAGCAGACTCCCTGCCCAGTAGGGAGATGGCCCCAGAACTCCATCACAGGATCCCAGGGATCATGATCTGAACCAAAGACAGATGCCCAACTGACTGAGCCACCCAGGCACCCCTATAACTTATGTTTTTTTTAAGTCATGATGAGGAATTCCTTATGATCAAATGAAATTTCACTGGAGATTCATTCAACACATGCCATTAAAATAGATGAATATATATTCTATTTTTTAAAAGCATAATCAGAACTAAAATGAGTTAAAATGAGTGCAAATAAAGGAAGTCATTAAGAATATAGACGAGATAGACCTTCAAATTAATTTTTGGCATGGAAAATTGCAATGTGTTCTTATTTTTCTTGTAAATAACAAAAGAATTTAAAAATATTTAGGTATAAGTCACTAAGAATTAGTTTTATGCTCATATCCCTTTAGAGTAGACTGCTAACTTTATTTTTCTTTCTTATTTATTTATTTTTAAAAAGATTTTATTTATTTATTTGACAGAGAGAAAGCACAAGTAGGGAGAATGGCAAGCAGAGGGGGGAGAAGTAGGCTCCCTGCAGAACCAGGGGAGCCCAACGTGGGACTTGATCCCAGTACCCCGGGATCATGACCTGAGCTGAAGGCAGTCACCTAACCCACTAAGCCACCCAGGCACCCTCTTTTTTTTTTTTTTGAAAAAATTTTTTAAGATTTTGTTTTTAAGTAATATCTACACCCCACATGTCTAAACTCAAACTTAGGACCTTGAGATCAAATCTTGCACACTCCACCAACTGAACCAGCCAGGTGCCCCTAGATTGTTAACTTCAACCCTTTTACATAAAGGAATGTTGCAAAAGATTTGTTAGTATTAAGGAAAATAAAACCTAATTCTAATGCAAAATTCCCCTCCTTGCCTTGGTAGAGAGAGAAAAATGTTGCATGAATTAATATGTTATCCTGAAGAGTTACTACATTTCTTTGACAAATATAATGGAAATGGTATAGAAAACAAAGAGCTAGATAGACAGGGTGACATTTTATTGTGCATGTGGGATTCTCATTAGTTATGTTAGATGTGTTTATATCATGCAACTTTCTTTGGCATTTTCCTTAATCTATTTTGTTCATTTATTACCTTCATAATAACCATGGTGCCCTGCAAGAAATCTCACAAATTTAATCTTTTCCTACTTGATTGCATTTTCATATTTACAAGGCTATTTCAAAAAAAGAGGATCAGAGGGAAACTTTGATGCCAGATTGTCACATGAAATTAAATCTATGTCCTTAAAAATGAAATGGTGCACTCAGCACATGGCTGTGCCCTTGCAGAATTAGATCTAGTATTGTTTCTGGTTTTTCATGTTGCTGAGGACTGTTTCTCGCTATCTGGAAAATTCCTTTCTGAAATTATCTGCGCAATATTTCATTTAAATTGCAAGATAACATAATCTGCATTTCACTAACACTTCTAGAACTACTATGTAAATAGATACATCAGCCTAAAGACAGAACACTAGCTTCTATGTCTAAGAGAAACACAAATAGAAAAAGCATTACATTTCTGTATAGCTATCTAAGGTTGATGCTAATTATCGTGTATAATCTTTTGCCTTGATTTGAGCTGTTAACACTTGAAAACCTATTTCCTGAAACTAGCTTATAATGAGTATCAAGGCATGTGAATTTCAAATAAACGTGGAGGAGACAGAACAATTTCCTAAGAGTTATGATCATATTTTTTCATATATGTGTATGCTTATATCATGTGTGCTAATATTAACATAAAACATTGTTAGTAAGAGCAATAATGACATTAATTTGTCAACTGCTCTCTTATGGGCCGGACATTGTGCTTGGTCTTTCTCATGACTTACCTCCTTTAATTCTCACCAAACTCTATGAAGTAAAATTCCTAACCCAATTTTGCAGAGGAGAAAACCGAGGTTCGGTGACATTAAATAACTTGCCTAAGGCTGTACTGTCAATAAGTGGTGACAAAAAATTTGAAATGAGACATTTGGACCCCAGATCTTAGGTTTTTAAGCTACTATTCTACCTCAAAAAGAAACTAAGGCAGCTTTGAAAGATACACAGTGTATATGAAAAGAACATGAATTAGGAGCACATGAGAAAGAGAACAGGAATGGAAGGGGGACCAGGAATCAGGCCAGTTTGTGAAAGGCATTTGCTTGAACCACAGATGTACTCTAAGCTTTCTAGCAGTCTTTGCAAAGACCAAACACAATTATAGGGCTTATACAGTAAAACAGGACCATTCCATCAAGAGAAGCAGGACTATTCTTTATATTAAGACTATGAAGACAGCTTCCTAATGATGTTCATAAACAGAACACCATGCAATGGAATGAAGCCCATTTTCAGCGATATCCTTCCACTAAAGGTGATGATGAATTTCACAGGACTGTTTCTTACCCATCATTGCCCACATAGCCAAGTAGCACAATTCAGTTAAAGCAATTCTCCAGAAGGCCAGTACAACCTGGTCCAGCTGTATACAGGGGCCATAAGCAAGACCAAAGGTGTTCACGATGCCAAGCAACTTGGTTTTGAAATAGAAAGTTAAAGCAAAACACAAATAATAAATGTATAGTGTAGTTTTCCCTCACTACAGAAAACCATTGACTTTCATCTGCAGTCATGCACAGATTATGTACAATATTTTTCAAGGAGTAAAAGTCAAAGGGGCTCCTGGCTGGCTCAGTCAGTATATCATGTGACTCTTGATTTAGGGGTTGTGGGTTCAAGCCCCATATTCGGCATAAAGCCGAAAGAGGAAGGGAGGAAGGAAGGAAGGAAGGAAGGAAGGAAGGAAGGAAGGAAGGAAGGAAGGAAGGAAGGAAGGAAGGAGAAAGAAAGAAAGAAAGAAAGAAAGAAAGAGAGAGAGAGAGAGAAAGAAAGAAAGAAAGAAAGAAAGAAAGAAAGAAAGAAAGAAAGAAAGAAAGAAAGAAAGAAAGAAGGAAGGAAGAAAGAAAGAAAGGAAGGAAGGAAGAAAGGAATGGAGGGAGGGAGGGAGGAAGGGAAAGAAGTAAAAGTCACGAAAGTAGAATTTTCTCTCAAGAGCTTGTATCTCAATAAAAGGGAATTAAAACAATATGTGGTTACCTTTACAGGTATCAGTGACTTAGATACACCTGATTTCCACATCTGCTGCTGCACATTCCCATCTCCCCTTTTCCCATCTCTTCCTTGCTGCTGTGACAAGGAACGCTGTGGGAAAACACGTGTAATACCTAGAAAAACCTAAAGGTATAGGAGTAGACAAATGAAAGTATAAATATCAGTATCTGCTTGAGAGACCATAGCATGAGGTCAGATTTCTAGCCAAGGCTGGCGGTTTTTGTAATCTTGGCCCCCAGATTACACCCACCACACACTATGTGAAGTGTTTCATCTCACTTTGCTAGACCCCAAAAAACACCCAGAAGAAGTGGTGTATGGCTGGCAATCACGCTTTTTTTTAAAACTGCAGCTTCTGTCTGACATAACACTTTTTGAGTCATTCATACCTAAGTATGAATTAGATTAGTCAACCACAGTTTCTCTATCACTTCACTGAAAAAGGTTTCCTGGAGAAATGCAGATTAATGCACAAGGCAGGGGAGTCATTCCAGAAGGGAAGAGGGCAGGTGCCCAACAATTTGAGAATTTTTCCCAAGGACAACCTTTCTTTCTTCCAAAGAGAAAAAAATATTTTCCTCTGTCTTCCTCTTCTTTCTCTTCTCAGCAGCAAACATTAAAAATGCACTGAGAAAGGGTAGCATGAGGGATGATTGTAGTGATAGAACTTTCCTATATCTTGATCGTGGTGGTGGTTACATGAATATATACATGTAATAAAATAGCATAAAATCTACACACACACACACACACATGCACAGAGTGTGTATAAAACTGGTGAAATCTGACTAAGGTGGTGGATTGTACCAATGTCATTCCCTCCTAGTTGTGACATCGTACTGTAATTATGCAAGATGTTATCATTGGGGAAAGCCTGGTGATGAATCTATGACATCTCTTTCTATGGTATTCATTAAAGTTACACGTGAATCTACATTTATCTCAAAATAAAAGCTTTTAAGGCAAAAAAAAAGAGGGTTTATATCTTAGAATGGATCTTTCCAAATTCCTGGTGTGGCTATGGACCAAACTCAGCCTGCGATTTCATTACTTGTGTGTATCTAATTTGTGTTCCCTTCTCAAATATGCTTTTTGATTTTTTTTCTCCACCTGAAAAAATCTCACTCGTCCTTCGCGATCCAGCTTCCAAGACTCCTCTACGAACTATTCTCTTAACTCTGCTCACCCAACAGAACCATCACCTTTTAAGGCTAATAAGTATTAAGTAGTTCCTCAATACCAGGCGCCTCTCCTTTAATCTTTATAACAATTCAGTGAGGAAGATCCGATGATGACCCCATTTTACAGATGAAGGAACTGAGATACTTTTGACAGCATCGGCTTCCACAGCTGGGCGCCCTGACCCAGAGCCCACTGGTAACTGTGTATGTCCCACCCCCTCTGTGCACTCCTGGTTACCAGTAGGTACCCCATGTCCACTTGTTTTTATTCTCATCTCTCTCCCTTCTTCCAAAGGAAGAGTCACTGGTTCAATCTCTCCTCTTTCTGCTCTCACCACACCACATAAACCACACGCCTAATGGCGAACAATGACCCAAAGGTCCTCAACTCAGGTAGACACTTTTCTACCTACATTTGACTTCTCGGTTGTATCAGAAATGTCAGACCCCCTCCCTCCCTCTGGACTTCTTTTGGTTTCCCTGACACCCTTGTTTTCTGTTTCTCTTTCCATGTTGTCGGTGGCTCTTCTCAGCTCCTTCTTTTCCTCTTTGCTTACCCTTAAATTTTCGTCCCTGCCCCAGCCCCCCTCCTATTCCTAGCATTCTTCTCTTCTTCTGCTATATACCTTTCCTAGAGGGAACTCATCCACTCCTGAGTTTTTCTTTCCAGTCCAGAGAATCCTCTTGGGCTCCACATCCCATGTGTTCAATAGAAGGAACAACGTGTTCCCACTCCTTTCCTGTGTTGTCTTATGTAGACCTTTATCAGAATGCTTCTCCTGCATCTTTTTTTTTTTCTTAGCACCTGGCACAGAGCAGGTGCTTAATAAATATTTTTTTAATAAGAGAATTTAGGTAAACTGGATTGGAGGATGTTTTGATAAATCAGACTGAAACGATGCTGCTATAAATTGTAAGGCTCCCCAGAGAGAAACCAGATTTGCAGACAGAATAGGCTGGCTTTGGGGATGGACAGGCTATGGGGCTGGAGCAAGAGGCAAACGTTAACTGCTAGGTGTCTGCCATGGGCCACTGAGTAGAACGCGCACCAAGAGAGAAGGTTGGCCCTGCCTTTTGAGTAACTTACCAGCTAACTGCCAAGATTCCATTTTGTTTAGTTCTGTGCTGTGTATGATAGAACGAAAGGAGGAGGGTCTTTCCCTAAGCCATCAGTTACCTGCACTGATTCCGCCCATCTAGAAAGACGGGCACAGACTCAGGGCCTCACCCGGTGACTCTATTGCAGGCATGCCCCACACAGGTTATCTTCTATGGAACATATCCTCTGTTCACCGCGCTACATCTCTGCATACGGTTTCTCCTTTCATACTCACTAGGATTCCGACACCAAATTCTGATGTGTGGGGTTTTCTCCTTACCGAGTTGGGTGTCCTACAATTCCACGCAATCCTGACACTAGCTACCTGAAGACGGTGTTGGATCCCACAGCACAGGGGCTCAGTCCTATGAGACTACCCAGCTCTGCGGACGCCAATTACGAGCCCCAGGTTATAATCTGACCAAAGGGTCTACAGATGTGAGGTTTCCACAACCTGTTCTTTGGGTTAGATTAATTTGCTAGAGCAGCTCACAGAACCCAGAGATACAATTTACTCACTAGATTATGGTTTATTATGGAAGGCTAAAAATCAGAACGGCCAAGTAGGAGAGATGCATGGGGTAAGGTATGGGGAAAGGTCTCAGAGCTTCCAAGCCTTCCCCAGGGGCACCACACTCCCCAAATCCCCATGTGTTCACCAACCTGGGAGGTCTCCAAACCCTGGCCTTTTGAATTTTTATGGTGGCTTCTCTCCATAAGATGTTGGGGGCAGGGAAGAGGGCTGGGACTGAAAGTTCCCACAGTCCAGTCAGGGTGTCTGCGTTCTTCAGACAACTGGCTCCCATCTTTAGGTGTGTTCCAAATGTCACTTCATTAACATAACAAAAGACACCTTAATTGCTCTCATCTCGGCAAATTCCAAGAGTCTCAGGAGCTCTGTATTAGGAATTGGATGAAGATCAAATATATATTTTTTATTATAAATCACAATATCACACCAAAAAAAACAGATTCATTTTAAGGGTAAGGATGCTAAGGCTTGGAAAGGTTAAGTAGTTTGTTCAAGTCTATGCCACAAGAAAAGAAGCCAAGGCAGGAGTTAAACTGAGATGGGTCTGATATGAAAGGACACTCTTAAATACAAGTCTGTATGGCCTTGTAGTTAAAGTTTCCAGGAAAGTAATTCAGGGGTGCCCGGCTGGCTCAGCAGGTAGAACTTGTGACTCTTGATCTCAGGGCCATGAGTTCAAACCTCACGTTGGGGATAGAGATTACTTAAAAGAATAACATCTTTAAAAAAAATTCTTATTAAGCAATTCAGATGTTAAAATGAGAGAAAACAAAAATATTCACACTGAGCCATATATTTTTTTTGAGCCATATATTTTGATGTGTTTCATTGGAAGATTTTTTTCTTTATGAGTTCCCTTTTACTTGTTTAAAAACCAAATGCTTTCATGTCCAAAGTTCTTTGAGCACTTGATAGAATTTTTAGAATGTCATTTAATATTTTTTTAAAAATACATAGATGGGGTTGATTCTTCATGATTTTGTGTGTGAAATCTTGTTTCTGTTGGTTTCTTGGGGGAAGGGATGGACTGCTTTGATCTCAAGGGCACCTTTGTTTCTTGAAGAGACTGGAGAAGAGAAGGTGTTTTCCACATGTGCACGTGTAGGAAAAAGCTTCCGTTTGTGAGATGAAAATAGGAAACCTTAACAGGAGAGGGGAAAAGTTGAGAGTAGAGGAAACTAGAAAGATGCCCTGCAGACACGAGTGTGGCCTAGCGGGTGATGAGCGGGGGAGAGGAACGCTCTCTCTGAGCACCCTCCCCGAGGGAGGGATGTGGCCTTCTTAGCAAATCCTGAGACAGCACCTTGGCCTGACAGTTAAAGCACCACAAGTTACCAGAGGAAAAGGCGTGACAGGAAGACAGACCATGAGAAGAGAATCCAAAACTGCACGCTTAGCTGTCTGTCCACCTACCAACACCCTAGCCCCATCTCACCACCTCCCCAAACACCCCCACACACACACCCCATGAACTACGGAGGGAATCCCCAGCCACAGAGGCCACCTCGGTCCTCTGATTATAGCTGAGAAGCTAAATGGAAAAAGTCAGCCCCATCCCATCGGCAGTTTGTGTTTCTTATGTATCCCGGGAGACCAGCTAGGAGAAATTAATAGAGTAACGTCTGAAAATCAGACACGAGAGAAAAAAAAAGGTTTTATCCTAAGAGTGAAATGGGACAGCCTACTAGATCTCCTCCCCTTTAAAAAAAAAAAAAAAAAGAACACTGTTGTTTAACGTCCCAGAAAGTTTTTTGAAACAAGCAATTTGTCCCCTTTTTCTAAGCACAAGGCCAAAAATAGGAATTATTTGGCTGTCTCTTCTGAGGCAGATCAGTGTAGCCCAGCCTGAGAAAATCCTCCCTGCCCAGGAACTAAGGAAGCTGTCACGAAGGAATTCTGGGAACCCTGATATGCGTTTATACACAGGACGTCTTCTAAATGGGAAACAAAGCTTGACCTGGTTTTCCTCAGAACCAGACCACACTGCTCTTTCTCGGCTCCCTTTAAAGACGAGGGGGGAAATCCAGCTTCAAACCAGCAACGGCCAACTTCTAAATGCTGTCAACTTGAGTCACCCCAGAGGAAGATGGTCAGCTACGTGGCATTCTCTAATTTTATAGGCATTCGGCCCTTTGCTAGAGTGAAAACATGTTGCTTATCAAAAAGACACATTTCCCTCTAATAGCTAAACTTTGCTCAGAGTTTTCAGTGAGCCTGGCTCACCCGCTAAGCATTTTTGGTGCTATCTCATTTGACCTTCACCACCCTGTGCGGAAGTGTTATGAGGAACCCCATTGTACAGATGGCTACACTAAGGCTTAGGGAAGTTGAAGAACCTGATGATACAGTTAGTGACAAGCCCAGTGTTAAACCTGGGCAATGGGACTTGACCTTACAACTTACAACTCAGTTAGGAGACAGAACAGGAGGTTATAGGTTTCAAATACCACGGGCTAGTTTATGCTTTGTGCTGAATAAATGGAATGAACCACATTTATACGGAGCAGAGAAAAAAGACGCTTTCAGTGCAGCGGAGACTGAAGACTGGGAGGCAGGATCAGAGGGAAGAGAACTTCTGGTAGAGCTCCTTATATCCGATGTCTCCAGCACTGGTCCCCACAGAGGAACAGTGTCACACACATCTTTGGCAGATTAGAAAGGAAGTCATTTTTAACAAGCACTTTAAATTTTTATCTCCTCGTGAAGCCAGCTGTATGAACAGACATTGCATCCCAGGAGATGTGCGCACAGGAGCCGGTCAGTTGGTCGGCTGAAATCTCTCTAACTCGCCCCCTTCCCACCCACTCGGGGGACAGGTTCTTGGATTTCAAGCTCCTTCCACCAAAGCCACGAGTTCCTTGGCTGTCAGTTTCTAGTGAAACAGAGCCCAGAATAAATTGGACAGATTATATGCCCGAATACTGAACAGAAAGAAGGAAAGGTCACACACACACACACACACACACACACACACTTCACACTTAAAGCTGTCATGTTCCCTCTGCAGTTTTTGGCAGACTTTTTAGGAAATATTAAGTTAGATGAAAATTCAGAGATCCCACTAACTTTCTGGGCTGCTTTAAAACATCCAGCACGTCATGAATACAGTCTAAAATTATTGAAACATTGATTCTACTTATTCTAGCAAATATAGCAGCTGCCTAGAATCAGAACTGAAAATAATCAATGGGGTGAGGGGGGAGGATGAATTTTTATAGGGGCTAACATGCCTTCCAACAAAATGAGCTCTCGCGAGAGAGCACGGGCAGGGGAGGAGGAGCAGAGGAAGAGGGACAAGTGGATTCCGCACTACATGGGTAGCCTGACACAGGGCCACCCAGGCACGCCAATAGATACATTTTAATAGCTGCAAAGCATCTTATCCCACACTAATACTGACTTCAAAGAAGAATCGCTTTAAATTGGTTACTACTGGGCGCCTGGGTGGCTCAGCGGTTTAAAGCCTCTGCCTTCGGCTCAGGTCATGATCTCAGGGTCCTGGGATCGAGGCCCACATCGGGCTCTCTGCTCGGCAGGGAGCCTGCTTCCTCCTCTCTCTCTGCCTGCCTCTCTGCCTACTTGTGATCTCTCTCTCTCTCTCTGTCAAATAAATAAATAAAATCTTTAAAAAAAAAAATTTTAAATTGGTTACTACTTCCTCCTTGGCTTCCTACACAAAATGAAGGACTGAACTCCAGTACTGTTGGACAAATAAGCATTCACCATTTATCACAGCAACCACAGTAGCCTGCGCTACAAATATGCACACTCTCTTGGGATGCACAGTTAGCCTGTTTTTGGAGGACAGATTTGGAACAAAAGAAAAGGAAGCAAGGAAGACACTTCATCTTCTGACGTAGTAACAAATGGTGTGCAACCAAAATGAGAATTGGAGGCAGTCTTGTATTTTACACAATACGTTTCTATTTGCTTCTCCTGATCCTCAGTTACCTTAATGCTGAGATAGTAAAATGACAAAACTGCAGACATTTTACATGCAAGGTGAATTCTCTCATACCTAAATTCGTGCCTATGCAAATTGTACACTTCTCCTGAATCCCGCCATTGATTGGAGTCTTTGCAAGCCTGTAAACTGTGACAAAATCTGTACGTTCCTGAAATAACATGTAAGCATTTTATAAATGAGTCCCAAATATTCACAAACTATTTTCAGACATGGTATTTATGAGACTATTAAAAACTCATTACTTTTGCCAACTCTTTCATGAGTCAAAAAGTAAGCACAGGTTATTTATATCATTGCCCTAGAGACACTAGTAATTTTGGTCTGGAAGACATTTGCATCAAAGATACATCATACACTGGCATCAGTTTTTTTAACTTTCTTTTAACATTATGTGGGTTTTTTGGTTTGGTTTGGTTTTTTCCCTTTATGTAGGCTCCATACCCAACATGAACTCAAGAGTTACGTGCTCTACCGACTGAGCCAGCCAGGTGTCCCTTCATGTTATGTTTATATATCCATCTATTGGGTAGCAATTCTAGTTAGTCCTTTTAAAAAGTCACATAAAGGACATTTATCGTGTTTTCATTTGATCGATAGAGTTGAAGAATCTTATGCTTTGAAGGAGAGCAGAGCAGTCTCTGGAGTGGACATTCAGTGTTCTTTCCATTACACTGGACCAAGAGGAAAACAGGACCCCAAGGCAAGAATTATCGCTAGTTATTTCCCTTCCATAAAGAGTCTTCGACCTCCCACTCTGTGTGAAATAGATGGAGAACATGTTAGAACTGACGTACACGTCAGTTGGAGAAACATCATTGCACATCAAAAGGCCCCCTGAGGGCGCCTGGGTGGCTCAGTGGGTTAACTCTGCCTTCGGCTCAGGTCATGATCTCAGGGTCCTGGGATCGAGCCCCGTATTGGGCTCTCTGCTCAGCAGGGAGCCTGTTTCCCCCTCTCTCTCTGCCTGCATCTCTGCCTACTTGTGATCTCTCTGTCAAATAAATAATTAAAATCTTTTTTTTTTAAAAGGCCCCCTGAGTACAAGAACATCAGCCTCCGTACAAAGTGTTGTACACATTTTGTTTTCTACCCATTAACTTCAAATGACACATCGTTCCTTGGGTGCATGAAGACGTATGAACGCATGTGTGTGTTATACACAACTTGTTGGGTTTGTCCTTTGGAGGCTTTGAACGATGCTGGTTCCCTTCTATTCTCTCATTTTTCATAAGCTCTTGCCTGAGATCAGGTTTGGGCAGCGTCCTGAATCTGGAAAGGGCTGACACACTGCTGAATATATAGCCATCTTAAAAGCAGGGCAGCCAAGTTAGGCAGTGTTGTCAGAATTACTCAGAACCCCTCATCTTGCAAGCCTGAGTCACTGTTCATGGCATTCTTGTCATTTTTCTTGATTTCTGATCCTCAGAACCAGACTCCAACCTGTCCTGGGTTGTCCGCTGAACACCTCGCCTTGGATTTCTTTAGGCTTATCTGTCCATCCTCTTATTTTGATTTGCTAAGTAGGTCAAAACTGTCTGGAATAAAGAGAATCCTAAATACCAAAACTTAATTATACAAATGACCCCTGACCTCTGCCTTGCCTCTCCGTCACATTCTATTTATAGCATGTCACTCAATTCTACTACCTAAGTGCATGTGGAATGTGCCTTCTGGGCACCAGGCTTGCCATCCATCACCCCACCTTGGGGCCTAATGAACTCTTACCTGGATAACCACAGTAGGATCCTCTCTGGTTTTCTCTGGGGATGCTCCTCCTCCAGCTTCTCCTCCCAAAAATGTGGAGGGAAATACCCTAACGCAAAACTCCAGTGATAGCTAACCCCCCACCCCACCATTAGAATACAAATCCCTTCTTTGGTTCCCCATGGCCCTGGAAAGGAAGATCAAGCAGCTTGAGGTGCACCAAAGCTCTCTCCTGTTGAGCCTCCTTCTGGTGTCCTGGGCCCCCCTGAACTGTTCCCACTTACTGCACACCCCGTGCCGGTACCTCCTGCCCCAGGCGCCTGCCCACACAGCTCTGAACTCACTGTTCTCCTTTGGGCGCTGACTCTTGTACGAGGCATCCCTGTGCCGTGGAACTTTTCTCCCCTTCTCCCCTTGGGACCTTCTCCTGGTCAGCTGGCTTCCTCAGGGAAGCCTCCGGGCCTACAACCAGCCGTGTAGCACACCATGAAACAATTAAGAAATGGCAAAACAAAGGGTATGCGCCCAGCTGATACGACAGTCAGAAATTCTGAGGAAAATGAACATAAGCCACCACCAAAATATACCCTGAAAGAGGAGCTATTGCTGTCTAAAGCAAGTAAAAGAATAAAAAATAAGGTTTCAAAGAACAGGAATTTTGAATGTGAGCCCCAAGAACACTCGCACTGCCCTAAAATGAATGATTATCTTTCTGGCTCTCTTTCCCTCCTGAAAGCACCTAGTGACCACGACATAATAAGGCGGTGTAAGAATTCTTTTTACCCTGTTCTCAGTCGCCCTAGGTTTTATGTGAACAGCGAGGGCAAGAGCACAGCTTCTCTATGGCAGAAGGGACCGACCTTACCCCCCAGATAGGTAAGCAATTGATATCAGTACGATCAATCAGATTAAAGGGCACAAGAAGAAGAAAGAAGGGTGACATGAAGAGGCATTTTGAGGAAATGTCTATTTGACAAGCAACAAGCGGAGGGAAGTCGGAGAGATACCCTGGCATTTTCATCTCTCGCCCTCTGAAGGGTTTGATGTCAAGTCCCCCTCTGCCCTCGTCCCTGTCTCTCGATTTAGGATGAAACAATGAGGAGATGGAAAGATCAAACAAATAGACCTTTGTGAGACAACAAGAGGAAACAAAGAGGTACAGTGGGATCCTGAGCTGGGGGAGAGGGCGGAGCCTGCCTCGGGCTTGCATTCCTGGCTGGGGGCAGTGGAGAAGAGATGTTCCAACTCACAGGTGTGCGTGTGTGGGGGGGGAGCTGCATAATACCCCCTGCTCCCCACTCCCAGCATCATTCCCCAATTCCAACTCTAAGCACAGGAGGGTTCCGTTGAGAGAATCTTCTGCCAAGGGTACAGAGTACTCTGGGGCCAGACTGTCCAGCAGGGGTCCTGGACATCCACTTACCAGCTAAGTGATCCCAGGCAAACATGCCTCAGTCTCCTTACCTTTAAAATGGACACGAAGTGGCACCAACCAGCCAGCATTATCCTGAGGATCATATGAGTTAATATAAAGCATTCAGAAGATGAAGTCTCTGTTACCTATTATTATGTTAAGCAGTGACTGAGTTATTTTGTGCTTCAGTTTTTCCATCTGTACACTTGAATTTTTTACCCACTGGTCCTTAGAAAAACTAGGATATTATGAAAAAGCTTGGAAGTTCGAACTACCACATCAACTTGGGAGACATATTTAGAAAGACTTCATAGTCACCAAAGTGTTTCACACACAATAAAGAAATAACTCTGTCCGCACTTAATCTTACTTCTCTCAAACACATCCCCCTAGAGATATCATTAACTCCGGCTGCTCTGCTCATCAGCAGGCAGAAAGAAAACAACCATCTGCCCTGAGGAGATAAAGTTGGAGTTTCCTCACTAATCCTCCAGGTTCCCATGAAAGCCAAGTGCAGATGAGAGGCTGAGTTTATGTTCTTTTGTGCATACTGTCTGAAATGTGAAGTTAATAATTAGCTAGAATTTGTTTAGTACATAGTATATGGATTAGATGCACAACATGCCTACCGACAAGAACCTTATGAATAGGAATGAATAGGACTAATGTTATTCTACTTTACGAAGGCTAAAGCATAGAAAGTTTGGGTAAGTGGTCAGCCAACCACTGCTGGTTGCCTCTATCTTTTTTTTTTTTTTGAAGATTTTATTTATTTATATGAGAGACAGAGGGAGGGAGAGCTCTGAGGGAGAGAGAGAGGGAGAAGCAAACTCTCCACTGAGCAGAGAACCCAATGTGGAGCTCGATCTCAGGACCCTGGGATCATGAACTGAGCCGAAGGCAGACACTTAACTGACTGAGCCACCCAGGTGCCTGCCTCTTTCTGTCTTAAGTATACTGGTCTATGTTATTTTTTACTGTAGAAGTACAACATTTGATATTATTAATTTTTGAGGTATTTTCAGTTGTCAAATCCATATTCTAAGACACATTTATAGATTTACTAAACATCCTTTCCTGGGAAGGCCTGTCATTCCGAGATGACGTCTTTCCTACTTTTGTGGATTAAATGTCCTTCTGAAAAATAAAATAATGGTCTCAGGCCATGCTGTAGTCTTAATGTTTGTGTTCCACCCCCCCACACACAAATTCATATGTTTAAATCCTAACCACCAAGGAGATGGTATTAGGAAGTGCAGCCTTTGGAAGGCCATTGGGTCCAAGGGTGGAGCCATCTTGAATGGGATTAGCATCCTTGTAAAAGAGCCCCTACCTCCTAATACCATCACCTCCAAGGTTAGGTTTCAGCATATGAATTCTAAAGGGACAGGAAACACTCAGTTCATAACATGGTGTTGGTAGATGGTAAAGCTTTCTCCTTTTCTTTTATTATTTCTTTTTAAGATTTTTTTATTTTATTTTAGGTAGGCACCACACCCAGCGTGCAGCCTGGGGCAGGGCCTGAACTCACAACCCTGAGATCAAGACCTGAGTTGAGATCAGGAGTCAGATGCTTAACTGACTGAGCCATCCAGGTGCCCCCAAAGACTTTATTTTTAAGTAATCTCTGTACCCAATGTGAGACTCAAACTTACAACCCTGAGACTGAGAGACACGTGCTCTATTGATAGAGACAGCCAGGCACCCCAAAGTTTTCTTCTTTTAAAAAGCAAAACAATGGGGCGCCTGGGTGGCTCAGTCATTAAGTATCTGTCTTCAGCTCAGGTCATGATCCCAGGGTCCTGGAATCAGGCTCCGCATCAGGTTTCCTGCTCCACGGAAAGCCTGCTTCTCTCTCTCCCACTCCCCCTGCTTCGGTTCCCTCTCTTGCTATGTTTCTCTCTGTCAAATAAATTAATAAAATCTTAAATATATATATATAAAAAGCAAAATAAAATCCCCAAAATAACCTTCTATGGATATGGCCAATTATTTCTTTTAATTGATGACCTATGAAATTCAAACTAAGAATATTGTAGCATACTTTGTAGAATCTTCACTCATTATTGAGACCGAAGACTTCATCTCTGTCATCGCTCTACATTCTGGAATCACAAGAACTTGCTTAGCCATCTTTGTTAAAATGCATGCTCATAATTTGATGTAAGCAAACCAGATGAAAAAAAGATATTCTTGAAGAAATTAGAGAAATGAATTATGGACTAACTCATATGATACCAAGGAAATATTATGACTTTATAAGATACAATAACAGTATTGTTAATTTTTTAAATCCATATTTTTTACAGACAGACATGCAACAATAAAATGACATGTCTGGGGGTTGCTTCAAAATACTTCAGCAAACTGAGGCTCAGTGGGTTAAAGCCTCTGCTTTCGGCTCAGGTCATGATCTCAGCGTCCTGGGATCGAGGCCCGCATCAGGCTCTCTGCTCAGCGGGGAGCCTGCTTCCTCATCTCTCTCTGCCTGCCTCTCTGCCTACTTGTGATCTCTCTCTGTCTCTCTCTCTCTCTCTCTGTCAAATAAATAAGTAAAATCTTTTTTTTTAGCNCTCTCTCTCTCTCTCTCTCTCTCTCTCTCTCTCTGTCAAATAAATAAGTAAAATCTTTTTTTTTTAGCTTTTTATTTTTTATTTTTTTTTTTTTAAAGATTTTATTTATTTATTTCACAGCGGGAGAGAGATCACAAGGAGGCAGAGAGGCAGGCAGAGAGAGAGAGGGGGAAGCAGGCTCCCTGCCAAGCAGAGAGCCCGATGCGGGCCTCGATCCCAGGACCCTGAGATCATGACCTGGGCCGAAAGCAGAGGCTTTTAACCCACTGAGCCACCCAGGCGCCCTAAATAAGTAAAATCTTAAAAAAAAAATACTTAGCAAGTTGAAAAAAGAAAAGGAAAAAGGGAGAGATGAAGCAAATGTGCCACTCTTGATCATTTTTTAATCTGGGTGATGAAGAGATGGATATACTACATTTGTAATTACTTGAAAAATTTCATGAATAAATTATTTAAAAATTTTGCAATAAAGATAAACAAAATATTCAAATCCTGTCATCAAGTGCTGACACTTTTTTTCCCCATTATTAACTCTGTAGATTTGGGCAGACAGACTCCTCTTCTATAAAAATGAGGTGAGAATATCTAATTTGTGGGTTGTTTGGAGCATTAAATGAGATGCCCGGCCCCAAAGGAATGTTCAGTCAATGTTAGTGCCCTTCCGTCCACTGTTCTCCCCCCTCCCTGATATGTACAAATTCAGATTCATAAAATAATATTTAGGTACGAGCCGTTCACATTTTACCAAATTAGATCCTGTGGGGTTTTAAAAACAATAAACTTTGGGGTGCTGGCTAGTTCAGTTGGAAGAGCATCTGACTTGATCTCGGAATTGTGAGATTGAGCCCCACTCTGCTTGTAGAGGCTACTTAAAAATAAATAAACTTTAAAAATAGACACAGATAAAAATGAACTCCTCTAGTGCAATTGTAGGATTCAATTTACAACAATTAAATTATGTTTTCAGAAACATAATTTATGTGAAGTAAGATATAGTTGGAACAGGAAAGGATGGTCATCTGACACAAGGGTTATGGAAATGTTCAGAAATTAATTTTTTTTTTTTAGAAATTCTGAGTCGCTTCAAAGTCGTTTTATTAAATTTTATAATAAACGTTAATTAATGTTTATGCAACTGAAATATTGCTTGTTATATCACATTGGCAAAACCCCTCAGCCTGTATCACAATTAAGTTGCTTAAATTTCTTCTTTTATTTTTTAAGATTTTATTTATTTATTTGACAGAGAGACACAGCGAGAGAAGGAACACCAGCAGGGGGAGTGGGAGAGGGAGAAGCTGGCTTCCCACTGAGCAGGGAGCCTGATGTGGGGCTCTATCCCAGGACCCTGGGATCATGACCTGAGCTGAAGGCAGATGCTTAACTGACTGAGCCACCCAGGCGCCCTTAACTTTCTTCTTAAAATAATACAATTTTTTGGAATTCTTTTGAAATTATAAGTGATGCTGAAAATTCAGCAACTTTTCCATAGCCAAAAAAAAAAAAAANCAAAAAAAAAAAAAAAAAAAAAGAAGAAGAAGAAGAATTTAGGTCTATTACTATAAATAAATATTAATATTTTCTTAGGTATATTCACTTTCTCATTGGTGTAATATGTTAAGGTTCATAATGAAATAATTTAAAAAATTATGTCTAATTTGGAGAAAAAAATCTTTGAAGTGTTTGATGAATCAAAGCTGCAGGGGATACTTTAAGAAGACTGATCTAGAAAGCACATTCTCAGATCATCCTATTATTGATTATTGAGGGCAAATGTAGTGCCATAGAAGGTACTCATTTTGAAACTTTTACAAAAGAGCAAATGTGTTTATCACACTTTGCCACATGGATATTTTTAAATTTTCAATTAAGAACTAACATTCATCATTTTCACTAGCACACTCATATGCCCAGACACTTTTAAAGGGCACTGGAACAATTTCATAAGTTAAATCCTGTCAAAAATAACCTATCAAGCAGATGACAAAAGGAACCCTTGCTTTGAAGCTTGGGGAAAAAAAAAATTGCCTTTCCCTGTGAAAAATCATCTGTCTTTAGGGTCTGTTTCATGTTTCTTCAAACGTTTCATGTCAACCTTTCCCCAGAGCAAAATTTGAGATGAAGTTGTGTAATTTATTGTCATGCTTTAACCATGTTATATTTATTCTTCCCTTTGATACGTTTTTTTGTCTGAGGTCCTTGGAAACATCGAGATCACAATGAATTGACTCTTCCCGTGGGTATTGGGAAGGGTCAGGTGTAGCAGAAAAGTGAGGTGACAGGAATGCAAAGGAAGAGATCAAAAATGGGGAGAGAGGGAGGAAAAGTTTTGCTCGTTTGACAACAAAAAGGATTTGCCTTCTGGGCCTAAAAATAGAAGGTCCACCCATAAGTAAATATTACAAATATCAATGGGAGTAAGTGAGGTCCTTGCATCTAGTGTAACTGGACGAAATCAAACTGAGTCCAACGGGCTGGTTCGTACCAGAGAAGGAAGGAGAAGGCGCGCTCACTGGGTGTCTCTTAGGCATCATGAACTACGGTGGCTGTGTTCTTTATGGGTTTATGTTATGTCGTTCCAGTGACAACTCCATGAAATAGATGCCCCTTTCCCAATACACAGGTCAGAGACTGAGACTCAAAGAAATTATAAAATCGATCTTGAGTGACCTTTGTGACACAGCTGAACTCCAGTCTGTTAATCCTAAAGCTCATGATTCTTTCACAAAAGAAATCGTCTTGCTATAACATCAAAGTCCTGTGCTATGGCTTGCCTTTTACTCAAATCAAATCAATCAACGGCGCATAAAGGGAATGGATGTAAGAAAATCCTGTGAATTGAAGTCTTTCAAGCCACAAATTAAAGAAAATCAATGAAGAAATGCATCCAAACGGGACAGAGATGAAAATCAGTAAATTTGGTGAGATGAATCAAACGACCCATTTGTCATCTGAATTCATGGTTATCTTTGTATCGAGGGACCTTGGGGATTCTGGTGACAGCTCTGACGCTGCAGAGGCACACAGCCTTTTGGACGGCTTAGGTTTACTGGGGTTAATAAACCCTACTCTATAGTATTCAGAGTATAAAATGTACTTAAGTATGAAAATATTTACACGCATAAATGGAATACTTGTCAGATCCCTTTAGGGACTCTGCAACATAAACGACCTGAAGCCTGACCATTGCTGATCATACAACTTTGGACCCATCAGTGTCAAGGACCATAAATCCACCCATTTAAAGAAAACCACATCAGAAGGGGCCATATAAGAAGACTGTTGCTGGCATGTAAAGACAGTAACAGTCTCACATGCCTCAAAGTTCTGGGGTCATATACCCTAGGGTGAATGCAAATTGAGCTGTTAATTTCATTTTCACCTGTTAGATGAAATGACATCCTAATCAAGTCATGTAAATTGGTGCATGACAGGGCAGGCCTGGCCCAGGGGTCCAAAGCCTGACAGCTTCCAGGCATCAAATGCTCTAGTTGGTCTCCTAGTTGGGAAGTTGTGAGAGGAATAGGAGCTTTCCTGACCACCACCACCTCTCTTCCCTGAAAAGCGAGAAGCAGCCAGGGAAACAGAGGGTAAAACTGGGTCGGCAGACTGAAGCAGCGAGTCAGCCTGCACAAAAGGAAAGAGAAAGAGATGGTGGCGAACAAGGCGGAACGTGTTAACCAGCTCAACGAGCATTGCACACATTTTTAGGTTAGTACAACTTGGAAAAAAAAATTGGTTTAAAACACAACACTTTAGGAAAGTGAAACTGGCGAGTTAAATTGGATCACTTTTGCCCATTGTTGTTACTTGGCTTTACATGTTTTTACACGAGGCGTTTATTATTGAACATCACCACCAGCCAGGTAGATTCTGTCCCTGGCTCTGACACCAATTTGCTCCAAGAACTCAAGCCCTTCTCTCTGGGATGTGACTTGCATAAGAAGGGACCTAATAGGGCACTTCCAGTCTTTCTAAAGTTCTAAGAGTCTGTAATGCACTGCAGATACATATGGAAAAATTTCCCGTGGTACAACAAAAACAGGAAATAGGAAACTTCTGCACCAATTAAGATGGGGGTTATTCTCCGCCCCTCCCTGCCTGAAGTAAGGGGATAACCAGAAGTTTGTCTGCCAAAGGGAAAAGAATTGGATGTTTGAATGGATAATGTTTTCCCTTCCAAACTAAAAATTAAAGCCTTGAGACGTGGCCAGATATAGACAAATTCTGACAGTAGGCAGTTTATTTCTGGTGCCATTCTCTCTGTCTGTCTTTCTGCCCTGACTTTGGAGCCTTGTGGCTGTACCTCTTCTCCAGTCCCCCTCACCTCCATCGGAAGCTTGGGGACCACTGCAGGCTCAAGGTCCCCACCCTCAGAATTCTTCCAGAATCCCAGCAAACTTGGCACCCTTTATTTCTTTTAGGTGCTTTAAGAAAAGCAATCTTTTCTGAGCCAGTTTACACTAAGATATGACTGACTAAGACTCCTTTAACATCCCAGAGGCATTTGCATTTTTTAACGTCCTACAGGAAGGGAGGGAGCAAGCTTTTTAACTAGTAGGATATTGGGGAAAGTAAAATGAGATTTAAGAAGGAAGAAAAAAAAGGCTTTAGTGTGGGAGGCACCTGAGCCCAAGGACACACCAAATGTGCTCCAGTCTGATTCCTATACTTGTTTACAACATGGTCTTTTTCGGAATCTGGAGAACCTCTAAGTGTTCCTTCTCCACCCCTCCCCGCCGGCATGATAGCTTTTATGGAAATAGCTGAGGCTCCGGCAAGGGATGAGGGATAAACATTTGTAATTGTCTGTTATTTATAAGCCAGGGAATGTTTATATTTATACCAGTTCTAAATTCCACTTCTACAATTGTGACTAATGATTCCTTTCTCGAATAGCAAGCTAATGGTTCAAAAGCAAATCAAGAAATGACAAGCCCCCCTCTTCGAACCATTTTGCTCTTCCGTTGTCTCTGCTCTTCTGAAAAAGTCAAAGGTGGATGGGGAAGAAACACAAAAGTTAAAAGAGATGCGTAATATCTGATTAGTTAAGAATTGATAGGCACACAATTTGGGAAATCATCTTTAGTTCAATGTTGCTATGTCCCTTGGAGTGCTTTAAAAAGTGATTTGGAAGTAATGAAAATAGGATCTGCAATTTTCTAAAAAACTGCTCAACGCTGAAAAAATTATATATACACATGCACATATGTAACACACACACATGTTGCATATAAAAAGTATATGTGTGAATGCATATATGTATGTGGATATTAATGTGTGTATATACATATAGAGCTGGATTTTATTCTAAATATATACACTTTGACAGAGTGCATTCAACTTGCCACACTTACATTAATTGATAAGATCAGTTTGTAATCCTTTACATTAGAATACTAATTTTTAAAAGAAGAGAGAGACAGACCAAGAAACAGACATTTAACTACAGAGAACAAACTGAGGGTTGCCAGAGGGGAGGTGAGTGGGGGGAATGGGTGAAACAGGTGATGGGGATTAAGGAGGGAACTGCTGGCGATGAGCACCGGGTGATGTATGGGAGTGTTGAATCACTATATTGTACACCTGAAGCTACTACAACACTGTATGTTAACTATACCGGAATTAAAATAAAAAGAATAAAAAGGTTACTATTTTTTTAAGTTTTTTTTTAACTTTTTAAGTAATCTCTACGCTGAATGTGGGGCTCGAACTCACAACCCTGAGATCAAGAGTCGCAGGCTCCACCAACTGAGTCAGCCAGGCACCCCAAGAATACGAATTTTTAATCTACTGGTCTCAGGAGATCAAAAACAGCAAATACTATTAACGCTACTGAAACTGAAAGTTTTAGCTTTCATCCTGTACCATAGAGTTCTTTGACACCAAAACTTTTGAACCATTGTATAATTAACTGTCAAGAGAAGTAAGACATGCAATTGCTACTTCTCATGACTGGATTTGAGATCTGACTCAATCTGCGGTAGAACAAAGTTTGATTATAAGCCATTAGAGCAATAACCAGAATACCAAACACATATATTATGTTTCCAAACATTTGGAATTGTTCTCATCTGAACTAGTAAAGGATCTTTCTCCATTAGACCAGCAAAGGTGAAGTTGCTAGACAGGAAACTGTTTAGGTGGTAAACCTCATCAAAAACTTGAGAGAAGACAATATAGTTTTTCCTGATTTTCTCCTCCTCCTCTTTCTTCTTCTTCTTTTTTTTTTTTTTTTTTTATGTAGAACCTCCATCTCAACGATGGAAGCTACATTAAGGAGATTTAGGAAATTATTAATAGTAAGGTGAACATGTACAAAAGGGGAAAGGAAAATAAGAAAGGACTCAAGGCTTCCCTTTGTCTATGAAAAGCTTTTGCAACGGTGCTGTAAACTTCCTCTTGACCTTGGGCTCCATTACCACTTTGTGAACACAGTTTTCTCTCCAATAGAACCACATGACCTGAAACTCACACTGTTAGCACCAGGAAGATATATGTTCTCTCTGCACAATCCAAACCCAGATTAAGTCAGGGAAAGTGGAATTAGCTCATAGAAAGGGTCCGGAGTCAGATACAGCCGTATTCCAATCCCACTTTTGCCATTCATTAGTTATGTGACCAAGGGCACTTTTCTGAGGCTCAGTTTTCTCATCTGTATATGAGGATCATAGAGCCTGTCCCCCAGATTGTTGGTGTGTTAGTGTATGTGACGCACCTGGTGTAGAGTGATAAGAGTGGCAGTGGGTCATCTTAAGAATGGCCATGGTAGGGGACACCTGGGTGGCTCAGTCGGTTAAACGGCTGCCTTCAGCTCAGGTCATGATCCCAGGGTTCTGGGATCGAGTCCCGCGTCAGGCTCCGTGCTCAGCGGGGAGCGTGCTTCTCTCTTTGCCTCTCTGCCTACTTGTAATCTCTCTCTGATAAATAAATAAAATCTTAAAAAAAAAAAAAGAAAAAAAGAATGGCCGTGGTAGGATGACACTAGAGCTCTCATCTACCCTAGTCTACTCTTTCTAATCTGTGGGGATTTCATGGTTTTTGTGCATAGGACTGTTCTTCTGGGTAAAGTGTCACAGGGCGCAGTAATCCAGGTGCCCTTCATAAGCACTTCAGACAAGCAGTGTCCTGAATGGGAATGGGCATTTACCTAGTAAGTTAACATTTTTTGAATGTTAGGAAAATAGTATGGTGAAAAGACTATGGAATATGCTCCCTCTTGATTTCATTTATTACTATTACTTATGGGCTTAAGCCCAGTTCCACCAGCTATTAGCTGGGTGACCATGAACAAGTTCCTATACATTTAGAAATCTCAGTTTTCTCATATACAAAAATATCTTATTCGTATTTCAAGACTGTTGGGAGCATTCAATTAAGACGGTGTATATGAAAGAGCTACGTAAACTGTACAGCTCTAGACAAAGACGATTATATTTGTCCCCAAAATTAGTCATTCAGTAATGATATGCAAACCTCACTGTAAAACTCCTCCCTAAACACAGAATTTAGTATAAGCCAGACCTTCCTCAGAGCCTGTCAAAGATTATTTATGTAAAAAAACAAAAAAACAAAACAAAAAATACCTCATTGACCTCATTTTGAAAGGTTGTGGAATATGGATAAGTATCATCCTAGAGGAAGGCTCCCTGTTTTTTTACTTACCACACTGTGCGATGGAAGGCTTTTTCACATTGTACTATAAAAATAATTAACACAAACCCAATAATAAGTTCACTGGATCTGACTATTAAGATGGTGACTTTTTTAAAATGCTTTCTTCTTATTGCAAAGAACATGTTTGTATGCATGAATGTATACATACATACACGTATATATATAACCACATATATGTGTATATATATGTTTACAGGAGAAACATTAGCAAATACAAATAACGTATATAATGCATGTAATGTGTATAAGTGTACATAATGCATGTAATGTATATAATGTATTTAATGTATATAAATATATAGGGAGAAATATAGATCTCAGAAATAGATTAGAAATATTTATGTACATATATATACATACTATGTGTGTGCATATATATGTTTATGGAAGAAACTTTAGAAAATATAAATAAGCAAAAATGAAATTAAAATTACCTGTAATCTCACTACTCAGAGGTCACTGTTATTAAGTTACCAATTATACAGCTTTTTAATATATATAAATACATAGTGAAAAAGGTGGAAAACAGATATCAGCTGTATCAGCTGTAGAGTTTATAAAAATGTTATCTGAACTGTGTTCCATAATATGACTTTTTTGTTCAACAAAAGATCCCAAATATTTTCATGCCCTTGCAGTAACACTTGAATGGCTCTGTAATCTTCCAGTGAGGATATTTCCTACATTTTTCTTCTTAGTCTTTACTGTGAGACATTAGTCTCCATATCTTTCTGCTTCGAACAGCAATGTCATGAACTTACTTGCAGATACATTTTCTTTTCGTATTCCCAATTATGTCCTTAGAATAAATTGTTAGAAAAAGAATTACTTATTCAAAAGATATGTGAAATAATATGGCTTCTGGTAAGTATTCCTACATTCTCCTTCACAGGTGATATGCCAAACTGATGCTTACATTAGTATTTTTAGTAGTGTATGAGAGTGCCTAGATCTCCTATTATCTTTTTTTCAGTAGGGGGAGAGGCAAAAGGGGGAGGGGCAGAAGGGAGAGAGAGAATCTTAAGCAGGCTCTAGGCCCATTGCAGAGCCCAAAGCAGGGCTCAATCTCAAGACCCTGAGATCATGCCCTGAGCAGAAATCAAGAGTCCAATGCTTAACCAACCGAGCCACCCAGAAGCCCCTATCTTTTTTTTTTTTAAGTAGACTTCATTCCCAATGTGGGATTTGAACTCACAACTCCAAGATCAAGAGTCACATTCTCTACTGACTGAGCCAGCCAGGCATCCCTAACCCATAAATTTTTAAAAATTATCCTTTCATGATCAGTGGGGACATGTTCATTTTCCTTGTACTTTTATGCAGTCTTATTCTGTTTAATTTAGCTTTCTGGGTAGTACTGTACTAGTACCACACTAGTTAAATTATTTTAGCTTCATCATAAAATCGCATATAGGAGCACAGCAAATTTTCCTTGGTAATTTGTCTTGGCTTTGCTAGAATGCTTATATTACCAAAATAATGATTGGCTTTAAAAATATTTTGACAGCATGTGTAGACTTTTATTATGTCATGCTAAAAGAGAAGATCTTTCTTCTAATTAGAAATAAGTATTGTTTAAAAAGGGGGGGGGGGCCCAAATGGTATCACTTAGGTTAAGGCCTCAAGTCAGTAAACCAAGACTTAATAACTAAACTAACTGCAGTTTCAACCCTCCAGGAATGTAGGGATAACCGTTCAGTCAGGAATTTTCTGGTCAACACCAATATGGTAATCTGTCACATGGGCCCTATCTGTCTCCCAAAGGAGGATGAGGTAATCCACCTACAGGGGCCCTTTGGCTCCCAAATGAAGCTGACTTCACCTGAAATAATCCTTTTTTCAGTTTCTGACTTTCCCATTCCACCTTTAAAAACTTTTCCCTTTCTGTAGTCTTTTGGAGCTTTTCTCTACCTGTTGGGTGGGATGCTGCCTGATTCATGAATCAATTAATAAAGCCAGTTAGGTCTTTAAAATCAACTCTTGAATTTTTGTTATTTAATAGTATATAGTTGTTCCCTCTTCTGTCTTCTTGCTGATTGCTGTGCACCACCCTATGGGGCCCCGAGATCTTTATTTTATAGCAGTTTCCTGAGGTGTGTGTCTCTACAAGTGGGACCCTCTTGGGGGAAAAGGCTTTGTTTTGTTTCTTCTCATAATTTCCCCACAACTTAGCATTTTTTCCTTTGTAGACAATCAAAACATTGTTTAAATCTTATTGAATAAATTAATATTTAATTACAATATGTCACTTTAAGTATTCGGTTGCTGGGGCTCCTTCATGGCTCAGTTGGTTAAGCATCTACCTTTAGCTCAGGTCATGGTCTCACGGTCCTGAGATGGAACCCCGTGTCAGGTTTTCTACTGAGCATGGAGTCTGCTTCTCTCTCTCTCAAATAAGTAAATAAAATCGTCAATAAATAGATAAATATTCAATTGCTTTCTAACATTTTATCGTGAACTCTATTTCTATGTTCCTACTTTTAAAGAAAAGATGTAGGGGCCCCTGGGGGGTTCAGTCCCTTAAATATCTGTCCCTTGATCCCAGCCCAGGTCTTGATCTCAGGGTGGTAAGTTCAAGCCCCATGTTGGGCTTCACACTGGCTGTGGAGTCCACTTAAAAACAAACAAACAAACAAACACACACACACAAATAAATAAAGAACAGATGTAAACATACACAGAAAGACCCATGCTCGGGCGCCTGGGTGGCTCAGTGGGTTAAACCCTCTGCCTTCGGCTCAGGTCATGATCTCAGTGTCCTGGGATTGAGGCCCATATCGGGCTCTCTGCTCAGCAGGGAGCCTGCTTCTCCCTCTCTCTCTGCCTGCCTCTCTGCCTCCTTGTGATCTCTCTCCCTCTGTGAAATAAATAAATAAAATCTTTAAAAAAAAAAAAGAAAGAAAGAAAGAAAGACCCATGCTCCACGGGATTACACACACATGGACCTGGGAGCTTCAGTGAGAGGAGCATAAGTCACTCCAACTTCTCAAATGAAGAAAAAGTGGCAGACAGAAGAGAGAGCTTTCAAAAGTATACAGGAAATCAGTTATACATGAAAAATGAGGCAAACTTCTATATTTCCCGTGATCGTTTGCATTGCTCATTTTCATCCATAAATAAACAAAGTAAGAAAAAAACATGATCCCTTTGTTGGACCTCAACTGCTGATGACATTTCGACTGCACTGGCTCTGCTGGTGTTCAGCTGACTCAGAGACACTGATTGATTCATGTTAGCACATGCAGAGCTGGCACTAACAGGCTCACAGATTTCTAACTCTTCTTCGGTTGTGCTTATGGTTTCTTCATTGGTTGCTCTCATTTTTGAAAATTACTTTAAAACAAATCATTTTACCCATTTTCCACAGAAAGATTCTAAGCATATTTTCTCTATTGCACCTTGCCATCCATCAGGTGGAATTCCAAATAGGAGTAGTATAGAATAATCTAACATTTCATTTTCTTCAATAACTAATCACCATATATCTACTATCAATACACATGAGAGGGGGCACCTGGCTGGCTCAGTCGGTGGAGCATGAGACTCAGTCGGTGGAGCAAGAGCATGAATCACTCTTGTGAGTTCAAGCCCCATGTTGGGTGTAGAGTTTACTTAAAAAACAAAGTTTTTAAAAGCTAAATCTAGATTTTTATGTCAGAAATACAACATTATAAATAAAGCCAGCTATATATAGTATTTTCCAAGTGCCAGGAATGGTTCTAGTGCTTTTCTTGTTTTAGCCTCAAGATGAATGCAAAGAATGAATCCTAACATGCATGTACAATTATCACCTCCCTTTCACAGTTGAGGAAACAGGCACAGAGAGGTTAAACAACCTGACCAACGGCACACAGCCAGTAAGCATAGAGCTGGGTTCCAACCTAGACAGCCTGGGTACAGCATCCATGCACTTAACCATTACATTCTTTACCAATTCTGGCTTTAAAATACAGAAATATTCAGAGACCATGACAGTAGTGAACCTTACTTCAAACTACTGCAATGTAGGCCTGAAGATGGTGATGAAACATGCCTGAAAAATTTGGGGAGTAGAGTACTTGAAACTTGAAAATTTTGTGTGTGTGTTTGTTTGTTTGGTTGGTTGGTTGGTTAAAGTGATCTCTACACCCAACGTAGGGCTCAAACTCACAACCCTGAGATTGAGAGTCACATGCCCTGCCGACTGACCCAGCCAGGCACCCCTGAAATATTTTACATTTTCGAACAGTGTTTTACTATGAATAAAAGTAATAGATTGCAGATTTGAAAATCATCAAAAGTTAAATATATATATGTGTATGTGTGTATGTATGTGTGTGTGTGTGTGTGTGCGTGTAAAAATATATTTAGAGACAGAAAAGTATGTATTTTGAAATAAAATCTTTGGAATACCCAAAGCAGAAATGTTATAGGACATTGTCAGTGCACCCAGTGTTCTTGAGCTTATGCAAAGACATGTGATGAGACCGTGAAGGGCAGAACACAAGAAGAGTGGCCACTGTGTGTAATACACATGCAGGAAATAGACCAGACCACATTCAGTAAAGCTCAGCCCTCTTAGGTGCATCTCAATGTGTCTTACAGGGCTTTAACTCATCGACAGCCACTCAGACTTGATATGAATTACAACAGATGGGCAGCCTAATGAAGGCAGTGCCAACAGGAGGGAACATTTTAAGAATTAAGTGTGAGGAAGAAGAGCCAAGAATTTCAAATGAGCTTTGTCAAGCACATACTTCAGATCCAATGATGACAAGGATTTGTGAGAATATTTTAAAACTTAAAAATACTTTCAGTATTACTAATTCTGTTTACAGTAATATGGGTCCATCTGCAAAGAAGTTATCAAGTTTTTAAGAGAACTATATGTGAAACATACATATAAAATGCCATATGCTTTAGTAAAAACATATTGGATGCCACACTATTGTTTTATTGGCTGTGATGGAGAAGTTTCTGGAGATTATTAAGACACACGGAGTTGTGTTACCCAGTTCTTCAGTGAATCCAGTGGTTTGCTGATAACTGCATTCCACATTGGGATTTATCCTTTATTTCCAAATTTTTATTATGTGCTAACATTACAGAACTTCAGAATGAAACCAAACATATTTTTCTGTCTTCTAAACCCTAAGCCATATTTTGTTGTTTATCACCTGAGAGAAACGATGAATATTTTTAAACCATTTGGAATAGAAGAGATTAATAATGCCAGAATAATCTTGAAAAGTTGCAAAGGAAAAAAATAAACAAATAAATAAATAGTCATGACTAAAAACTTAAGTACTATAGTATGAAATCTAAATGCCTTAAGAGAGCAATTATAGCAAAGTGAAATAAATTCTAGGTTCACTATTTAAATGGAATGAACCATCAAGTACAGCATAACCAAATACGTATAACAGTTTTATAAGCATGAGACAAATGTGATCCTAGAACCTCAATTTGAATGTAGGCACCAAAAGCTCAATTTCAGCTACCGTTTTATCAACGTAAGCAACCCTGGCTAATTTAATATGATCTTCCTAAGGACACCTGGATGGCTCAGTTAAGCATCCAACTCAGGGTTTCAGCTCAGGTCATGATTTCAGATTCTCTCCCTCTGCCCATCCCCCCACTCATACTCTTTCTCTCTCAAATAAATAAATAAATCTTGAAAAAAAAAATAATATGGTCTCTCTAGCAGTGCTTTTGTCCTGCTCAGAGCTATTACTTACTGCTTTGATTTGACCTACCACTAAAGCAAGTACTGGTTGTTTCGCTAGCTTTTCTTCCTGAAAACCTATTTTAAAGTACCCCAGTACAGTCAAGGAAAGGAAAGCACTTCTATAAGGTTGGAAGTAGATTGGGCAAGGATGGGGAAGTCAGGGGCAAGACATGAGGTTGGAGAAGTCCAATGCTATAGGCCAGAAAGCTTTTGAAAGTTGTCCCCAGGTGTCTGCGCTTCATCCTGAGGGTATTTTAAGATAGCGGTACAGTCAGATTGGCATTTTAGAAAAAGCGGTGACAGCTGTATGGGGGAAAATAAAATGTACTGGGTGGAAATTAAACTATAGGCAAAGAGGCAAATGAAGACACAAGAAATAGACCAACAAAGGAAATGAGAGGGAATGAGATCTAGTCAAGAGAAGTGCAATTGTGAGAATCTGTTATGCACTGCATTGGAGATAGAAACTGAAGAAGAAATAATTCCTGGGTTTTTAAGTGTATTACTGTAAGGAAAAGCACAAAAGCGATAATTTTAGTGTACCTCAGGATTCCACTTAGACAAAGGGCATTCAGTCCAGTGGTTTCGAAAAACAACAACCATTTTAATTGTTTCTTGGGGGTTAAATAATACATAAAGGAGATATTTGCCCACCATTTGTCAGAAAGAAGAGATGATGTGCGAGCCTCACACTCAGAAATAATCTGGAGACAGAAGTCCCAAGAGCTCAGTGACCATTTTTGAAAGCATTAAGAATTTTGAAACAGTAACCTAAATCCTGGTGAGGTTGTCTCTTGAAGATAGGTCTTTCAAGCCTTTGGACACCATATACACACATGACTCAAAACTATGTTTCCAACCAGACCTCTCACTTGAGCTCCTGCCCCATATACCCAACTACCTACTTGGATATCTTCTCAGGAATCTCAAAGGCACTTCAAATCAACACATCTAAATCCAAACTTATGATCATTCTCTCCAAATTTGATCTTCTTTCATTGTTCTCTAGCTCAGTGATTGGTATCCTACACCAAGAACCTAGCAGTCAATCTTGATGACACCTAGAAACACCACGTTTGTATATCCTATCAATCACTGACACCTGTCATCTTCCTAACTATCTCTTGAATCCATCCAATTATCTCCACTCCCAGGTTCCAAGGGATACTCTGTGCAAATCCTGGACAGTCATTCTTATAAACCACAGAGTAAATAGTGGAGTCTCCTGGAGCTGGGCAAGGTTGTGGCCCTGCCACCATCACCATCCTGTTCTAGACTGTTGTGGTCTCTTGCCTGACTACTGAAACACTCCCCTATTTCTACCCTGAGCTCTCCCCCCACCCCAGAGACTATTCTTCAAACTTGACGCAAATTCCAAAACCCAATTCTAGTTGTGCGTCCTTCCTGTTCAAAACCTATTGTGTGCATTCCCATTGTTCTAAGAAGCAAGACTCAAGTCTTTAACACGGTCTCCCAGTTTCTCCATAGCTCCGGCCCTCCCCACTCAGACCCAGCTCACAAAGTGCCCCCCCGCAGCTGGTTACGATCCACTCACTCAGGTCTCCTTGCAGTCCTGGGAAAATGCCATGCTCTGTCCTCACAAAGGTTGGCACATGTGGTCCTCTCTATCTATAAAACTCTTTGCCTAGTTAATCCCTACTCATCTGTATCAGTTAGCTGTGACGGCTAATAAAAATGTCAAAACTCAGCCTCTTAAAACAACAAACACCAATTATGGCTCAAAGAGCTGAGTCAGCTGGGTGGTTCAACGGCTCTGGGCCAGGTTTGGCTGATCTCAGCTGGCTTGTTCATGGCTCTGCGCTTGCTTAACAGGTCACCTGGGGCCTGGCTGGTCTTGGATGGCCTCGCTCACAGGTCCGGCAGTTAGCTGGTTGTTAGTTATGGGGTCAGGGAGGACTGGGCCATGTGTCTCTTATCAAGCAGCAGCTTCACCCAACTTATTCAGACAGCACTGTCAGGGTTTTCAGAGCATGAATGGTCATGCACAAAACCTCTTCAGGCTGAAATTCAGAAGTCATCCCTCATTATTTCTTCCACATTCTATTGGCCAAGGTAAGTCACAAAGTCGGCTCAGATGAAAAGAGTCATGAGTAGATTCTCCTGAGGGAAGGAGATGCCAAGTCACCTTAAAGGGATAGAAATAATAAGGACAATGTTACAATCAATCTACCACATTATCTTTTAGATATTGGCTCCCAATAAGCTTCCTCAGGGGAAGCCTTTCAGGGGCTCCCCGCCTGCATTCTATCACACTATTATGACCGCCTTAGGAGCCACTTCTTTGTTGCACTGGCCAGTCGGGGTTTCCCACATACTTGTGTGACTGTTTCCTTAAGCTCTATTTTGCCCCCTCTGCTCACCCCTTATTCCCAGACTCAGAGGTCAATAAAAAGCCGGCCTCCATCTGTGCATAACATGGTATCCCTAGCACCCAGCACAGAGTAGGACTCAATAGATATTTGTTGAATGAATTATTTTACTTCCCATTATGTTATTTTTAGAATATACTTTCCATCTCCTAATAAGATGCTTTCAAAAAGCAACCTTTTGCTTTTTTGGAGGAGGCAGCCTGAGGATATTGAGTCCTATCCATAGCAAAACCCCCAAGAGATAGAGTATTATCACCTCTTTGGGACGTTATGGCAAAGAAAAAACTATAGAGGGAGCCACTGGGGGCTGGAAAATAGATTTATACCTGACATACAAAGACTCACATTGGGGGCACCTGGCTGGCTCAGTTGGCAGAGCATGCAACTCTTAACCTTGGGGTCATAAGTTCAAGCCCCACGCTAGGTATAGAGATTACTTTTTCAAAAATTAATTAATTAAAGAAAGAAGACTCACATGGGGTCTTCTCATCAACTGAGTAACATTCACACAGGAAAAATAGAGGTTACTGGGGGGAAATAATGGGTTCCATTGTAGACTTATTGAGTTCAAGGTGCCCAAAGAACATCCATGAATCTAACTCTTGGGACAGAGTTCAGGATTAGGGAAGGAAATCTGGGAGTTAACAATATAGATGTGGTAGTGACTTCTGCCATACATAGGTGAGAGTGGTCAGGTCAGGAAGGGAAGGTTGAGGATGGAATCCAAAGGACAAGCATATTTAACAGGCAGCAGCGAGGTGAGGAGTGTTCAGAGACATGAAAGCAGAAGTAAGAAGCAGCCAGTCTCTGAAGTTAAAAGAGGAAAGAGCTTCAAGAAGGAGGAAGTAGCCAAATAGCACTGAACACAGCTGAGAGGTCAAGAAGTTAAGACGGAAGAAAGGCTCATCTCAAAAAGACATGTGCAGTTAATGTCACAAATTCTTTTTTCCTCAGAAGATTGCTTCCACTGATGTGTATATTCGAAAAGTCTTAAACTGAGGATTGTGTAAGTTACAAGAGGACAGCTTATAAGGGTTGCAACCCTCCTGTTGTCCATTCTGTGAGTGCCCTTCTACTTTGAATGATTGGACAAGCCCTGTTCAAATTCCTGTCCCCGTCCTCCTGTGCTATTTGGCCTCTCATCAATATACACGTGTGAAATTCATTATTCTGATCACTTTCATTGCCACCCAGAGCAGTAAAAAAATACTAGGGTAGTATAAGTATAATGTATTTCCAGATTCCACTTAACTTCAATTAAATATCATTGTGTCAAAATACTCCTAAGAACAATATTTTTTAATAAAAAAAGCAAAACTATTTGGGGGCGCTGGTTGGCTCAATCAGTAAGACATCCTACTCTTGATTTCGGCTCAGGTCAGGATCTCAGGTTGTGAGATCAAGCCCTGTGTGGGGCTCCATGCTCAGTGCAGAAACTGCTTGAGATTCTCCCTCTCCCTCTCTGCCCCTACCCCTGCTCTCATGCTCTCTTTCTCTCCAAAATAACTAAATCTTTAAAAATAAATAAATAAATAGTTTAAAAAAGCAAGACTAATAAAGCAAATAAGACACGTTAGAGCTCTACCTCCAAGTGAAAAGAGGGCCACTAAACCTGGTACAAATCCATCCATTTGTTAAATAAATGTTGACTACTGAGCTATTAACTGAAAAATGTATAGAATTTTCTCTGAGTTCTATCTTTTCAGAGAATTACAGTCCACGCACGTTATAAAAACAATGAAAACAGATGAAATATTAAATAAGAATTACTAAATGTACCAGATGTTAATGCTGCTCAGGTCTTTCCCCAGTTTTCTAATGTTGAGCTGATCATAAGTGTAATTGTTCAGCATTTTTTTTTTTTTTAGAAAAAGAGAAAGAGAGAGTAGAGGAGGGGCAGACGGAGAATCTTAAGTAGGCTCCACACCCAGCATTGACCCCTATGCAGAACTCCTTCTCACAATCCTGAGATCATGACCTGAGCCGAGATCAAGAGTCAGATGTTGGACAACCTGAGCCAATCAGGCACCCCTGTTCAGCGATTTTTTAAAGGCTTTTTAAAAATTGTTTTATTAAAAGATTTTCAATCCATTATTTCATTTTAATATATTTTTAATATAGAATTGAAATATAACTATATAGGGTATGTAATAAAAGAAAAGTAGCCTGACTACTACCTATAACCAGGCAACTACATTAAGGTAATTTTTTCAAAAATTTCCAATGACTGAGACTCTAGCTAAAGATTGATATTTCTATTCTTATATATATACTTAGGTTTGATTTTTGTTTTTGCCATAGATGTGTTCTGAAAAGAGAATCCATAATTTTATTGCTGAAATGAAGCAGGATTTTGTTTTCCAGATCATCTAATCTATAAATGAAGAAACTGAGCCTTCAAGAGATTAAGTGATTTGCCTAAGATCGCAAGGGATTAGAGGCAAAATTGAGATTAGTCCCCAAGTCTGCTACCTCCTGCTTTTCCCACCATACCACATAAATATTCACAGTAACATATAAATGAATAAATAAATCAAATGTTATTTTAATCTAATAGGATAACATTATCCAAGAATAACTTCTTAAATAAACTGTTTATAATGCTAATATTTGTATGTCATTTTGAGGTTGTTGTGTTGTTTATTTGTTTTAACAAGGTACACCAATAAAAGATTACATTGTTATTTGTATTTCAAAGGAGCTCATTAGAACATATTTCAATATCTACACTCAACCAGATTCTGATAACATAACACAATTTCATTTCACAATGAAAATGTTCATGACAACATGGCATTTCATTATGGCAAATATTACTCACATCAATGTCATGTTAGGCTTTTAAGGAATGGATAGGTTAGTGGTGAGGAGCAAGTTGGCGGAGGAGTAGACCTAAATATCATCAGTTCCCAGTAGTTCAGCTAGATAGTTATCAAACCATTCTGAACACCTATAAACTCAACAGGAGATCGAAAAGAAGAAGAGCAGCAATTCTAGAAACAGAAAAGTGACCACTTTCTGGATGTGCAGAGAAATGAATCCAAGGGGACACATGGGAAGATAGACCACGGGGGGAGGGGCCGGCTCCCGGCAAGCAGTAGAGCAGCAGAGCCCAAAATCGGAACTTTTAGAAGTCTGCTCCACTGAGGGACGTTGCTTCAGGGGCTAAGTAGGGGGTGGAGCCCTCACAAGGGACAGTGTGGTCTCAGGACCCACAGGGTGACAAAAAGACCAGGAGTGTCTGAGTATAGCAGAGCTCCCAGGTATCGGGGCAGCGAAGCTGGTGGCAGGGATGGAGCTGAGGAGGGGGCTCTCAGCTCAGAGTTACCTTAAAACATGATCCAAGGCACAGTCAGGCCACTGTTCTTCGCGCAGGGACCCCCACAAATGGCACATCTGGGGAGACTCACCTTCCTCCTCCAGGAGGAGCAGCATGAGAGCGCACTGCAGGATCTTCTGGGTTTGGAGACTCCAAATGGGGCTGTGCGCCAGAGATAGAAATGGTCGGCCACAGGCTGGGTGAGTTTGGAGTGTAGCAGGAGACCAGGGAGATGGGAGGGACTGACTGCTTTTCTCTGAGGGCACACAGAGGAGTGGGGCCCTGAGCTCTCGGTTCCTACATGGCCAGAGATTGGGAGGCTACCATCTTCATTCCTGTCCTCCACAGCTGTATGGAAAGCACTCAGGGAACAAAAGCTCCCAAGCAGAACCTCGCAGATTACTTAGCCTGGCCCCTGGCAAGGACGGTGTAATTCTGCCTCAGGTAAAGACACTTGAGAATCACTGCACCAGGCCCCTCCCCCAGAAGATCAGCAATAACATCGAGCCAAGACCAAGTTCACTGATCAATGAAAACTGGAACTCCAGAGCTAGGGGAATGCAACACATAGAATTCATGGCTTTTCCCCATGATTCTTCAGTCTTACTAAGTTAAATTTATTTTATTTTTTCCATTTTTTATTTTTTAAAATAGTTTAAATTTTTCCTCTTTCCTATTTTAACCTTTTTATTTTATCTTATCAATACCTTTTTAAAAATATTTTTAATTTTCATTGTTATAGTCATATTCTATCCCTTCATTGTATTTAACCTTATTTTTGTATATATATAGGTTTTTCTTTCTTTAAAATTTTCTTTCTTTTTCTTTCTTTTTGTCTTTCTTTCCTCTTTCTTTTTCTTTCTCTTTTTTCTTTCTTTCTTTAAAATTTTAGGAGGCAGTCTCTTCTAACAGACCAAAATACACCCAAAATCAAGTGTGTGGCTATGTTTTATTCACCAGTTTAATTATCTATATATCTATTATATATATATATATATATATATATATATNACACACACACACACACACACACACACAAACACACACACACACGCATATATATATATATATATATATTTTTTTTTTTTTCCCCCTCCTTTCTTCTCCCCCCAGTTTTTGGTCTCTTCCAATTTGGTTAATGTATATTCTTCTGGTTTTGTTGCTACCCTTTTAGTATTTTATTCTCTCATTCATCTATTCTAATCTGGATAAAATGACAAGGTGGAAAAATTCATCTCAAAAAAAAGAACAAGAGAACTAATCAATATGGACATTAGTAAGATGTCAGAACTGGAGTTCAGAATGACTAAGGTGCTAGCTGGGCTCAAGAAAAGCATGGAAGATACTAGAGAATCCCTTTCTGGAGAAATAAAATCCCTTTCTGAACCAGGAAGAAGTAGAAAACATGAGCAGACCCATAACCAGTAAGGAGATTGAAGCAGTAATAAAAAATCTCCCAACAAACAAGAGTCCAGGACCAGACAGCTTCCCAAGGGAATTCTACCAAATATTTAAAGAAGAATTAATACCTATTGTCCTGAAACTGTTCCAAAAAATAGAAATGGAAAGAAAACTTCCAAATTCATTTTATCAGTCTATCATTTTCTTGATCCCAAAACCAGACAAAGACCCAATCGAAAAGGAGAATTACAGACCAATATCCTTGATGAACACAGATGCAAAAATTCTCACCAAAATACTAGCCAATAGGATCCAACAGTACATTAAAAGGATTATTCACCAAACCAAGTGGGGTTTATTCCTGGGTTGCAAGGTTGGTTCAACATCCACAAATCAATCAATGTGATACAATACATTAATAAAAGAAAGTTCAGGAACTATATGATACTCTTAATAGTTGCTGAAAAGCATTTGACAAAGTACAGCATCCTTTCTTGATCAAAACTCTTTACAGTGTAGGGATAGAGGGTACATATCCCAATATCATAAAAGTCATCTATGAAAAACCCACGATCAATATCATTCTCAATGGGGAAAAACTGAGAGCTTTTCCCTAAGATCAGGAACACAGCAGGGCTGTCCACTATCTCCACTGCTATTCAACATGATACTAGAAGTCCTAGCCTCAACAATCAGACAAGAAGAAGAAATAAAAAGCATCTGAATCAGCAAAGAAGTCAAACTCTCACTCTTTGCAAATGATATGGTACTTTATGTGGAAAACCCAAGACTCCACTCCAAAACTGACAGAACTCATACAGGAATTCAGTAAAGTGTCAGGATTGAAAATGCACAGAAATCAGTAGCATTTCTACACACCAACAGCAAGCCAGAAGAAAGAGAAATTAAGGAGTCGATCCCATTTACAATTGCACCCAAAACCATAAGATACCTAGGAATAAACCTAACCAAAGAGGCAAAGAATCTGTACTCAGAAAACTATAAACTACTCATGAAAGAAATGGAGGAAGACAGAATGAAATGGAAAAACATTCCATGCTCACGGATTTGAAGAATAAATATTGTGACAATGTCTATGCTACCTAAAGCAATCTACACATTTAATGCAATCCCTATCAAAATACCATCAATTTTTTTCAAACAAATGGAACGAATAATCCTAAAATTTATACGGAACCATAAAAGACTCCGAATGGCCAGAGGAATGTTGAAAAAGAATATCAAAGTTGGCGGCATCACAGTTCCAGACTTCAAGCTCTATTACAAAGCTGTAATCATTAAGACAGTATGGTACTGGCACAAAAACAGACACATAGATCAATGGAACAGAGAGAGAGCCTAGAAATCGACCCTCAACTTTATGGTCAACTAATCTTCAACAAAGCAGGAAAGAACGTCCAATGGAAAAAAGTCTCTTCATCAAATGGTGTTGGAAAAATTGGACAGCCACATGTAGAAGAATGAAACTGGACCATTTCCTTACACCACACACAAAAATAGACTCAAAAAGGATGAAAGACCTCATTGTGAGACAGGAATCCATCAAAATCCTTGAGGAGAACACAGGCAGCAGCCTGTTCGATCTCAGCCACAGCAACTTCTTCCTAGAAGGCAACATTCCCAAAGGCAAGGGAAGCAAGGGCAAAAATGAACTATTGGGACTTCATCAAGATCAAAAGCTTTTGCACAGCAAAGGAACAGTCAACAAAACCAAAAGACAATTGACAGAATGGGAGAAGATATTTGCAAATGACAGATCAGATAAAGGATTTGTATCCAAAATCTATAAAGAACTTATCAAACTCAACACCCATAGAACAAATAACCCAGTCAAGAAATGGGCAGAAAATATGAACAGACATTTCTCCAAAGAAGACATCCAAATGGCCAACAGACAGATGAGAAAGTGCTCAATGTCACTCGGCATCAGGGAAATCCTAATCAAAACTACAGTGAGATACCACCTCACACCAGTCAGAATGGTTAAAATTATCAAGTCAGGAAACAACAGGTGTTGGCGAGGATGTGGAGAAAGGGGAACCCTCCTATACTGTTGGTGGGAATGCAAGCTGGTGCAGCCACTCTGGAAAACAGTATGGAGGTTCCTCAAAAAGTTGAAAATAGAGCTACCTTATGACCCAGCACTCGCACTACTGGGTATTTACCCTAAAGATACAAAGGTAGTCATCCAAAAGGGCAAGTGCACCCAAATGTTTATAGCAGCAATGTCCACAAAATTCAAACTATGAAAAGAACCTAGATGTCCATCAACAAATAAATGGATAAAGAAGACTTGGTGTATATATATACAATGGAATACTATGCAGCCACCAAGGAAATTGAAATCTTGTCATTTGCAATGACATGGATGGAACTAGAGGGTATTATTCTAAGCAAAATAAGTCAATTAGAGAAAGACAATTATCATATTATCTCTCTGATATGGGGAATTTGAGGGGCAGGGCAGGGGGTCATGGGGGGAAGGGAGGGAAAAAATGAAGCAAGATGGGACCGAGGAGGGAGACAAACCATAGGAGACTCTTAATCTCAGGAAACAAACTGAGGGCTGCTGGGGGGTAGAGGGGAGTGATAGAGTGGCTGGATTATGGATATTGGGGAGGGCATGTGCTATGGTAGGGCTGTGAATTGTGTAAAACTGATGATTCACAGATGTCTACCCCTGAAGCAAATAATACATTATATGTTAATTAAAAATTTTTTTTTCATTAAAAAAAAAAGGAATGGATAGATTGTGAAAATAGCCACAGATTCTTTCTCTTTTTGCATCTACATTCTTAGGAAATGACTTTGCAAATTCTCTCATTGGGAGATGGAGTCTATTTCTCCACTCCTTGAGTCTGGGCTTGGCCATGTGACTTGCTTTGGTTATTGTAATACTAGCAAACCTGACTTAAGAAGAGACTTGAAAAGCACTTGTACATTAGGATCTGCTCTCTGGCAGCTCGCGGGGACTCTTCCACCACCATGTGGAAAGACCTGGATATTTTAGAGGATAATAAGGCCAAGTAATGTGGTCCCAGCTAAGAGATGAGCCATCCCAGCTGAACCTCCAAGAATAACTAGCGTCCCTAGTGTCCCTAGAGGTTGACCACAGATGTACAAAGGAGCCCAGTCAAGACCAGCAGAACTGCTTGAGCTGAGCTGAATCCAAAATGTTTATCTACAGACTTGTGGGTTAAAGAAATTATTGCTTTTTGAAGCCACTGAGTTGTGGAGTGATTTGTTACACAGCCAAAACTAACTGATGCAGGGAGAGAGAACAAAAAAACAGAGATCTATGTTTGCTAAACAGGACTAAATGGGAAAGAAAAGAATATTATTTTTCTTATCTGAGATAAGAAAAAAGAAGTTCCACAACTTTCTCAAAGGTCACATTTTTAATATAAATATTTAGACCAAAAAAATCTAAATAGTTTGCATACCAGCTGTGTTCTAATTATTACTCTACAACTGTTTCAGATCACCCAGAAGACTATAGTTCTATCAGATTATTAAAAGCTGATTTAGATTTTGGTATACTCATTGCTATCTTAACTAAAAATTCTAGACCATGTAGGCTACAGCCAATTGGGTTGTGAAGCAGTCAAAGAGGATGTTTCCTTAGGTGTGGGAGGATATGTTATTACATTGGGTATGACTAAATTTTACTTTTCATTGCTTTAACATTATAATACAATATGGAGTTTTTCCTTACTGTTACACTGCGTTTCCTAAAATCTCTATGTATTCCATTTATCTTTTTATGGGGCTTTGTGCAGCCAAAACTGAGTCTTCCTTCTGTGGTTCTCCCTTACTCTCATACACCATTATGATACTCACAACACCTCCGACCATGTGTGGTTGCACCAAACAATTCTATGACACCAGCTGGTTGTCCTACAATTTAACTCAACTCTGCATAGATAGTGTCAGATCCCTTAGAGTTAGGGCTCAGTTCCATGAGATTGGCCCCATTTTATTTTTCATTCACAAGTGGTAGGTCCCCAGGTTACCCACAACTTCTGTCTGACTTGACAAGAGATTGGAGGTTCCTTCTCCCATTGGATTTAATTATTTGCTAGAACTGCTCACAAAACTCAAGGAAATGCCCTCCAACATTAACCAGTTTTTTTAAAGGATATGGCGAAGGACACAGATGAACAGCCAGATAAAGAGGTACATAGGGCAAAGTCTGGGAGAGTCCCAAGCATAGGAACTTCTGTCCCTAAGGAGTTGGGGTACATCACCCTCCAGGCACAGAGATGTGTTCACCAACCTAGAAGCTCTCTGAGCTCCCTACTATTGGGGTTTTTAGAAGGTTTCATCATATAGGCATGATCAATTATTAACTCCATTTCCAGCCCTTCCTCCCTCTCTAGAGAATGGGGAGTGAGGCTGAAAATTCCAAGCTTGTGATCATGGTTTGACTTTCCAGTGATCAGTCCCCAACCAGGAGCCCACCAAGAGTCACCGCATTAGAACAAAAGACACTGCTATCACCCAGGAAATTCCAAGAGATTTGGGAATGCTATGGGGACCAGGAACAAAGGCTAAAGACCAAATACTAGAACAAAAGTTATTCTTAGGGCTCTTATCACTTATTACAAGAATTTTAGGTCCCCTGTAATGGGGTCAAAGAATAAGCATTGGAACAAGAGATTCTCCTGGCACCCCTATTTACAAGGGTCTCAGGAGTCCTGTGTCAGGAACCGAGGCCAGAGACCAGTATAAAATCATTTCTTATCATTTCAAAGGGTTACTTTTGAGGAACCCATGAAAGTCACTGGTTTTCAGTTGTTTTGAACAGTGTAAACATTATTGAGGAAATGAAAAATGGTGAATTAGCAAAAATTCAATTGTAGAATATCTATCTATACCAAATCACATGTCCATTTGGAATGATTTTGCATATTGAACTCTCATCCTGTATTTACCACAGAAGGCCATACATCTGTTAAGTCACAAAAACAACAATGCAAAATTCCTGGCTATCTGTGCAATTTAGTTGAACAATTCTCTCTTTTTTTTGTTTTTTTAAGTTTTTTTTAATAATCTGTATACCAAATGTGGGGTTCAAACTCACATCCCTGAGATCAGACTGAGCCAGCCAGGCACCCCCCCAAATTGTCTAGTTCTTATCCAGAATCATCACTTAACTGGGCAAGCAGTTTTCATGGTATTGTACCCTCTGAGTCAAGAAAAATAGGCACATTTGTCATAAAGGGTTAAAGGGTGGCACTCTTGCACAGTTTCCTAAAATAGCCAATATGGCAACAAAATTTATGGAGATAGACAAACAGCAGTGGGTAAACTTAAGCTTTGAGACTGGATTAAATTTTTTCAAAGTGTCCTATATTGACAAACAAGATGTGTTATAGCGGTCCCTGGATGAGAAGGCAGACCTTTCAAGGTAAGTAGACATGATGTCATACATAGGAGCATTCCAGAGGTACATCAAGTTCAGAGGCAATGAACACAAAAACCAAATGGATGGGAGTCCTGAGTTCACCATGAGGGTGATTAATTGAGGCATGCCATTAGAGACAGTCCTTACAATTAAGATCCTCCCTTGTTGCCTTGCAATGAGCAACATTGCCTTAAACTCAGGTTAGAGCAGAGAATGAGTGTGTTGGGTCTGAGAGAAAAGTAGCACCCCAAGATAAATGGTAACGCTCACAAGCAATAGGGAAACCCCACACCTACATGGCAAGCTGCTGGCACACTTCATACAGCAGCGTTTTGTCCCTTCCCACAATCACCAGATACAAGCTTCTACAACAGAATTAGCACCTCAGGTGAACATGAATAATCACTTACAAAGGGAGGGAGCTGGGGAGTCAATACTCCACTTCACCACCTTCCTTTCCTCTGATCTCCTGCTAAGGCTCCCCACTTGCCAAACTCCATCATAAGTCAGAGACGAGGAAGCCCACAGCTGAGGTCCATACAGAGCCTCACAGGGAAGAGTACAGTGGTAAGGCTAAGACAGGATGTGGATGGGGGCACCTGGCTGGCTCAGTCGGTAGAACATGGACTCTTGCTCTTGGGGTTGTGAGTTTAAGCCCCATGTTGGGCATAAATCTTACTTAAAAAAAACAATAAATTAAAAAAAGAAAAGATGTGGATAGAGTAAATGGACAAAATGTACAGGTTACAATTTTAATTATGACATTTCAAGAGAAGAAATAATTTCCAAACCAGTGGAACCAAAAAAGCCAAACTAGGCACATACCTAATCAGTCCAATGTTATGGTAGATTGCTTGCAGGGATGGTGAAATAGTCCCTCACGCCCTGTCCACCTGCCCCCGTTATAACGATATAATGATACTTTGCCATGTCCTCCATCAAGTGGTCGCGTTTCCTTCTCCAACCTCCAAATCCAGGCTGGCCTTGTGACTTGCTTTGACCAGCACAATGAAGAAGTGATGTCATGGGTCTTCTGAGCTCAAGACTCACGATGCGACGCACCTTCCACTCTCTCACCCTCTTGGTTAGGAGGTACGGCTGAAGAGGCCCATGTGACCCTCCTTGAAAAAGGGAGACCTTGTGCGGAGAAAGGTCCCGCTGAGAGTCAGCACCAACAGCCACACACTTGACTGAGGTCTCAGTTGAGCCACCAAATAATTGAACCTGCATCAGATGTCCCAGGCAGGACCAGCGGAAGAACACCCCCAGCTGAACCCAGCCCAAAGTGCTGGTCCACTGAAATATGAAACAAATGAAAAGGTAGTTGTTTTGAGTTTGGGGGTGATTCCTTATGAGGCAGTATATACCTGATGAATGAAAAAAAATGTACATATAAATGGCAAGCAGAAAGCAAATCCAGCAATGCTATTTGCAAGAGTTAAAAAAATGACATGGTTAAAAAATGAGGGGATACCGACTTCATTCAAATAAAAAAAAAGAAAAGAAAGAATGGAAGGGACAAAAAACAGCATACTAACCAAAAAGTAATTAAAATTAGAAAAAGTAAAAAGTATTTTAAAAATAAAGATATTTCATACTGATAAATGTGATTTTACCAGAAATATGCAAAAGTCATTAATCTTTATACACCTAATGTTCTAACACCTAAGTATGTAATAACTGCTTTAATATAAAAGAAAATTTGACAAAACATCTTAGAAGTAAATAGATTAAAAATAAGTAAAAATGTAGAGAATTAAACTTACATAATCAATAAACTTAATTGAAGAATTATATTTTAATGGAATCTGTACCAGGGGCACCTGGCTGGCTCAGTCAGTGGAGTATGAGACTCTTGATCTTGGGGTTGTGAGTTCAAGCCCCATGTTGGATGCAGAGATTACTTTAAAATAAAATTAAGAAAAAAAGGAAAGAAAAAAAATCTATACCAAATATTTGGAAAAATGCATTATGTGGTCTTATTTGTCCTCTTGTGTATGTACTATTTCCAACATAAAAAGTACAGTTCAACAGCATGTACCTGCCAATGAGATTGTTTAAAGGCTAACTAGCTTTGAGGTTTGTTAAGATCTTTTTTTTTGTTGTTTTTGAAAAATAAAGCGTAAGATAAGGCAACACTTTCTTATCCCATTTACCTCTGCCCCTGCCTGAAGGTAACAACTATCCTTACTAAAATGTGAATTTCCCACCCTATTTTTAAAAAGGTCTTATCTATTTATTTGAGAGAGAAAAAAAGAAAGAGAGCACATGCACAGGAGGGGGGAAGGAGGGAGGGCAGAGGGAGAGGGAGAAGGGGAAGGAGACCCCCTGCTTAGCAGAGAGCCTATGGGGCTCAGGGCTTGATTCCAGGACCCTATGATCCTATGGCGTGAGCTGAAGGCAGACAATTAACCCCAACTGAGCCACCCAGATGCCCTGCCACCCTTTTTTTTTATACTTGTATTACATATAGATGTCTCCATAAATAATATATGGGGTTGTTTTCTGTATTTTTAATGTATACATGGTAGGAGAGGAAAAAAACTTTTTCCTCTCCCCTCTTAGGTTCTGTGGTTGGGCTCTGAAAATTAAACTGACAAATTACCAAGATATTAACAAGAGAAAATCGGAGTTTATTAACATGCTTGGTAGAAACTCAATGATGAGTGACTCAAATTGAGTTAGACTGGGAGCTTATATAGCATCTTAACAAAGTACAATACAGTTGTACAAAAGTGACAAGACAATGGAATAGGGATTTAGGCTTGTAGGGAGGCAAACTGTGGGAAGGTAAATATATCAGGAAAATACTGGAAGATAAGGGGTGTTGAGTAAGATTTGTCACGGAGAATCCTTTTTCTGGCTAAGAGTCTGGAGTCACCTCTGGGAATAAGTCCCAGTGACTAAGAGTTGTTCTCTGTACAGCATTAATGATTATACTTAACAGTACTCTATTGTGTATTTGAAAGTTGCTATGAGTGAATTTTTAAAAAGTTCTAATTACAAGAAAAAAAAGTTTTCAACTATGTGATGTGGTGGTAACTAAACTTGTGGTAATCATTTTGCAATATGTATATATATGTATATATATATATATATCAAATCATTACGTTGAATACCTTAAACTAACACAATGCTGTATGTTAATTTTATCCCTATAAAACTGAAAAAAATTTTAATAAAATTAACCATCACCACCAACAACAATAGCAATTTTCCTTCTCTGGTACTGGAGAGACAAACACCTTTACAAATGGAAATGTGATGTCCTGCTTTTAGTCAGATACGGGGAGGCTAGTAGAAAGCTCTTTTCTGTGTCTGCTGTTCCTAATTTATATAAATGTGTCTCTTCCTGTGATATTTTCTGAATTCAAAATACAGTAGCGAAGGGGCGTCTGGGTGACAGGGTCCTGGGATCAAGCACCACGGGCTCCCTGCTCAGTGGGGAGTCCGTTCACCTTCTCCCCCTGCCTGTTTGCTCTCTCTCTGTCTCTGTCAAATAAGTAAATAAAATCTTTAAGAATAAAGTAGCCAACCTACATCCATTTATTTTTTCCAGCTTTACTAAGATATATTGCCATATAATGTATCAATTTAAATATATAACACCACGTTCATTCACTTTAGCTGCTGGGAAGTCTTCAATTCAGTGAACCATTCTCTTACTGATGAATATTTAGGTTGCTCTTAATTTTTTCCCATTGCAGTCATTCCGTGGAGTGCACCTTTGTCTACACTTCTGTAGATATATGTAGAAGCATTTCCCACTGAGTCACAGGGAATATACATCTTCAGTTTCACAAGTTATTGCCTAATTGTGCTAAGTTGCACCAATTTACACACCACCAGAGATGGCTGAGATTTGATTACCTCACATCTCAACAATACTTTGTATAGTCATTTTTTTAAAATCTGTGTCTATCTGATGGAAGAGATATGGTATAGTTTAGTTCAGAACAGAGTCCTAGGTTGATAGTTACTTTCCCTCCATAATCCATTGTCACATGACATCTCATATTGCAAGTGAGGGATACACTATCAGTTTAACTGTCATTTTTAATCATTTTTTAAAGGTAATCTGTACACCTAATGTGGGGCTTGAACTCATGACCCCAAGATCAAGAGTTGCATACTCTATGGACTGAGCCAGTCAGGTGCCCCTAACCGTCACTCTTTTTGGGCAACTTCTTTACCTAGCTTTTATGTTTTTCCTTGTCTTTGACATTATACAGTTTATAATAACAGTGATTAGCTATTGATATTTTAATTCATTCTGCTCTAGACTAGGTAGCCTCTTAAATTAGAGCTTTATAAGCTTCTAAAAAAGTCCCAATTATCTCCTGACTTCCGTTTCCAAAAATTTGGTAAATTTGGTGTAACCATCCAGGTAGAGAGCCATTTTTAAATGATAGCTAGAAGTAGGAAATCATATATTTCAAACTATTTTTTTGTAGGGTGAGGGGCAGAGGGAGAGAATCTTAAGCAGGTCCCACACCCCGTGGGTAGCCTGATGCGGGACTCCATCTCACGACCCTGAGATCATGACCTGAGCCAAAACCAAAAGCTGTTACTTAACCCACCAAGCCACCCAGACACCCCATGAAATAATATATTTCAAAAAGATGTTTCTCTGTAGTTAAGAAAGTGAGAGTAAACAATGAGGCCACAAAATGCTAGACAGCATGATTTCACATTCACTCAAACTAGTGTTTAACCTTGAAAGCATCTGCAAGCCCCTGATGACCCAGGATCTGAAGGCCAAACAGAATAAAGGGTCAAACTAGGGGTGGCCCACAAAAACCAGGACCTTCCCCTAAAGATGACATCATAAGTGGGTGAACTAGAAAAGGTATACCTTAAAAAAGAACACTTGCTCATTTTGGCCTGGGCTCTGGGTAGAGTAACAAGAGAGGGTTGATCAAATCAGTGTGTTGTACACCTAAAACTAACATAAATTGTGTGTCAACTATTTGTCAATAAAATCAAATGAACAAATAAGTAATTTATAAAAGAGATGGTGGGAAAGTGCCCTGGCATTTGTAGGCACAGTAGGCACTCACCCAGCTCTGGGAGCCTGATTCATACTATTTGTATGGCGAAAAAGGCCCGTGCTGGAATCTTCTCTAGAAGAATGTCTCCTAAGCACAGGCCTCAAAGGATGCCAAAACAAAGTTCCAGACACACAGCTGTGTTAACACCTTGAGTTTAGCCTGGTGAATCCCATTCCAGACTTCCGACCTCCACAACTGTAAGAGAACAAATTCCATTGTTTTAAGCCACAGATTTGTTGCCTCCCCCAAATTCCCATGCCAAGTTCTCTTGGAGGGACCTCTCACTTGATCTAAGAAGAGAGAGAAGCAGGCCCCTGGCATTCTGCAGTGTTCTGTCAAATTTACTGTAATTTGTTACAGCACAAGAGGAAACAGTGTGGCAAAAATGCTTACATTTTCCCATGGACTTAGCAGATGTGCCCAAAGTAGACTGCCTGACCCCTCACCTAGATGAACGGCAAAATTCTTTGCCCCTTGGCCAGGCAAGTGGGCAGACTTCTTTCTATTATTGTTTTCATGGGCAGGGCGGACTTTTGAGGTCAGGTTTTACCCACATAGCTCAGTTCTAGCTTTCAAACGGGTACCCAAGTTTTGAAGATCATGATGCCTAGGCTTTAAAAGCCTTAGCAGACTGCCCCTTGGGCCTTTTTCCTGTCAGCTGTGGGAAACATGACAAACATGACCTCATTCTCACTTAAATCATTTCATTCTTTATTTCTGGCCTCTGGAGAAGGCTGAGCTATTGACTTTCTCATTTCTGCTGATCTATTGACTAAAAATATTTTTTGTTGTATTTTGTCCTTCATTTCCAAGTAACTGTTAGGTTCAAAAGGACATTTAAAATAAATTACAAACTATTTAAGAAAGAGCAAAAGGGGCGCCTGGCTGGCTCAGTCGGTAGAGCATGCGACTGTTGATCTCAGGGTCATGAGTTCAAGCATCATGTTGGGCATGGAGCCTACTTTTTTTTTTTTAAGATTTTATTTATTTATTTGAGAGAAAGTGCACGAGAAGTGGGGAGGGACAGAGGGAGAAACAGGCCCCCTGCTGAACAGGGAACCTGATGTGGGGTTTGATCCCAGGACCCTGGGATCATGACCTGAGCTGGAGGCAGACGCTTAACCAACTGAGTCACCCAGTGCACCCCCCACCCCATGGAGCCTACTTTTAAAAAAATGTAAAAAAAACAAACAAAAAATAGAAAACAGCAAGAACGAGAAAACATTAAACTATGAGACATGAGCAGACTGATAACCAGAGAAAAGTAAATAGATTTATTTAAAGACATATATTAGAAAATAAGTAGGATTATAAATAAATAAAACATCTAACCATTCAATTCAAGAATACAGAAAAAGAATAAAATAATCCACAGAAAGGAATTTAAAAATTTAAAAGATGAAATTGTATATATATTAAAAAAAAGAAACAGAAGAAGTGATATAATCCATAAAACCAGCAAAACTATCTTAGAAGGAAGAATAGAGACCTAGAATTTTGTCAAATAGGATCAGGAGAAAAACAAATCACATCTTAAAATTATACATAACTATAGGTATAAAAGGTATTAATTTCATGAGAATACCATATATAAATTTATATTAATAAGATATAAAACCTAAGTAGTTAATTTTATAGGAACATGTATATTATCAAAATTGAATCAAGGAGATGGAAAACTGAACAGGTAAATAACTACTCAAAAAAAAAAAAACACCTCTGAAATAGGTGCTGTGCCAAGAGAGGTTTATGAGTGGTTTCTGCTATACCTTTAGTGATCATGTGAATCATATTTTATTTAAATATGATAGAAAAACATGTAAACTTATGAAAAAAATCCCAATTTGTTACCAAAATCATGTAATGTTTATTAGTAAGAATTGTCATTATAGACTTTATAGTGAGCATTGTTTTTTTTTAAGATGTTATTTATTTATTTGAAAGATAGATGGGGCGGGTAGGGGAGGAGCAGAGGGAAAGGGACACACAGACTCCCCACTGGGCACAGAGCCAGAGGCAGGGCTCAAACCCAGGACCCTGAGATCATGACCTGAGCCAAAATCAAGAGTCAGGCACTTAAGCGACTAGGCCACCTAGACGCCCCAGTACGCATGGTTTTTTAAGTCTATATTCCAATATCAGAAGCCCTACAGCCAGTTAAATGAGTAATAGGTGGGCTAAAGTCTCTACGAGGCCTCTTTGCTTCCAGTTCCCCTTTACTTCTGGGTAGAGTCATCTTGCATGCCAATTAGAAGATAAGAGGATTTACCAGAATGACTATCATTGAGAGCCTGCTACTCTAAATTGTGGCCCCTAACCGCAAAAGCCTAAAAAGAACTACTCAGTCTTTCAGTCACCTGTTTGGGAATTTGTAAATGTCCCTTGGGGGAAAAGCACCCCATTTCCATGGATTTCATTTTGTCCTCAATCTTTTTTTTTTTAAAGTTTTTATTTATTTATTTGAGAGAGAGAGAGATCATGAGAGGGGAGAAGATCAGAGGGAGAAGAAAACTCTCCACTGAGCAGGGAGCCCGATATGGGACTCGATCCTGAGACTCTGGGGTCATGACCTGAGCTGAAGGCAGTCTGCTTAACCAACTGAGCCAACCAGGTGCCCTGTCCTCGATCTTAAATTAGAAATACTTCACAACTTTGAGCTCTCTGATGTCCTCAAACAAATGCTTGTAGCAGAACTCCCCCCGCCCCCATTCCACCCAGTTCTAGTTTGCTCAGTGAGAAGCTTGCTCAGTAGTTACCCAATATATCATTTGGGGAAGGGGAAGTCTTCACATAGGGCATTTTAAGGACATATACTTTGGTGGTTCAAAGCAGCAGAAAATGCAACGAAGGGCAACCAAGTGTTTATAAACAGAACACAGTCCACAGGAATTTGAACTGACTGGTGGAAAATATTTGGTTTTTAGTGATGGAATATAAAAAACAAACACTAACAAACAAAAAACACTAATTTTTTTAAGTCGACCCCCGTAGGCTGCCAAAGACTTAATGATTTGCACCTGGTTTGTGAGGCACTAATATAAATACGATTTCTTCCTGACAGAGTAATATACTCTGGTTAGAAATGTGAGCGCCCTATTTATACCATGAAACTCTCAAGATACAGACACAATCTTCAAACATTCATTGACCTTGAATGTGACTTGCTCCCTGAACTCATGAACAGTGCAAGGTTGACTTTCATAGAAAAGTGGAATGTAATTGATGACACCTGCTTATATTTGTGGATAAATACAACTTTTAAGAACACAAAACATCTTTCTTTTGATTAAAACAAATGATCCCAGGGGGAAAAAAAAGCTAGTCATTAGAAACCAATCTCACTTAGGAACATAGACACAATAAAATGGTAGTAACCAAACCAGCAGACTGTTATAAGGCAGAGGCTTAACTGACTGAGCCACCCAGGCACACTCTAAAATTAAAATTTAAACAACAACAACAAAAAAATTTAAAAAACAAGTAAACCTAACAAGAAATGTTTGAGGCCAGGGCACCTGGGTGGTTCAGTCAGTTAAGCACAGCTGCCTTAGGCTCAGGTCATGATCTCAGGGTCCTGGGATGGAGTCCCGCATACCGCTCCCTGCTCAGATGGGAATCTGCTTCTCCCTCTGTCCTTCCCCCTGCTTGTTCTCTCTCTCTCTCAAATAATAAATAAAATCTTAAAAAAAAGAAATGTATAAGGCCTATGTGAAGGAAATTATAAAGTTTTACTGAAGGTAATAAAAAGTAAACTTAAAAAAGTAGATATACATGTTCTTAGATAAGAAGTCTCAGTGTTGTAAAGTTGTAACATTTCAATTTAGTCTGTAAATTTAGTGCAGTCAATGAGACAAGTTCATAAGAAAGAGAAAATGCTTGGGGTGTCTGGCCAGCTCAGTCTGCAAAGCATGGGACTCTTGATTTCAGTGTTGTGAGTTCAAGCTCTGCATTGGGCATGGAGCCTACTTAAAAGAAACGCTTAAGTATAGCCAAAAATTTTTGAAAAAAAAAATTCCATCATATTGGAAGATTGACCAACCTGATACCAAAATAAAAATTAATAAATATACTTAGTGTAACGCATACTATGCTGTGCTCCAGTCCCGATGGATTTATTCCCCCAGATGCTGGGGTGTTGCTGGCTGCTTGGCCTCAGCATTCAGCCCTCTCTGGGAATGCTCCTCGCTGGAAGAGTCATCTCACCCAAAGACTATGTATGTTCCCAGGACAGTCCTCATCCAATGACTGGGGGAAGCAGGGGTTGTAAGGGCTTGGCTACCATGCTCTAACTCAGAACAACTCCCAAGGGCCATCCTAGCTTCAGGGATCACTCGGAAGTCAGCTGAGGCCTTAGCCAAGCATCCCAACTTGCCCTCAGCCTCATCCCGCCTCCTTCCCTTCCCCCAAGGGTGTTAATCAGAAGCGAGCACTCCTTCATAAACACAGGCACCCACATCTCCATCTCAGCATCTGCTTCCCAGGACCTGACCTACAGGAGTCAGTAAGCATGAAAAGATGTCTTGCCCCAGTTCTAATTAGGAAATGCAAATTAAAAACAAACAAAAACTAAAAGTCCTATTTTGCTCATTAAATTGGCAACATTTTCAAGGACTGATAGTATCCAGGGTCTGTGAGGGTGTGGGGAAAAGAATATTCATGAACTATCAGAAGATAAACTGGTAGATCATTTTTGGGAAGCAATTTTCCATAATCTGTTAATTCCACCTGTAGGTTCCAATCTTAGAGAAATGCTAGTTTATATGTAGAAACAGATGTGTGTGTGTGTGTGTGTGTGTGTATTCAAAGCAGTTCGTTGAAGCTTTTTTAAAAAGATGTATTCTTTATTTGAGAGAGAGAGTGAGTGAGGAATGAGGAAGTAGGGCAGAGGGAGAGGAAGAGAGAGCATCTCAAGCAGACTTCCCACTGAGCACAGAGCCCGAAACGGGGCTCTAGCTCAGGATCCTGAGATCATGACCTGAGCCGAAATCCAAGAGTCAGACACTTAATCAACTGAGCCACCCAGATGCCCCTGAAAATTTTTTTTTAAGATTTTATTTTTTTAAGTAATCTCTACAACCAATGCCAGGCTCGAACTCACAACCCTAATATCAGAAGCCACACGCTCCACCGACCAAGCCAGCCAGGCACCCCTTGATACATTTTTAATAACGAAAAACTGCAAACAGCAGTACATGGGCTGTTTCATAATCTGCTCAGCATTCCTTCTTTGGGGAAACCACCTCTCTCCCTCTCACTTAGAGCCAGTGGTCCTGGCACTCATAAGAGCTCTATGATGGTTCATTTTATGTCAACCTGACTGGCTTAATTGTTGTCCAGAGAGCTGGTAATACATTATTTCTGAGAGTGACTGTACGGGTGTTTCTGGAAGGGATTAGCATTGGAATCAGCAGACTGACTAAAGAAAGCCCCCCTCACCAGCGTGGGTGGGCATCATCCAATCCTTTGTGGTCCTGAGTAGAACAGAAAGGCAGAGGAAGAGTGGATTTGCTCTCTGCTTGAGCTGGGACAACCATGCTTGGACATCAGTGTTTCTGGCTTTCAGGTCTCTGGCCTGTACTGGGACTTAACACCATTGGCTCACTGGTTCTCAGACCTTCAGGTTTAGACTAGAACAACTCCACTAGCCTTCCTGGGCCATTCATGAGACTTCTCAGCCTCTGTAATCTTGTGAGCCAATCCCTCATCATCAACTTCTTTATCTATATCTATATCTATATCTATATCTATATCTATATCTATATCTATATCTATATCTATGTCTATGTCTATATCTATATCTATGTCTATATCTATTTTCTATTGGTTTTCTTTCCCTGGAGAACCCTGATTAATACAAGCTCCTTCCTCTATATGGGCACAATGGTGAGCACAGGGCCGAGGCCTGGCCAACAACTGCATTTGGCCAACCACTTGGACCCAATGACAGGCCCAGAGGTGGGTACTTACTCCAACAGGGCCAATCTGAGTCCTGCTCTAGAACCGATGGTTGGACACTGGTACAAAGAAGGTACCTTGGCAGGGTAGTTGTTAAACCTTGGGCTGTCAGGGGCCATCTTCACTGGCACATGGCAGGATGAAACCAACACACACACACACACACACACACAGGCTCACCAAAGAGATGGAAACACTGATGTCTGAAGCAATCATTCCATTTCTAGTTCCATGTATGCCTGAATCTTCCATTTCAATAAACCAGTAATTTCCCTAACTTGGCTAAAACTAATTTAAAACAAGTTGATAAATCTTACAACCAAAATACCAAAAGAGTATTTATATAACTTGTTAAGCAGTAGGGGACACATTAAGCAAATGACAGAGCTGGGTAGAGCACGAGACACTTAATCTCGGGGCTGTGAGCTCACATGCAGTGTCAGGCATAGAGTGTACTAAAGTAATAATAATAAAAAAATTAGTGACCGTACCTTCATACCAAGGGTTGGCAAACTTGGGGTGCCTGGGTGACTCAGCCGGTGAAATGTCTGACTTCCCGCCGGGGCATGATCTCAGGGTCCTGGGGTGGAGCCCCTCGTCTAGCCCTGTGACCAGCTCTGTGCTCAGTGGGAGTCCGCTTGTCTCTCTCCTTCTCCCTCTGCCCTCTCCCCCATCCGCCCCACCTCCCCACCCCACCCCACTCATGCTCTCTCTGTCTCTCTCTCAAACAAACACAAAAAGAAAAAAAAAAGGAGTTGGCAAACTTTTTTCAGCTAAGTAGTAATTATTTTATTTTAGGCTTTGCAGGTCATAGGGTCTGCATCACAACTCTTCAACTCCGCTGGGCCAGTCAGAAGTCGCCCTCAGGAAAAGGTTGGCCAAGCTCTGCTATACCGTAGAACAACGAAGTAGTTAAAAAGTGTTGTCCTTCTATAGATATTCAAGTAGTAGGATAATATTCTGCAACGTGACCCCATGGCTTTGCGTTCCCAGTAATCCCTTCTAACCTTTCTGCGTGAGAGCCTTAGCACCTGCAGGCATTCTGAATATTCTTCCTTTAGGTACCTGCCTGGCTTACTCCCTGCCTCCTCAGGTTGCTTCTCAAACGTCTCAGGAAGCTTTTCCCCTGGCCACGCTCTCTCAAATCATGAGCCTTCTCCAACCCTGCCTGTCCTCCTCCCCTGCTTTATGTGGCTCCTTGGTTATTTCCCCCATTTAGCATACTCTGTATTTCCCTACTCGGCAAGCTCCATGAGGACAGGTACGTTAATCTGTGGTATTCTCTATTCCAGCGCCTGAAACAGGTTCTGGCACATAGTAGATGCTCAGTAAATGGTTGTTAAATAAAGAATAATAATGGTTTTATCTATCTGATACTACGTGCTGGGCACTGTAAAAAGTGCTTTGCGTTTATTTATTTAATTTATATTAAAGCAAATCCTATAAATACACATTTACATTTAATTTATATTAATTATATATTACTATACAATATATTAATCTGTGGTTTAATTCATAGTAATCCTCACAACAACCATTCGCAGTCAGTGCCACTACTACGTCTGTCTGAGGTGTATCTGGGCAGTGACAATGCGGGGACCTAGTTGCTACAGAGAAAGGCCAAAAAGCAACATATGCAAAGTTAAAATCCTTGGCTTTTCCTTCCAAAATAGTTCCTTGAAACCCACAGTGAAGGTAAAAGTTTTGAAAGCCAAGGCATTTGCTTGCAAGAGCTGAACTTTTAAAAAAATTTTTTTAAAAATATAAGCAGGTTTTTTTGTATCCAAAAGCCAAGTATCCAAAGGATTTGAGTATAAAGTTTATCCTTAAATAATAGTTTGGGAGGAACACAGGCCTTTTAGGAGACAGGAAAAAACACTCTTGGCTTCAGTATACCTGGCAGCTTAGTTGGTGGAACATGCAGCTCTTAATCTCAGAGTTGGAAGTTTAAGCCCCATGTTGGGTGTAGAAATTACCTTTTAAAAAAAATCTTTAAAAAACAAAACAAAGCTACTCTTGCTGTAGCTGGGAGATCGTCTCAGAGTAAGAGGGCAGCAGAGTGGACCCTTGGTGAGGGTCTGGAGGCGTTCCAGATCAGAAAGATCTAGGCCTGGATTATCCGGTATGTCTCTGGAGGCTGAAGGCTGCATCTCCAAGAATGATGGCAGGATCAGGACACGGAGTATCGCGGACTGACTCAGGTTCCAGGCGGAAGGGCCAGGGCAGCCCAAAGCCCCTGGGATCCTCTTAGGGAGGCAGAGGTGGCGGAGGGGGGAAGGGCAGACCCGAAGGGAACTGGAATCTGGCTGAGAAGTTTCCAGAGCATGAGGCCTGAATATAAGAGACCACAGTGTGATGGAGGTCATCTGGATGGGTGCCCACAGTCTTCAATGGTTCTTCACCCCTAAGCCATAACACAGAAGCCACCTGCCCCCATCCTACTTATTCCCAGGAAGAGGGAAAATCTACTTTCACTGAGTATTTACCTGATAGAGGGTGTGATCTAGAAGACATGTGATCAAGTTCTCTGGTTTTCACCTAAGAACTGAGCTAAGAGTGAAATGAAGTGCAAAATGGGTAAGAAAATGACAATTTTGTGTGCATGGGATTGGTGATCATGAGACCAGTCCCTGTTGCTCCAATGTGGCAAGATCTCCAAGGCATAGTGTTTACTCCAAGGCACGTAAAACACTATGTAAAGTGAATTCCTACTTATGCAGATGAAAGTAGAGGGGAAGTGGGGTGGGGAGGGACTTTCCCTTTTTAGTCCATGGCCTTCTTCTGGTTTGAACTTTTGGTATTTAGCTACTTTTTGTACAAATACAACAATGAAATTTAAAAATGCTGTGATGATGCTGTGTATGTTGAGTTTTTTTAAACTCAAGCACCATCATTTCAGGACCAGTTTCTTTCCCTTCCCTCCTCCACCCCCACAGGCTGATGGAGTGGTCTTCCAGCTACCCCCACACTCTTGCCACAGCACATTTTCCAGATAGTGTTGAAAATGATCGGCTCACGGGCTTATCTTCTCCACTAAACTCTGGGTTCCTCAAGGGCAAGGAATGTGTCTTATTCATCTTTGTGGCCAGAATCTTCTAGGATTTCCACACGTATGTGATGAATGAGTGAGGAGGAAAAAAAAGTATGATAATAAACCTAGTTCTGACTTCAGATTAGTCCCTGAGTTCTATTTTATCACGTTTTAAAATATCACTATTATGACCTACTTAAGATTTGAGTATGAAAGCTAAAACAGAAAAAGCCCGAATTAATAAAAGCAAAGCAGAGTTCCTTATTGAAAGTGAGTTTTGCCACAACTCTCTAAAGATTTAAGATGCCTTATTTAAGATGAAAGCACCAACAAATGGCATGAGTATTATGAATGATCAAGAGTCTCCTATCTTTAAAATTCAGGCCTAGAATTTTATATAACAATGACTTCATCTATAGCTTCCTTTCAGTATAACATTTGGATGTTAGCAGGGGCTAAAAATACATAAGGGAAATTCAAAGGAGTTCCTCTGAGTCTAAGCAACCAGACGAAGCCCAACTCCCCTCCTTTCAAGACTTTAAGAGACCTGAGAAAGTGACTAAGGCGGGTCTCGATGAGGTGGCAAACGGACACCAAACGATTTTGACTGGAAGGAACCAGAACTTGATATACTAAGCACCTAAACTCAAAACTGAAAGAATTCAGACATAGAATTCTGAGGTCTCCGTACAGGTGAGAGAGAAAGGCCAATGGATTTGCAGGCTTTTAGATTGTTCTCTGGGGTCAAAATGGGGGGTGGAAATGGGGCTCCCCAGGTTTGAGAGAAAGGGAGTGAAGAACACAGCTGTGTCCGAGGGATGCCATCATAGGGCACCTCCTTACTGCTCTGGGGCTGCTCCTGTTTAGGCGGGTAGTGGAAACAGCTCATTTCAGGAACCGAGAGCAGTGAGGGGGGAAGTGGAAACAGCCTGCATAGGAATGGGAATCTTATGGGGACCCCTTGTTCCTCTTTCCCACTTCAGTTCTTCCCCCTGGGTGGATGGACTGAACTTGCACGGGGTTAACCAACTGGGTTACCTATGCTCGGTACTACCAGCATAGGTAGTATGTTTGGTGTCCCCCTTTGGCTCTTGAGGGCAGCGAAGACCACGGGAAGCATCCCATCTCCGACTAGAGGATACAGTAGCACAAAGTCGGCCAGGATCTTCCTTATGCTGATCTCAGGCTCTATTTCTTTGGATGTATTTCCAATATACGCATCGATTATTTCTCTAGGTTTTCCTTGGTGTAGCATCAATATGGAACATAGTGTGTTTTTGAATTAAAAATACCACCATGAAAGCAGACTTTGGTCAAGATTGTTCTTAAATGCCTTCTCATTAAGAAAAGCAGGTGCTTAAGCCAGAATGCCCCTTGATTGCAGGAATGTTAAAAACACAAATGCAAGAGTGACTGAGATGTTGCACTAGGCACTCCTTTCCCCAGCAAAGCCAAGTTTCTGCTTTCTGGACTCCCATCCACCTTGAGACACTACCGCCCCTTGTAGATGAATTTCCTATTTTTTTTTCTTCATCTTTATTGCCAGGACTTCAGTCCAAGCCACCATCATTTCTTACCTGGTTTCCTGTATAGTTACCTTTTTTCTCTCCCTATTTTGGCATTCGTGTTTCTTCAGTCTGTTCTCCTCATAGGAGTCCCTGAGATCTCTTTACAAATAAATTATTAGCTTCCCAAGGGCTCCTACTGTGCTTAGAATAAAATTCAAATTCTTGCCAGGGTCTCAATGACCTGACCCCTGCCTTCCTTGTCAACACAGGCTTCCTCTGGCTTCTAGAACGGAAGTCCTCACACAGATGGCCCTTCTCTGTCCAGGCCACTTTTCGCCCCATTCTTTCCATGGCTGACTGCTTCCCATCTTGCAGGCTTATAGATCTCTTCCTTGGTGAGGTTTTCTCTGACACTCTACCTGTTTTCTATTCCTGTACCAGGTTTATTACCCTTAGAACTCTCATCACAATCTATAATTATGGGATTATCCCTTACTTCTGCTCTGTATCCTCTCAGACTGTAAACTTATGAAGGAAGAAATCACATGCAGTACTTAGCACGTTATCTAGCACACAGTAGGTGCAGTCAATAAATAGTAGTTGCATATATGCATTTTTCTGAAGTGTTAATGGAAAAATAAATAACTGAGGGAAATCCCAACCACCTCAACAACAGTCAATCTTAACTCATTCCACTGCCATAAAGGATTGAGGCAAATTCACGGACACCTTGGAGGGTTTTCTGTCTCCCCACTTAGGGTCCTCTTCTTCTTAGGTCCCCTTGCTTCTTGCTTCTTGACATTGTGGACTTTTTTCCACAGGAAAATGGCTCAGGCTAAAATCTGATACCTCCAGCCTTTTCAGTCAGCCTTGACTTCTGAAGGTCACATAGATGTGTATGGATATTGTTAATCAAAGAATAGAAACTCCTTCTTCCCAGAGCATTTGAAAGGCTCTCTTAAGTGTTGGGAATTCTTGTTTTTAGGAGTTCCACCCCTTCATTGTATCAAATGTAGTAAAATGAATTCATAACTCACATTTAATATTGTACTTGCTGTAAAATATTTTGGACAAGATTTTTATAATTTTGCTGTTAGACTTTTTGACTATGACTAATATTTAATTTTTGGTTGGCTATATACTATCTTTTTAAATCAATCATTATGATACTTGTCAAATAAATGCTAATTCACAAATTACTTGTAAATATAGTGACATTTTTGAATAAATTGAATAAATTCGACTGTACTATGTCATGTTTTGTAGCCAGTTAATAAAATGTTTATTATTATTAATTTTACAGTTTCCTTTTGGATTCAGTTTTTTTTAAGGTTTTATTTTTAAGTAATCTCTGCACCCAACAGGGGGCTCGAACTCACAACCCCAGATCAAGCATTGTATGCTCTACCGGCTGAGCCAACCAGGTACCTCTGGATTTAGCTCTTTTCAATCTGATCTCAAACCTTTTCTTAAAAAAAGAAAAGAAAAGAAAAGAAAAAAAGGCCATATGCCCTAAGCATCGGGAATACGATGCTCAATTGATGAAAAAACTCTACTTTTCTTTTCCTCATATTTGTAGTTTTCCTTTTTTTTAGGGACTCTTTGAGCTTCTCTTCCCCCTACATATCGGAAAATGGCTTGTTCCAGTACAAACTTAGTTCAACACTGCCGAAATTGTACCGTAACTATAATAAATAGCAAGGAATAACTTAAAAGGCTGTTTTCTTATAGGAATGGGCTAGTATGTTAAATGCTATTACTGTATTATTTATTTAACCAAGGAAGATGGTTGCATTAAAAAAAAATACTATAAACATAATACAAATGAATTTTAGAACAGAAATGCAGAAATATATTTTTAAAACCATCCTTCATCCAAACTGCACCCATGATATATCACTCTTACCAGTATGATGTATTTTCCTTTGGTCTCTTATATGTATACACACATGTACACATATTTTGTGATGTTAAAACCATACTTATACATAATTTTGGATCTCATTTTTTCCACTTACATTAGCATCTGATTACTTTAGATCATTATATTCTCTGAAAATACCACTTTTATTGGTTGCATTTTAGTCAGCTATTTGGATCTACTGTAATTCACTTAATTGCTCTCACGATGTTGGAGATTTCTATTCCTATTACGAAGGTGTGCGTACGAAAAATATAATGCCATCAGAGATTGTCCTGTCCTCTACAGAGGTTCCAAAGGGGCTGCTAAAGTTTTCACCCTCTGGCATGGGGAATGGAGGAGAAAGTGAGGCAGACTGGAGTCATGGTGTTCCCCCCGCCTTGGTTGGCTTCTCTATGTCCAGTCTTCTCCCCATCCAGTCTCTCTAAGTCAGGGCAACAGAAGAGCTGTCTCATAAATGGTAGATTCCTGGAATTACCACCACTGTCCTGGAAGTCCCAGCCAGCTGGAGAAGCCAGAAGAATCACTATCAATATTTCAGTTGGGTGGACAGCCCTACCAGCTGCTGCCAAACCACAGCCAGCCCAGGAGGGTTTTGGATGGTACAGCTAGACCCTTAGAACTCCCAGATGGCAAGCTGGGCTGCCTCCTGTCAAATATTCCACTAAAGAAAAAGTAATTCGTATGTCGCAATTGAATTCTTGGATACCATTTATTATATTTTGTTTAGGTTTAACTGTACGGACTTTAATAATGGTCTTCCGAAATAATACCGTTTTGAACGGCAAGGCTCTGGATGATACTAGATTAGATGAAATGGAATGGTCTCACATCTCGCCTTGATTTCCTTATGAAACAATGAAAGTCATAAAAGCTTCCAAACAGTATTGCTGAACGACTCAATGAAAAATTCTAATTGGAATTATTCAACTGAGGAAGGTTGTTTTTGTTTTGTTTTGTTTTTAATGAAAAGGGTAATAAAATATAAAAGCAGAACATCCACTTATTTCAATCTTCATTTTTGGTGTTGCAGACCTTAGTCAACATCACACTTTCTTTTTTTTTTTTTTTTTTAAAGATTTTATTTATTTATTTGATACAGGGAGAGAGATTACAAGTAGGCAGAGAGGCAGGCAGAGAGAGAGGAGGAAGCAGGCTCCCTGCGGAGCAGAGAGCCCGATGTGGGCCTCGATCCCAGGACCCTGAGATCATGACCTGAGTCGAAAGCAGGGGCTTTAACCCACTGAGCCACCCAGGCGCCCAACATCACACTTTCACCATACTTTTCGAGGCTAGTAAATAGAATTGGTTACGGTAAGAGACAGAAAAGCAAGGACAACAGTAACAACAAGCAGAGACAAACGAGTATCTGCCTTTCGATCTTCCTGACATTTCCTTCCTTCTTTGCAGTGAATTTGGCTGCTAGAGCATTTCTTGCAGCTGTGATGGCCTTGGCACTTGGATGAACAGCCCAAGAGGTGAAATGCAAACAAATGGGAGCAGCATCCCCCTTGGTCTATCCCCCAGTATAACCACATACATCCTGAGATCACATTGCCTTGCTCTTCTTTCTCTAGCCACGCCTCTGGTCAACATGCTCGTTGTGACACGCTCGTGGTTGGGTTGCTGCAACTCTGCCTGAACAGACACAAGCTGCCTGAATGAGGTGCTGAACCAAGATCATATGCACTGTTTCTTTATTGCACAAACTCCTAGGAAAATAGCGATCAAATCGCTAAGTTGCAAAATCCATGTCGTGTCTAAACTTCAACCTTATTTTTTAAATTAATTAATTTTAAAATATTTATTTATTTATTTTAGAGACAGAGAATAGTGTGTGCAGGTGGGGGAAGGAGCAGAGGGAGAGAGTCTTCAGGCAGATGCCCCATTGAGCACAGAGCCCGCCCTGGGACTCAAACTCACAATCTATGACGTCATGACTGGATCCAAAACCAAGTCTGACACTTAACCAACTGAGCCACCCAGGTGTCCCTAACCCTCAATTTTAAATATTATGCCTCACCTAACCTAATCTCCTAATAAACTATTCTGAATGGAACCTGGTACAAACATTTCCTGGGCATGGAAACTTCCTGTGTAATTTCGTGGTGAGAGATGAAAATTTCCTTTCCATTTGTTCACCAAAACTTTGCTGTAGGTGCTACCAGAACGGGAGTATGTTAGGTTCATCAGGAGAATACAGAGTGACTACCACATGGACCCTGCCTCCAAGAGTTCATTATTTGCCAACAAATTAGGATATTTCTTAAATTTAGATCTTAGTTATCTGATGTATATAATTTGAGAATTGGATTACGTATTTCCTGTGGTCTTTTCTGTGACTCCAGAATATTCGCATCACACACACCCTCGGCAAAGTACAATGTTAATTCAAAAGGTCATTGGCAAAATCATTTAATGACCTATTCACGAATGGCATTTACTATAGTGCGATTCAAAGCAAGTTAAATCACCCCAAATTCTATCCTTTACTGTATATTTACTTATTTATATATATTTATATATATTATTTATATTTATATTATTTATTTATATTATATATATATTTATTTATATTGTATATTTATTCTATCTATACTGTATCATATGCTTGAAAGTTACTAAGAGAGCAGATCTTAAATGTTCTCATCACATACGCGGGCACACACACTCAGCAATTAGTTGCGATGGAGAGGTTAACTAACGTTATTGTACTAATCATCTCATCCCATATACATAGCAAATCATCAGGCTGTACACCTTAAACCTGTGCAATGTGATATGTCAGTTGCAACTCAATAAAACTGGGGAAAAAAATCTGTCCTTTAAAGGATACAGCTCTGCTCATTACTATCTGAAAATAGTACATGGATGTTCATCTCCATGCCTATGCTACTGACAGCCCCTAACAGGGATGACGCCCTGTACGCATACCGGTATCTTCCTGCTCTCCTACATCTGACAGTCCCCATAGGTTTCCATCTCCCCTTCTTGTAGTTTCCTTCAACACATTGTCATCACTAAATGCAGTTTTTTAGCTTTCACAGCATGCTGACTGTCTTGTATTGATACACAATTAAGTACAATGAAACTCTTATGGAACAAATCAAGTGTTATGGAAGCCAGAGGTGAACAGATTGATTTTGACCAGGAGGACCATGAAAGCACTAGAGAAGAGATAATATTTGAGCACAGCTGTTTCCAAGGCCAGGACCTGGTAAGGGGCTTATGTGGAGTAATGGCAAGAAGCAGTAATCAATGATGATTCTAAGCTTTCAAGCCTGGATCAATGAAAATTTGTTAAACAAATGAACTTCTAGCTGGGGTAACTGAGGGATAGGAATGCCATTTCCAATAGAATATAAAGAGACAACACGTGGTTTTGGGGAAGATGTTGAACTTGGTTTTAGACACTTTTTTTTTTTTAAAGAAATTTTTGAGAGCGAGCACACACAAGCAGGGGGAAAGGCAGAGGGAGAGGGAGAAGCAGGCTCCTTGCAGAGCAGGGAGCCCACTGCTGGACTAGATCCCAGGACCCAGGGATCACAACAAGAGCCAAAGGCAGGTACTCAACAGACTGAGCCACCCTGATGCCTCCATTTTAGACACTTTTTTCTTAAAAATGCATTTAAGTTGTGGACACTTTTTAAAGGTGCCTGTGGACAACTGATGTAGAGATATTCACCTAGGCACTTAATTAACTGAGGTCAATGGAGGATATATTGGTTATCTGTGAGTACTCTACATTTTATTTAGTGCGTATATAACACTGTATGGTTTACAAAGGGCTTTTCGTAGCCATTGTTTATTGTTGATTTTTATTCTAATAAACATTCTCTAAAACAGGTAGGGCAGAACCATAACTACCAGGCCCATAGTAGTCCCTAAAGTGACATTTGCATCTGATTATCTTTTGTTAACACAAAGAACCTGAAACAGGAGGAAAAGAACAAGAGGACTTTGGTGCTACCTCTGTATTTAAAGAACAAAGAAAAAAGAGGAGCAAATGAATGTGACCCACATGACCTGTCACTCCCCACCCCTGAGATTTTAGCACTTTAAAGGATAAGGGTCTGTCTCCTTGACAGGACCAAGCACATCGCTAAGCACACAGTAGGCATCCACTGTATTTGAGTGGAGTAATAATGACAATAGGTAACATGTTGGCCCAGTGGTCTGAGTCAGGGTCAGGTTTGGGGACAGCACTGTTTTTAGACACACTTGTAATGGCAGCTTCCTGAGGTGGGTGTTATTCCCAGCATTAAGGTGTACATGGATGAAGACAATGAAGAGATATCCGTGGAAGGTGAGTGGCATCGATAAAAGGAAAAAATGTAAGGAACGTTGCGGAGGATCTGAAGTAGAATGTGCAGTATGGAGCATGATTCTCCAGGCGGAACCAAGGGCTGGAACCAAGGGAATCTAGGGTCCTTCCCGGTGGAGGGGGTAGGAGGTGTGGGAGGTGGGAGTCTTCCTTCTGCACGACTCAGAGAGAGCAGGAAGTCTGAAGTCCAATGTATGAAAGGCCCTAAAGTTAAAGTCACAGTAGGAGTATAACTTCATTTCACTGCCACTCTGGGAGGTGACCAAAGATGTGCCCAGGTCCTTTCCCCTGATGCTAGGGAAGCCCTGGTCTCCGCGCAGCGTCCGGGTCTCTGGGTCTCGCTAGCTCTTCTGACTCCTGACAACGGGTAAGTGGCCGTTCCCTGAGCCTCATTCCTTCGCCCGACCGCCGCCGCTGGGGGCTCCTCTTCTCGATTCGCCCCACGCGTCCTTCCTTCCCCCCCCCCCTTTCTCCCTGGGGAGCAGAAGGGGTTGCCCGGCCGGAGTCCTCTCGCTCCCCCCGGCCTCCTCAGCGGGCCGGCAGCGGCCGCCAAGAGCTCGCGGGCTCGCTGGGGGCGGCCGGACCACCGCGGAGCCGGAGCGGGAGCCGGAGCCGGAGCCGGAGAACCAGCGCGAGGTTGCAGCTTAACGGTCCCGCGGCCGAGCCCCGCCTGGCGGCGCCGCCAC
>LNAC01000396.1:1164546-1178401 GCA_002007465.1 Ailurus styani | reverse complement strand
CGGTAAGGGCTCAGGCTGCGGCGCGCAGTCCCTTTCCTCCTCCTCCTCTTCCTCCTCGCTCCCCTCCTCCTTCTGCTGCAGCTGCTGCGGGCGGGGAGCCCGAGCGGGGACCCGGCCCTCCGGCTGCTCGCTCTCCGGGGTTGTCCGCCCGCCGCGGCGCCTCGGTGCCCCCATCCCCGCGGCGCGCGCCCGCCTCTGCGGGTCCCCCGGGCGCCACTTGGACCCCTTTTGGACCTAGGGCCGGATGCAGGACGAGGGTCCCCTCTGCAGTCGAACCCTGCGGCGGGGACCAGTGTCGTCCCCCGTCCGCCCATTTCGTCCGTCGGCCGGCCGGTCCGCGCAGCCGGGCAACTGGGAAGTTTGTGCGGGGCACGGTTCCGCCTGGGCTGTCATCCCAGGCGGGGGCTGCTGGGGTTTGAGTCTTGGAGATCGCTCCCTGAGGGCAGGAGGTGGCGGGGGCGGTCGGGTCGTCCGCTGGCCGGCAGGTGTACCTGTGCGAGGCCGGGAGCGTCCGGAGCCTCCCCGCGGGGGAAGAGGGGTGAGAATACTGGAGATCCGGAGATGTGGCCAGCGGCTTTAGTGCTTCGGTCCTTTTTTTCCTTTAAAGGCGATATCACTGGACACAAGGAATCTTTTTGGCAAAGGAAAAGCGCATGTAAATATGGCACTGGTGTTGAGCATCTTCCTCTGCTCCTCTCCCGCATCACCCCGCCGCTGTGCGGGCTGAAGAGCTGCTTGGCGGGGCGTCTTCCTCCCCACACCTCCTCCCCCACCTTGGGGAGCCAGGCCGAAGTCACCGACTGCGGAAAGGCGGCCTGGGGGTGACAGCCGGAGGGGTCTCCGCGGGCGCGGACAGAAAGCGGTCTCGAGCTGGCCGCACCCGTTTCGGGGGTTTGTTTAAAAGGCTGGAGGAGAACGCTCGGAAAGGTTAGCTTAACACACAGCCAGAGGTGGTGGGAGACGCGCCGCTGCGGACTATGCGGACTGCGGTTTGAGGGTCTGAAACAGCCTCCTGCTGATCTTACTGCGAGAAACTCCTGCAGTTGTAATCTCCTTAGGATCAGGAAACACGATAGGAGCTGTTGGCTGAGCCATGAAAGTTTAAATGAGCCCGTGAATTTTGACCATGACCTTACCCACTGCAGTCAGTTAGCATGTGAGGAAGAGTGTAAGCTTGCTTTCCCTACTTTTGATTTCTGTGGATGTCTGTGTGCCCTTTTCAACATAATGGAAATGACAGAAAACCGTTCTCAATTTAAGGAAGTTGTTTAAAATGGCTCAAAAGCTTCATATTTGTATTTTCCTTTCCCAGGCTAGGCTGAGGAAAAGGTGAAACGGAGTTATCAGGATTGTGTTTGCGTGAAGTGATTGTTTAAGAGAGTTGTTTAAGCAAATGAGTTGTGCTAAAGAACATGAATGCCTAATCCGTTGAAGTTCATTTTAACTTCCTGATAACTTCTTTAGCAATTAGGAACGTGAGCTTTTACAACCGCCTGTGTTAATGCACCAAAACTCTCCGAAGTTTCACTGTACCAAGTAAAATGGAATTTCCCTACATAATGAATCTACAGCTTAGAGTTGTGTCTAATTCTATTAAGCTTTTAAAATTATTTGTGTTAGTTGCTTTTTAAAAAATATTCATATTCTGTATTAATTGGTACTTTTATCTCCTTTGAAGTTCTGGTGTTTTGTTCAGGTGAGTTTGTGTGTGAGGGTTTAATGTAGTAATTCACTAGTGCCAACAATATGCTGCTGAAAAAGAGTGTGCTTTCTGGGAATTAGTCTGAATTGCAGTTTACTTTACAAAATCTTGTAATTGTGCATATTTTCTTGTAACCACTGATGTTGTTACCTTATATTTATGAATTCCTACATTTGTTTCAGAGTTTCTTGCTAATTGGAACTTTCGAAACAACTTAAGTTTTATAAAAATGATGTATGGTTTGTAGATGGTAACTTTTATGTTATTTTCTTTTGCTTTCAAGAAAAGTTAGCAATTCTAAGTATAGTTATCCACAGGAGTCAACTTTCCTAAGTATGTAATGTAACCATGTTATTCTTCCAACAAATATGCAGTAGGCACATAGATTGTACCAGTCACTGTGCAAAAGATGACTAAAAATGCCCATATTTCGTCCAAATATCTTTATTTGGAGGCTTAATTGAAATAAGAATGGTCTGTTTCACAGCGTTCTTTTTCAAAATGTCTGTTTTCTTTATTTCTTTATTTCTGGAAAAAAAGTATATATATAACTATGAAATCTAAGCACCAAGATGCCATGTATTTCTGGTGGATTTCATTTTAGGTAACACAGTCTAATACTAGATAAACATTTTTGAACTTGACCAAATACGACCAAAATCTACAATATAATATGAGAATAAACTACGTCAGCATTATTAAAAAGGAGCGAGCTTACTGTTGTATATGATAGGGGCATTTGAGAAAGCCTAGCAGAGAAGGAGCAGATGATTTAAATCAGTCTTTCTCCTGCGTTTTTAACGTGACCAAAATTAATGGGAAAAGATTTGTCATGAATATAGCAGTTTCATGCTTATGTAATTCATTTGGATTTGTCTTATGGATATTTAGTAACAACTATACATTTGTGGTACTAAAGGGAAACTTCATATTTATTTTATCATGGAGGCATCTTATCTGTTCATTGGGAACCTACATACTCTGGTAAAATGCTCATTGTACATGTGTTCTAATTTTTTCTCTAATTCTGCTGACCTTGGGGCGTGATAACTAACTAGTTTTTGCATCGATGTTTGCATCTATGAAAGTAAGGTGATTGGACTGGATGATTTCCAAGTATTTTTCTAACTTTGAGACTGAACTATTTTTACAGTGTACTAGGTTCATGGCATTATGTTAGGATCTGTAGACTAGCAGTAGGTAATAGTAAAGAGCAAAAGTGGCATCACTATCATAACCTTGAAAATGCAGCGGCATTCAGGGAATTTTCAAGGCTGTGACTAGAGGGAAGAAATCTGTGGTGATTGTAAGAGAGGTGTGAACCAAGAGTTTGTTGGATTGATCAGAGTTGGACTGCACTGCAGTCTATGAAGTCAAAGTCTATTTGACTGAAATGTAAAAACTTGCCATTAAGGTGGAAATTTCCAAGTCCATTGTGGTGGTAATTCTCAATGACAAGAATAAGCCTGACTTTGTGTGGTGAATTTGATATGTTACTGCTTTCTAACTTAAAATACCCATCAGTGAATGGATCCCTGCCAATTTTTATTTTAAGAATTTTAAGCAGGGAATATAATTGAATACATAAAAGAAAAAAGACGACTTAAGCAGGCAATTTTGTCTTGTTATATTTGGAATTAAACTAAAAATGATCAGGCAGTTAGCTCCCTAAAATTATATTTTAGTAGTGTGTGGAACATGTAGAATGAGAGAAGCCAAGACTTGTTTTAAAGAGATATCCTAAAAGATTTTTATGGAGAATGAAATGTGAGCCTTTTGGAAATTAGTATTTAAAGACCTAGTTAAATATCTAAAGGAATTCATCTGTACAGAAAAAAATTAAAGGATGTAAAACTTGTTGAAAAGAAATACAGTATTTAGAAGTAGTATTAATGTTAAAGTCCTTCTGTGGCAAGCTGTAGAAATGTGAATGAGCTTAGCCAAAAACTTTACATGTTAGGAGGGTTTTGGAGATCTGTCCTGTGCAAGGACCGATTAGTAACCAAACCAAGAGAACAGGAATAGGGTTGGGTTCAGCAATAATTGGAACCAGGTGCTTGGGTGCTCTGGGGACTTTTCTGTCCATTTTGCCTTTATTCGTGCTCATAGCGCCCTGGTTTCCTCCACAGGGCAGGGAACTAATGGTTCCTGAATTTCACATTTTGCTAATTTCTGTCCCCCAAAAAGGGACTTTCTGTCTCTGGTTCAGTTATAAAAATCCCACGGAGGGATTCTGACTGGTCTGGCACCCCCCTGGGCTAAGCGGTTAGGAAAAGGTGCAAGCTGCTCTTGCCTTTTGGAACATTTACCCATAAGAGTGCAGGGGGCCTGGACAGGCCATATCAGGCAGGTATCTGTCCTAGTGGTAGAGCTGGGGTGTTTATCTTGATGTCCGGGTGCCATGTTTTGTGTGTTTGGGCAAATACATGGTTTTCTGGGTAGAGCATCTGTAGTTTTTGTTATATTCTCAACAAGGCCGGAGACTTGAATTAGGTAAATACTGTATTGGAGAAATAGTGACATCTTTTAGGTTTGTGGGTTTATAATTAGGCATTGAAAAAAATGAAAGAAGGAAACTAGGTCTAAAAATGAAATGAGTGACTATGACATGTTGACTGAATGGGATATAATGAGGCAATTAAATTAAAATAGTAATTAGCTAGACATTAGATCAAACTTATTGAATGGAACCCAAATAACCGTTCATTCAAGAACTAGTCTCACACTGTTTTTGTTTTCGTTTCTAAGTAGGCTCCAATACAGGACTTGAACTTATGATCCTGAGATCAAGACCTGAGCCGAAATCAAGAGTTGGATGGTTAACTGACTCTTAGACCCCCAGGCTCCGCAGTCTCACACTATTTTTATTTCTTCCCTTTACTTTAGAGCAAAGAAGAATGCCAAGAAGACACAACACATTTATTATTAAGGAGACAGTTTTATGCCCCTTCAAATTTAGGATTAGATCCTGAGAAAAGAATACATTTTCTTCTCCATTTCCCAAATACCTTAGACTGAACTTGAGTGTTCAGAATGATGTCCGTGGCAAGGCAGCAATTTCTCTTTCTAAACCAGGATTGTCTGCTCTGCCTTTAGAAAGGCTTCCAGCAAGAATTGTAATAAACAAAATCTACCTTGAGTAGAAAATGCAGTCAAGCAGAGTAATTAATTCGGCCCACATACCCTTTGAAATACAAATTTTGGAATTTAAGGGAATTAGTGCAATTTGGCAAAAACGGTTTGTGGTCAGACAGATTAGGTTCAAATCCTGCCTCCGTCAATTATGGACTCATTGAACAGATGATTTATCCACTTGAGCCTCAATTTACTCATTCTTAAAATAGAGATGATGATGATTCTGTCACAGGATTATTCTGAGGGTTAAGTAAGATAATGTATTTAAGGTCTAGAACTGTAATTAGCACATAATAGGGAGTTAGTAATTGATACCCAAAAATGTCCAAATTCAGATGCAGTTAGGCTGAAGATGCAGTTAGGCATATTCATAAGCACCAGAGAAGTGCTTCTCAAAATGTAATGTGTATATGAATCACTTGGGAACACTTTAAGAGATGCAGATGCTGACTTAGCTGGTCTGGGGTGAGGGGTGGGGAGTGGGGGGAAGGGTCCCGAGACTGCATTTCTCATGCTTCTAGGTGATGACACTGCTGGTCCTTGGGTTACATGTTGAGTAGCAAGGCAATAGTGCTAACAATAAAGAGAAATATCCAGGATTTGTCCCCTGACTGCATGTGTTGACTCTTCTTAGGAGAATGGTGACTCTGTGGTAGAGTTAGGAGAAGGAATTGTGAATTGAAAGAGGTTTAAAATTTTTCTGGCTGGCTCAATTGGTAGAGCATTGGACTCTTAATCTCAGGGTCGTGAGTTCAAGCCCCACACTGGGCTTGGAGCTTACTTAAATACATGAAGTGTTAAACTGCAGGTGATGATGAATGGATATTCTAGGGACAGTGCCCATGGGGGTGGGGGCTGTTGGAAGGTAGAATTATAGCTCAGGAGGAAGGTTAGGGCTGAGACGGAGAATGGAGAATTATCTGCGCTGGTTGGTAGTGGAACCCAGGGGGCTAAGGTAGGTCTCCCAGGGGGAACAATTAGCTTTGAGGGAAGGATGGAGGAAGAAGAAACAGGAAGCAAGACAAAACTCCACAGGCAGGCCAGTAGATTGATGCTTCAGAGATCATGATGTTCAGGGATGTACCTTTCCAGACAGTGGCTGATTGGTATGTGTTCACACACGCATGTATGTGTGCAAGCTTACAAATTTGAAGAACAAATGAATGGAAATAGAGGCAGCATTTCTTTTGAGAAGGTTAGAAGTAGAAGGAAGGTGGAACATGCCATTTTATTTAGGGATACCAAGGTATTTTCGTCACCTCCATCACTTTCCATTCTCACCTCTACTCACCTAACCAGATTTGTTACTTTTCTTGAAATGTTAAAAATACTTCCTAGCTTATTTCCCTGTATCTACTTTTTAAAAAAAAAAAAAGATTTAATTTTATTTATTTGACAGAGAGAGACACAGCAAGAGAGGGAACACAAGCAGGGGGAGTGGGAGAGGGAGTAGCAGGCTCCCCGCTGAGCAGGGAGCCTGACTCTGGGCTCCATCCCAGGACCCTGGGATCATGACCTGAGCTTAAGGCAGAGGCTTAATGACTGAGCCACCCAGGCGCCCCTCCCTGTATTTACTTTTATCCACATTTCCTTTTTGTGCCACATACCCCTATGGCAGTCCAGTGAACGATGTGGTCCCCTTCTTGAATAATGATTTTTTTTAAAGATTTTATTTATTTATTTGACAGAGAGAGAGAGAGAGATCAGATCACAAGTAGGCAGAGAGGCAGGCAGAGAGAGAGGAGGAAGCAGGCTCCCTGCTGAGCAGGAAGCCTGATGCGGGCCTTGATCCCAGGACCCTGAGATCATGATGAAGGCAGAGGCTTTAACCCACTGAGCCAGGCACCCTTGAATAATGCTTTTGAGTGAACAAATGAAAATACATAAAGTTGCATCCTACCAACTGCATGGACCCCCTGAATTCTGTCATGGACCACTTGGGAGGTGTGGACTGAGAACTCTTGAAAGAATAAGGTGGGAGTGGGTGTGGGGTGAGAAATGGGGGAGAGCACACAGCACCCAGGAGGAATACATAGCAGGACTGTGCATAGATGACATTAATGCCTGTTGAACACACAGCGCTAGTGGGTGGTGGGGTTCAAGCCTGTGCCCACAACCATTGAATTCAGCTTCGCGGGCCAGGCTCGGTGTTAGTCAGTCATTCCCGTGCTTTCCTTAGTCTGTTCTTCCCTTTCCTCTCCTTAGTCTTAAAAGCTATGCTTTGACAGAGTATAAGCTATTAATACAGAGTATTAGCTATTAATATGTGTTTAAACAGTTTTTCCTTTATAGAAAGAAAATCATTGTGTATATTCAAAGCATATAGAAAAAAAGCACCTACACACACATATATATATATAATTTATTAATGAAAAGTGTTGTAGGGAGTTTGAGACAGTAACCTACCTAAAGATAAGCCTTTACATTAAAAGTAAGTCTTCACAGTTCTTCACCTCTCGGCAGTGGCTAAGAGCTTGGACTCTCTTGCTACACTGTTTGGTTGGCTTCGATAAAGTCATTTGGGCTCTCTCTCAGTTCCTTCTTTATAAAATGAAATAATAATGGTACCTCGTACAGAGGTTTGCTATATCGATGAAATGAGTTGGTATTTGTAAGATACCTAAAGAGTTGCTGGCACATAGTAAGTTGCTAGTGAACGTTAGCAGTCATTAGTACGTTTTAGAAAATGTTTTAAATGAGAAATCATGAGCAATTATTAGAGTGCATGTTAAATTAATTGTTACGTTAACATTGTTCATAGATAGAAAGCCACTGCTGCAGTTGTATCCTTGTGCATCTTAGAGTTGTAAATTAATCCTTTTGGAATTATTTTTGTGGATTTGCTTTAATTTCTGTATCTCTTTTGTTATAATGTCCTTTCTTAGATCTTTAATGCTTCCACTACAGATCAGGTTGTTTGAGGTGTCAAAAATTTCATTCAGATTCATTTGTTGTACGTTATGTTAGCTTTGATTTCTTTTTCTTTTTTTTTTTTAGCTATTGATTTCTTATTTTACTCTTCCATCCTTCCTTCCTCCTTCCCTCTCTCTCTCTTTCCTCGCTCTTTCCCTCCCTCTCTCCCTCACTCCCTCTCTCCCTTCTTTCCTTCCTTCCTCCCTCCCTCCCTCCCTTCCCCTTCCTTCCTTCCTTCCTTCCTTCCTTCCTTCCTTCCTTTCTTTCCTTCCTTCCTCCTTTCCCTCCCCTCCCCCCCTCTCTCTCTCTCTCTCTCTCTTTCTTTCTTTCTTTCTTTCTTTCTTTCTTTCTGTAAGAGATACTGTGCAAGACTCTTGGGATGCCAAATGAATATACTGTGGACCCTGCCCTCAAATTGCTCATAATTGCAAGGGAGACAGACATAGATGCAGATATTATGTATAAATAATAGAGTATCAGGAATGCTGGGGTTGAGGGTATTACACGGGGTGGTCAGAGTATAAACCTGAAGGATGAAGGAGATGAAGGGGTTGGGATATCTGGGGGAAGGGCATTTTAGGTAGAAGGAATAGCTGGTGCAAAGGCCCAGAGCTGGTGGTGGCTCAGGATGTTTAGGAAACTGCAAGGAAGCCTATGTGGCTGGAGCAGAGTGAGAAAGGGGGAAAGTGATGGGTGATGGGAGATGGGGGCAGGGACTGGATCATGATCACTTGTGCCCAGGACTCTTGGAGAAGAGTTCAAGAGGAGCTGACATGGGGAAGGCCTTGAAGATGGGGTAGAATCTTCCTTCTGGAGAAGGAAGGGAAAGGTACATGTGGCCAAGGAAACAAACTGCTAAACGTAAGCAGATGGAGTGGAGTCATGGTGTGTGGTCTGGTATGACTGTGGCCTAGGGCCTTGTCACTCATCACAAGTGTAAACTACAGAGTGGTGGCCTCAGCCATCACCCAGCTGCCTGTGAGAAATGTGGAATCGTGGCCCTCTCTCTGTAGACCTCCTGGGATGGAATGTGCACTGTAATAAGACAGTGGTTTGTGAGCTCATGCCAGTTTGAGAAGCACAGGCTAGGGTAAATCCTTGGTTTTAAACCTTGGGGTTCCTTAGAGGTGCCTCAGAGGCTGGTGGGAGGGGGCTGAGCTGGTGGGGGGAATTGAGCCCTGGCCTCACTTTCATCCAGAACAGCTTGTTTTGTCCTCCTCCTCATCTTTTTGAAAATTTTTGATTGAGGGCACTGAATACATACTATGTAAATACAAGGGCAGATATGTACAGGGGGCAAAGTTTCTGCAACCAAGAAGATTGAAAACCACGGAGGAGATGATGGGAAATGTTTAGGAGAAGGTAGAAGAGGTGGTTCGAAGTCAGATTTTAAAGGGCCCAGTAGCTGATGTTTGTCACTGAAAAACTGAACAATTCCAGTGAAGGCCGCTTTAAAATTTGCCATAAATCATAGCATATGCTCTTTGAAACCATTTCTTACCTTTTCTTTCTCCTTAAACCTCCCTCTAGTGTTTTGTCCCTTTGCCCTCCTCCAGCTGGTAACCTAGTAGCTGCTGAGCTGGACAGCGCGGGTGTAGACCGTTGCCATCCCTGCAGCACTGCCTAGTGGACAGCGCTCCCTTCCCTGGGGCCTCACCCCTTAAAAACAAAATAAACAGTCGGGATAACCAAAGTCTCCTTTGACATTACATCCTCACTTTAGTGTCCACTCTGCTTCTCCGTTCCTGTTTACAGCCGAAGTTGAAAAAGCCTTGCCTACTGCACCTGCCTCCTGCTGTCTGTCTGCAGCTGCTGGCTCCCTCCCCTGCCTCTCTCCCCCGACCAGCTGCAACCTAGCTCTCATCCTGCCCGCTCTGAGCACACAGCGTGAGCATACAGCATGAGCGATGCTCATGTTTTCAAATCCAGGGGTCCCCTTTTCACGTCTTCTCTTGTTTTCCTCCTGCCTGACCCACCACTCCTTCCTAGGGACTTTACGAGGTTCTTCCTCCTTTATCCAGTCTCTAAAGTTGGAATGCCCCAGAACTCTTTCCAGGGTCGTCTTCTATACCTAGGCATATTTTATCTACATGATCTTATTTAGTCTCTTGGCATTTCATGCTGATGACTGAGAAATTTTTATCTTCAGTTCTGAGTTCCCTGCTGGGCTCCATATTCAATTTCCTATGAGATCTCTTCCCTTGCAAACCGAATAGACATCTCGGATGTGACCCAAACAAGGTTCTCCATCTCCTCCTGCCCTTCTACCCCACCTGCTGTCATGCCCTACGCCAGTTTCCTCCCCTGTCTGTAAACGGACTACCATCTCCCCGGATGCTCAAGCCAAAAACCTTGGCGCCAGTCTTGATTCCTCTCTCATTATCACCACTCCCATTTCTGAGTCCTGCATATTTCTGCGTATTTCTCGCTTTCCCATATGAATTCCCTTTCTCCAGAACAATGTCATAGTCTGCAGTCCTGCCTGTAGGCACCCCTTGCCCTGGTTCCACCCAAATTCTCTACAGGGGTAGCAGAATAATCTTCCTTTCACTTGACATGTTCTGTGAAAACCTTCCAGAGGCTTCTGGTTGCATTGCACACAAACCCCAGGCTCCTGTCTGTGCCTTGCAAGGCCCTGTTGGCCTGGCCCCGGCTTCCTTCTTTGCCCTCATCCTTTCCCACTGTCTTCATGACTTCTTCGTTCCAGCCACACTGGACTTTCTCTGTTCCTTAAACAAGCCAACCTTGGGATAGCCACAGAGCTTCTGCATTCACTTTCCTCTTTGGAATGTTCTTCCTTCAGGTCTTTCGATGGCTGTCATTTTAGTCTCTCAGCTCAAGCGTTGTCTTCTCAGATGGCCTCTCCGACTGCCTGTAAAGTAACCCTCCACTCAGGTTACTCTTGTTTCCTCTGTGACACCTTACACCGTCGGAAACTGAGTTGTCTCCATGTTTATTATTTATTTCCCCCGACTAGGATGTTGAATTCCTCAGCAGCTGAGACTGTCTTAGTTACAGCTGCGTCTCCTGCATGTAGAACAGTATGAAGCAGGCGCCCAGTAAATACTATCGAAGGACTGGACGAAGCTGGAGTCTGTAAACTGTAGGGCATTCGTGCTTAGCTGGTGTACTGTGAACCTTTCCACATGAAATTTTCATCCATGTGTAAAATTCATTTTTTGCTGGGATCGAGCGTGGTATTTAGAGCATTTGCCTGGGCAGGTCGGGCAGCGCAGTGGAGAGTGGGGGAACTTGCTGCAAGTCGGTGATGAGAGGTGTGGGGTAACTGCAAGCCGATGCCAGAGAAAGGGCTTTGTTTACAGTGGTGTGCAAGAACTTGGCCTTGTGCACCGCACAGAGGAGGTTGAGCAAGGAAACCCCTTCTCTCGTAGACTATCACGGTGCTGCAGGGCCACCCAGTGAACTGTGTGAAGACAATGAATGCGTTTCTAAATGGTCTGAGACGTTATTGAAGAAGAGGGCACTGCAGTGTTATTTCTGGTTTATTCCCGGTACTTTGATCTTTTAATGACCTCGGGTATATCTCGAAGAATTCTAGTGGTCAGAAGTTTGCTGTAAATTAAATTTAAGATTCTGTAACTGATGTAAAAATGGCGCTAATCCCAACATCCTGAATCTCTATGGGGACTGTTCCGCAGTGTTATATTTCTGCTGGTTCGTAGTCACCGTGCCTCCTTCCTGTATTTGCCTGGTTATTGTTGGCTCCCAGCTGCTGCTTTCCCTTGGACAGTTACTTGGGGGAAGATTCTCTGAGTCTTAAGGTGAAAGTGTGTCCCTCTAGAGAGGATTGTTTGTCTTTGCCATTAGGCAGAGGGGTGGCTGGGGTGCTGCAGACCAAGGCCATTTTGAACTAAACTCATAGCTTGGAATTCTTTGAATCTCACAGTGATATAAATTTGGACTGCAGTCCCCTGGGGGGAGTGGAATGGGTTTATTTTTGGCTTGTACTTACTCTGAGGGTGTGACCCTTTGGAATTCTAGCCTCATGGAGAAAGGGTTTCCTCTTAGACACTCCACCCCCCCACCCCAGCTTGGGTCAGCTCTAGGCTCTGACTTCCGGTTTGTCTCAACCCTTGAGAGCATCAGAGCGCTGAGGCCCAAAGTGGCTTCTCTGACTAAGCCGACTGCTCCAGCATCCAGCTCTCACTTGGCCTTTGGCAAGCTAACTCTTGCCTCCTCGGTGCTTTGATGTCTTTAAGAAGATGTTTACAAAATATTTTATTCAGGATGTTTAGTTGTTTCCAGCGGCAGAGTTGATCTGCATAACCTAGTGATACTCTGTTAGTGTAAATGGAGATGAGCCTCCGAGTTTCTCAGGAGATGGGGATGGCAGGACGTGAGAGAGGGGCCGCAGGTCAGAGCCTGCCGTGGGCCCGTGGCGGATCCCTCAGTCAGGGCCTCGGTTGTCACCTGAGGAAGGACCGTCAGGGAGACAGGGCGGTCCTCTGGGAATGGCAGTAAAGACAAAGGTGTGCCCGAGGGAAGCTCTGGAAGTAAAGTCAGCTGGATTTGGTGGCCACTCGAGGGATCAGATAGGGGAGGACTAAATAGTTGTCTTACCATTCCTGCTCCGTTCCGTTATTATCTTCTGGGCTCTTAGCCAAAAAGTCTGTATTACTGCACTTGTGTAACTAATAAGTGGAAATGATATTTCCGATTTTGAAGTTTTCACAAATGTTTCAACTTATAGGTCAATCCAGCATTTGATCAGTAACTCAGCATTTGATGTCCCGAATGTGACTAGAATCCTGAGATGTGGCTTAATGGTCTAGCTTTAACCAGTACTTCATTTTGTAAAAAATGTCATTTTCATATCTAATAAAGTTCATATCTACTACCAATAACCTATCATTGGTATGCGTTTTTTGGTATTTTCTCTAATAAGGCCTAATAAGAAAGATATATGAAAAAGACAGCTTTTGCTTATAGGGGTTCATAGTCTTACAGGAAAGATAGGCATGTCATTATGTAAACAAGGTGGTACATTGGTGAATGAACAGGAGTGCCTCATTCAAGGTTTATTTGGTGATAAATGACAGGAAAGTGTGATCAGCTGAAGGAAAAACAGGGAGGGTTATTGGGTCCTCCTTGGAGGAGAAAGGCAGGACCCTAACCTGAGCCTCGCTTAGCCTAGGCCCCAAAGTGACTCCTTCCTTACTGTCTTTCTGATCTTTGCATCACTTTTCATGAACCTTTCCTCTGGGCACCTTGGCTTTTCTCGGCTGCTTTGTGCAAGTTGACCGCACACAGCTTCTAAGCTTACTTGCCCCCAGATCCGGATCCGTGACGGTGGCAATTAGCCACTCAGTATCCTCATGTCAGCTTTCTTAAGAAAGGAGGAGAGACAGAGTTGGTGGCCATCAGATCCAGCCGGCTGTGGCCAAGGGAGCAGGCTCTCCTGCCGTGTGGCCTTGGTTTTGCCCATGGCACTTGAGGGTCAGTGATAGTTGTCAAGCCTTGGAATCCTCTGGAGTAGCACCCCTCCTCCCAACTTTTATGCACCAACATTCCACACAATAAAGGAGTGATAAACGGCCCCGGGGGGCGGTTCATGTTATTTGGGTTGGATCTTGAAGAATGAATTGTAATGAATCTGGTGAAGAGACTGGAGGAAACAGGTTGTACGCAGGGTTGAGTAGCAGGTACAAAAGCAGGAAGGGCTGGCGTCAGTTTTAGGGAACTGCTGAACCTTCCCCCCCCCACCCCCAGGCGCTATTATACTTCCCATGTTCTGGTTTTCTGGTTTTATTCATTTTCCATTCTTTTGCACATAATTCTATTGACATTATTTCTGTTAGGATTAATTTCTTTAGACTTGATTATTGAGGATTAGAATTGTATTTGCAAGTGGCTCGGTGCCCTGAAGGTTAGAGCTGAGTGTTATCTGTAGTTGTAATAAACACGCTTTGCGTATGTTTCCTCAACCTGCACTTTGAGGAAGGTGTTCTGTGTTACAACCTGCCAGTGACCTCCGGGACCGACGTGCCACACAACCTGCCCGGAGCACCCGGGTGCCTGGGGGCACGTGTGGGCTGAAATCCGATCATGGCCTGCACACCGCGGTGGGGGGTGGGGGGAGGGGGG
>LNAC01000396.1:1055655-1164376 GCA_002007465.1 Ailurus styani | reverse complement strand
GGGAGGGGGTGCGGGGTGGGGGGGACGCTGCACTGGCTGGATTCAGGCACCCTTTTTGTGATTTGCCTGCACGGGGGAAGCTCGTTTTCTGATGAGCACAGAGGGGCCCTGGGTGCCAGGCACTGCCCTGTTTTGCCGGGCTTTTCTGGGGTCATTCATCCAAAATTTCTCATGTCAAATTCCTACGTGTTGTCATCCTTGAGGAAGCGTTCAGGTGGTGTTTAGGCTGGACAAAAGAGAAAATGGGATTTACTAAGTTCCCTTACAGATTTGAATCCGCTTTGGCAAATGTATAATTATGCTGTCTTTTCTGTGACATGTGTGTTTCTATAATGCGAAGTAGTTCACGCAAGGTGAACAAATAGGGAATGATGGCATATGATGTGGACATTGGTACATACACAATTTTCCTTGAGCATCGCTGCATCCCAGGAACAGCAGCTGGATGCAAAGTCTGCTAACAACCAACCAGAGGTAGCCGTCCAGGTAGGACAGCAGGACTGGGCACCTTGTTCATTTCATGCTTGTTCTTACTCTGGACTCAGGGGGCCAGGTACCTCAGTCTTAGATGTCATAATTCTGTGGTTCTCTCCAGTCTTTGTGCATTTTATCCTTATCTTTATAACTCAGAGGCCCAGTCTTTCCTTACGTTCTTTCCATTGGGTGATTGTCACAATTGTATTTTTAAAGATAAAGTCCATTCTGTATTTAACTGGAATTAAACAGTTTTGAAGACTCATTGTTTACTTTTAGCATTTTATTTATTTATTTTTAAAAATATTTTATGGGCGCCTGGGTGGCTCAGCGGGTTAAAGCCTCTGCTTTCGGCTTAGGTCATGATCTCAGCGTCCTGGGATCGAGGCCCGCATAGGGCTCTCTACTCAGCAGGGAGCCTGCTTCCTCCTCTCCCTGTCTCTCTGCCTGCCTCTCTGCCTAGTAACTTGTAATCTCTCTCTCTGTGTCAAATAAATAAATAAAATCTTAAAAAAAAATAAAAATAAAAATATTTTATGTATTTATTAAAGAGAGAATGCAAGCAAGAGAGAGCATGAGTTCGGGAGTGGGGGGTGGGGAGGGTCAGAGGAAGAGGGAGAAGCAGGCTCCTGGCTGAGCAGGGAGCCGGATGTGGGGCTCAATCCCAGAACCCTGGGATCATGACCCAAGCCGAAGGCAGACGCTTAACCCACTGAGCCACCCAGGCACCCCAGCATTTTATTTTTTAAGGATTCTGGTAACTGAGTTCTATAGGTTTTGACTGGTCTGCCTGCATTTAGTTTTTGGTGTGTGTATACAGAACGTAGTTTTTCAGGAACACCTATGACATTATAATAGCAACATTTGACCATAGCTGCATGCCCAGGCTGGAATCCCCCTGTTCCCAGACACACACACAGTCATCATCATTGTGTTCTGTTTCAGGGGATAACCAGGCGTAAATGTGCCAGAAGCCTTGCTGACTGAGTCGTCCATAGTCTTAAAAAGTTTGAAGACACATCTAAATCAGCAGAAACTTAATTTCTTTATGGTCCTCTTAGATTTCCTGAGTGAACCTCCTGCCTGGCCACGTTCCTGTGTCCCCCTCTCTCCCCGTCCCAGGCATCTCGTGTGTTTGTATGTCTTTCATGAGTCTGCCCCGACTCCTTGAGTTTCCGTGGTCCAAGACTGCCTGTCTTAGTGTGCGATGGAGCAACTTTACCTTTTTGAAAATTTGCTCTAGCTCTCTTCTGTGCCCACAAACCTGAGAAGGAAATTTCTTTTCAATGGACACCCCTCTCATAGAACCAAGACCTCAGGCTTTTACTTTAACATGAGGACTTGGAAAAGTTTCCTCATTGACACAAACAGCCAACTTACAAATGAATGTTTGGAACACAACCCATTCATAAATTAGATTCTGTCTGCACACAGATGAAAAGTTCAAAATGCTTTGGCATAGAAAGAACTGTTCAGAAACAATTATGATAAACCCATAAGGCACTTACTTTTTTTGGCACGTGGAGCCAAAGTAGGAGGACAGGAACAAATTTAAGTTTAAGTGAAAAAAAAAAAAATAGGTTAGGAGAAGCTAGTGTATCCTTTTGTCTCCCTCAGTTTTCTCTTGCACTTTTGGCATCAGATATTTACATATTGAAAACATGCCAATGAAGATTTGTAACAGTCAATAGTGAACATTTTTATTTTGTATTACATGAAACTTCTTTCTTATGTTTATTTAGGTGATCTAGAGACGTTCATGATGTCAGTGGAATTAAGTTCTAATTAGTACAGATGGAGATCTTTCTTCCCGTATACTTGTTTTATGTAATAATATATATATATGGTATGTACACTATATGGAAAACTTGAAAAATAGAGATAAATAAAGAGTTACCATAATCATTCTATTCAGAGGCAGTCAGTGTCAATGTTTTGATGTATATTTTTCAATCTCCTGTTAAATCTCTTTGAGATTATACTGTCTATACATTTCCTCATATCATTATGTATCCCTCACAGTGATAATTTTTAATGGCCATCTAATAGTCTAATGAAGTTTTAACAGTCTATACATTGGTTCCATTTTTTTTTTTTTTTTTGCTACCATAAAAAATGCAGCAGTCAACATCTTCCCATAGAAAACATTTTCCTTTTTTGGTTGGTTTCCTTAGAACAGATTCCCCTTTTGAGGCATGACTTGGTCAGAGGGTATGAATATGTTAAGGCTCTTGGTACCTGTTGCCAGACTGCTTTCAAAAAGAGCTGCGCCAGTTGATGATCCCAGCAGTGTGGGCGAGAACTTCTTTATCACATCTCCTGTTTGAGTACCCCTAAATTGTACGGCAAAGATTGGAATAAAAAGATATGCTTTCCTTCATATATATTTTTAAAGGATGTTTTTGCCCCATTTAAAGTTCTGTTGAGAGACATTTTAGGCAGTGGAACATATGTGCCGTGTGGGGGCATCTGGTCTGGGGGACAGAGATGTTGGGGACAAGCTGTGGGGGACAAGCGTGCTGTCCTCTACTGGGAGTGGTTTTCACTGAGTCATTCAGCACAGTCTCGTTCTTCATTCAGGTCTAGAATCTTCAGGTTCTCTGGAACAGAGGACTTGGTAATTCCTTTTTTTTTTTTTTTAATTTTTATTTATTTATTTCACAGAGGGAGAGAGATCACAAGGAGGCAGAGAGGCAGGCAGAGAGAGAGGGGGAAGCAGGCTCCCTGCTGAGCAGAGAGCCCGATGCGGGCCTCGATCCCAGGACCCTGAGATCATGACCTGAGCCGAAGGCAGAGGCTTTAACCCACTGAGCCACCCAGGCTCCCGGTAATTCCCTTTTTTAAAAACAAAAGCCGCAAGACTGACTATGTGCTTTCTACAAGTCCACGGTCTGGCACATGGGGGGTTGAGAGAAGAGTAGTGATTTTTCAGGCAGAGTACTTGGATCCCAGAAGCTATTGATGTTTGCCTCACTTCAACTGGCCACACTCAATATACCTTTTATTATTCCCAAACTACTAGCATGTGCAGGCAGGTTAAAGTCTTCAGACAGGATACTAGGAATCTGTAGTTGGTTACCTAATCTTACTACTTCACAGGAGACTTGACCAGTGGATGGTTCAATAACACCTTTCCAAAGCTGTAATGCGACACACCCACTGGAGTCATAATTAGTGTATAAGTGTTTGCTTTATAAAGGCTGAGTGTTCTCACCCCTTGGTAGTCCCATCCTTGGCTTGGAGCTCTATTCTGTGAGCTGTCCCCTCTGCTCAGCATTATCTGATGTAAATATGTCAGTCACCTGTGCTGACTTTACAAACATCTTGCAGCCGGGCAAGGCCAGGAGGGGGAGGTTGAAGTTTTGCCAGGTAACTGTGAGTGTCCGGCTCCTTTCTTAGATAACGCGTATTCTGAAAGGAGAAAGCAGTATAATTTTTCCTTCGAACAGATGTGAATGAGTATATTGTGTATTTTCATGAATAAAATTCCTGGGGCACCCAGCTGGCTCAATAGGAAGAGTGTGTGACTCTTAATCTCAGGGTCCTGAGTTCAAGCCCCACACTGGGAGAAGAGATTACTTTAAAAAAAAAAAAAGAATAAAATTTCCTATTTTAACATTTAACTCTTTTCCATAATCTAAAAAGTGACATTTTTGCTGAAGAGAAAGAATTCTTGAGAACACTGAAGAAAATTGAAGGGAAAAATGCAGAGCTCTCTTAGAAAGGAAAGGTCATGCTTTTAAACCACAGTCATCCAGATAAACTGTTATTTCCACTTTATGTGGATGTGTTGTATTGTGACAGTGGTAACTACAGTTGCCAATTTTCAGGAGGCCTAAATTACTGACTACTTCAGATGGATGCAGGCTTTAAAATTAGCCCCTGGATAATACATTTCTTTTAAAATGGAACCTTAATTGATTTTTATTTTTTAAAGCTTGAATTAAATAGAAAATTAAGGGCCTTTTATAAAAAGATGGTAATAATATTTAACTTGGATGATTACTTAGTAGAGAATTATTCCTATCCTATTATTATTTTAAAATATTAACTGATACAAAAAGCAGAAAATATTGCATCTTGTTAAAGAAGTCTCCTTAATTCATGTTTAAAAGTCACTGACCATTCTGAATAGGCTTTGGGAAGGGTGTTGAATGAGAACATAACCAGTATGACTTTTCAATATTAATAAACTGAATGTACTTTTTCATTAATTTCAAAATAAGAACTTTTTAGAATTATGAATATAAATCTTTTATGCTTTCTTTCTTTAAGAAAGTACTTTGTTTCCTTATGTGAGAAATTTCTGCAAGAGTTCAAAAAGAGTCAGAAGAATATTTGGAATGGAATTAGTTGTTTTCCACTTAACCAGAATGGCCAAATACTATTTCAGAATAAAGGTATTCCCATTTCTGAGCCTCCAAAACAAGAGGCCATTTAAGAATTCATTTCAATTTGGTTATTTGAAGAAGAAAAGACTGTTCTGATGGCATGTGGAATAGTCCTAAGTAAGAGTTGAGCTGGAAACATTTACTTATAACTCTTGGGTACACCAACCGAGGAGAGACCCCTTTATCCTGTTTACTTAAAAAGCAAAACCAAAACATAGATGTTTTCTTATAATAAAAAAATTGGAGACAATATAAATATCTATTAGTGTGATGTTTGGGTTAAATGAAATATGATGTATCTGTATATTGAAATACACTGTGCTATTAAACAGGTTTATGGAGGTCAGTGTAACTGTTCTGGGCAACTGTGATAGGTTGAATGAGGACATAGCCAGTGTTTTAAAATATTACATGTTTTAATGTAATTAAAGGGGAGAACGACGGGGAGGGAAGGATAGGTGATTTTTTACCTTCTACTTAGATCTTTTTATAGTTTGGATTTTTTAAATATTGAGTATACAGTACTTTTACAATTAGGAAAACAAGATACATTCTTAGGTGTGGTGGGTGGGAAAAAATCTCTTACATATTGAATTTGGATAGGCAAAAATAACTTGTGCATTCTTGTGAAATAGGTATATTTGCTTGATGTAAAGGATTTTTTTCCTCTGGGTAGCTGTCCCCGGAAGTCCCTTGATTATAAAGCATTATCGATTGTATTGGGAGAAACTATTAAGTAACAAATGATTCTGAAAGTTGTTACTTTTGGTGAGCTTGAGAAAAAAGATAAACTGGAGTGATTACCACTAATTTTCCTATAGGTATCCAGGTTTTTATTGTGTATCCCATTAGGGAAAAAATTTGAGTATATTTTCTCAAGATATAAATCCTTAATACATTTCTATGTTGTACTACTACATTATTTTCTTTGTTTTAGAATACAAAGAAGTTTGTTTTGTTTTTTGGGCTTTTTTTTTTTTAGACAGAGAGAGAGTGCTATGGGAAGGGGCAGAGGGAGAGAGAGAATCTTAAGCAGGCCCCACTCCCAGCGCAGAGCCCCATGCAGGGCTCAGTCCCACGACCCTGAGATCAGGACCTGACCCCAGATCAAGAACTGGATGCTTAATCCACTGAACTACCCAGGCACCCCTGGAATACAAAGAAGTTTTAAAGCTGCATTAAAGATAAAGTAAATATTAACAGCTAAAATCTTGCTCTTGTTAAGAATGTTATTAATATATGGTGTGTGTGTTTTTAAATGAAGGCTGTGTGGATGAATTTGTGTCATTGTTTTTAAAAATCTTTGTGAACACTTGGTGATTTGCAAGTCTGGTTCTACATTCATCTGATTTTATTTTGTCTGAAAACTTATGTAGCTAAAAAAAAAAAAAAGTTGCCTCACGAAGATATATTGATCCAAATGGATAAATTGCATTTTTGGCTAAGTTTATTGACTTGTGAATCTCGTTTTCAAATGAATGCAGACCTTTTGGTTACAATTTGGTAAATTTCCGTTTTTCCCCGGATAATATTAAGTTCTCAAAAAATGTATTTCAGTTTATATTAATAAGGATGATGGAGGGTTGAAGTAAATTTTTTTCTTTCATTGAAAATTTTAAAATAGAAAACTATTCTAAGTTCTCTGTAAATGTAAAAGCACCCCACTTTTTAAATTTTTGTCTCCATAATACGAGTTTCTTTCCAAAAAGCAGTTATTTTTTTTTGAACATTTTAGAACCTCATCTTTATCTTGAAGGAACTAAGTAGAGTTCATTTAAAAAAATCTGCCAGGTAGCGCATTACTGGCAGCTACTTGTGATCCTGGACTAGGTCAGTAAATTTAGAACAGATTATATTTACATAGAAGAAGAATATGTAAATCATTCGTAAGACAATTCTTTTTATGTACTTTGCCATGAGATAACTAGAACACCTCTGTATTAGTGCAGAATATTTTTTGGTCATTCTCACCTCATTACACAAAGGTTTTGTTTTTTATACCCCATAGATGACATCCTACCATAAATAAACGGAGTGGATGACAGGGGACCATCTGACATGTGAATCCAAACGAGGGTGGTAGTGTTGACGTAGCTGCATTTCTTTCCTTCAAAGATAAAAATAACTATAAATAGATATTCTGAGAGTCTCTTCCTAAACCCAGCAGATTGTCTTGCTCACTCTTCCCCCCTCCCCTTAGAAGATTCTACAAGCAGCATGTATGTGATGGAGTGACTCCAGATTTGCACCTTTTCATCAGGTTCTCTTCATTTCTTAGATTCCATCTCAAGAAATCATAAAATCTGGGTAGAACCAGATGCTACTTGTGATCCCCCCCCACTTCCTTCATGTTATTCATGAGAATACAGACAGAGAGGAAGAGAAGATCTTCACTTAGGACTAGAATCCCATTTCCCTACCCAGCACTGGGCTCATCTGCTCAGTTCACTTCATCTCTGGATAGTGTGTGGATGACCCACAGCCTACCCAGACAAACTAGTAGAGATCTGTCGATAACTGACTTCCTAAAGACTAATTTCCTTCTCAAATCCTTCTGTTCTGTTCTTTGGCTTCCCAAGCATATGGCCTTGGAATCATCTTTTTCTTTTTCCTTCCTTTTTATCAGAGACACATGCTTCATCTAGATATTACTGAAACGTGAAGAGTACTCATAAGTAGAGCCTCATTTCCTGAGAAGTAGCCTTCTAAGTGAATCAAGATGCAGCACAGAATCTCTCTTTTAGTGATGAAGATGAAATCCTTATGACCCATCTACTCTCCAAAAGTCTTTGAGACTTAACCAGGAAAGCATACGTAAACTAGAACAACAAACAAGGTAAAAAAAGAAAAAAATCAAATTGTAAAGAAGAAGATGGGAATATATATTTACCATAACATTGTACACGGTCCTGGTTTAAGACATTGACATTTGAACATGAATTTTTTAGTAGCCATGGCAAAGCTGTGACTGAACTATCCTTATCTGCTTGGAGGACAAACCCTGGTTTCATTTTCACTCCCTGATTCTGAGGGAAATTTGCTGCAGAGGGCAATACACAACAAAATGAATGGCCCCAACAGAGTAAAAGAGGATTCAAATGATTGAATACGCATAGCTATCATTGAATTCTGTGAAAGCCATGGGCAAAAAGTGCAGCCCAGGGTTGGGGACTCTGTATGATACAACCCAGGTGTATGGTCTTCTCCTAATCTGGGTTTTTCTGAGACAAAGCTTGAATAAATGATTACTTCAAGAACCAATTTTTCCAGTCTGGCTTGGTGATGAATTGAGGTGATTATTGATTGCCTATACGATGTGTTTTCTGCATTGTTGACTGAACGAAGATTCACATGCTATAGAAATACCTTGGTATGTAAGTCGTGAAGACCGTGTTTTAGTAGGTAAAAGGAGAATCGGACTTCATAAAAAAGGGCCACCTCTGTCGAGGGGAAGGTCACAGGCAGGATCTGGATGTGTCTCAGAAGCATTCTACTGTAATTAATACTCAGTCGAAGTCCCCAGATTCTGAGCTATAGAGTAGGGAAGATAATGTTTAGGGTAGGAGGTAACAAGCAGCAACACTCATGAGAGGAGAATCAGAAGACAGCTTCTGTAATGTTTATTTAGAAGCATATTCTACCCTACGTTTTTCCTCAATCTAGTATAGATTTTGGACTATTTTCTATTGTCCAAGACACTGACAGGGTTCTGATATGTGGTCCGGATCGGCAGTGGCAAGGTATGTAGTCTTGACTCTAGTCCAGAGATGCTTTCTGTAACTCTTCTTGTTCGCTAAATATTCGAAGTGTTATTAAGAAAACTCATTTGTGAGAAGTTGTGCTGCTCTGAACTATGTTCTTGAGAGTCATTTCCTGAAGCTCTGTCAGTCCACCATTTGCTGGGAGCAGGTTTCCCTTTCTCGCAGGAGCTCCCAACTGAAAACATTGGAAATGTAGTGGAGGCATGACCTCATCGTTTGTGGAATCAGGTAGGGCATCCATAAGTGATGACCAATTTTAAGTATTATGGTATTTCTCTTTTACACAAATGGTATTTAAAGACTCAAGTTTTATGAGGGGAAAAGTAAGAGGTACAATTTTAAACATTCACAGGAAGTTTTGTAAAAACTGGGGGGAAACTCTCCCCTTCCAACTCTTGTATGAGGATCCATATATAATGGAACACATGATACCTCCTGAGAGGAGGATAAGGAATGAGAATAAATCTGGGGCTTTTCATATCTAGAAGAGAAGAAAGAAGCAGTGGTGTCTGGAAAGGCACTCCAGGCTTATTACCTGTAAGGTCCTGGGGGACGGCGCAGGTATTTGGGAGGTAAGGCGACAAGGACAAAGGCAGACACGAGTGTGATCCAGCCAGGCTGTGGGAAAGGTGGCTGGGGAAGAGCTCGGAGCTCAGCTGATCACAGCCGTCAACCCGAGCGCTGCCACGGTGAAATGGAGTCTTGTGGCCTAGGGGCCCGGCTGCTGCCACTTGGCATAGACACCCAGCACTATTGTTTGAGCCCCCGGCATCTCTACAGGCTTTACCCAAACTATCCCATTTTCTTGTTTGTTTTTGCTTTTGTTTTTAAGATTTTATTTTTAGGTAACCTCTACACCCAACTTGGGGCTCAGACCCACAACCCAGAGATCAAGAGTCATGTGCTCCGCTGACTAAGCCAGTCAGGCGCCCCCCCATTTTCATATTTGTAAAATGCTGATTCCCCCACCTCTTCTGCCTCCCCGAAGGGGTTATGTGGGGACTACAGAAGCTAATGTTTGCTTGAGGATAAGGACATTTTCATCCTTCGGTGTGGAGCAAGTGCCCAGACAAAGGGGCTGCTAGAGATGTTTGTTTCAGTGCCCCACAGCCAACTTATACCCCACTGCTCTTGTCTTTGCATTGAAGGCCTTTGTTAAGGTTTTTGGTTAGCGTTGGACCCAGGCTGTTTCAAATTCTAACCCTTCCTTTGCCCTGGACAAGTTACTCATCCTTCCAAGCTCAGTTTTGTCACCTGCAAAACATGGGTTTGATGCAACATGGGGTTGATGTCTCTTGCGCTGCTGTTATGGGACACAATGAGATAAGGTACATAAAAGCATCTGGCAGTGTTAGTGGTTGTAGTGCGCTTAGCAAATGCTGGTTTCCTCTCCTTTTTCTGTAGTTGTGCTCTTTGAGAAAAATTCTCTCGAAGGAGGAGATCCTTCTGTCTTGTATCACTGTCTTGCACAAAGGGAGAAATGAAAATCCTCCAAAATTTTGTTTAAAATCTTTCGATTCATGGCAAGCACATTACGATAGTAAATAATCTTGGAGCGCAAGGCCGACTCAGTCAGAAGAGCACACGACTCTTGATCTCTGGGTTGTGAGTTCGAGCCCTACATTGGATATAGAAATTTCTTAAATAAAACTTTTAAAAAAGGTAGTAAATAATCTTAAGGACTTCCAATTTGGGGAGCCCTAGTCATTTAAATGTGACTTGATGCTGCATTGAGGGTCTGGGGGAGGTGGTCCAGCATAGTGCCTGAGTTCATACATAGGAGCCAGATTGACTGGGCCCTACCACTTACGAGCTCTATGACCCTGGACAAATTAATTAACCTCTCTGTGCCTCAATTTCCCCTTTTGTACACTGTGGATATACCAGTACCTACCTCATGGGGTTGTTCCCCTACCCCAGTAAGAGTAGTTTTGAGGGTTAAATGAATTAATATGCATAAAACTCCTAGAACAGTGCCTTTCACGGTTGCTTCTATTTATTATTGTTATGATTCTTTAGCTGCTGTTGCTCTAATGCTAAGAAGGTCAAGATTAACACAAGTTTCAAGAAATACTTAATTGCATAAAATATTTTCTTGGGATAAGCAATTACAAGACTTTTTCCTTTCTTCAGGGCTCAAGTATTTGAATAGAGTAGTAAGCAAATTCCGGCCTTACTCAGTGATGTACTTAGAGCCATCTGTCTTTTTTGATGTGGAAGAGTTGCTAAAGAAAGGCTGGGGCCAGTTAGTGGGGAGGCAGCAGGGTTTGGTGGCAACACAGGTGGTTTTAGTGGTCGTGCTCTGTTTGGTGGCTCTCCCACGATTCCACTTTTTCCAAGTGCATTGTCGCACTTGGTACACAATGGTGCACCTCAAGGCATCGTTGACATTTCCAAATTGAAGCCGTGTATTCCTTTATTGTTGTTTACAGAGAAATGCGTGTATCTGTTTCATCTAAGGAATTAGTGCCATTGCCAAGCAGTCTGTCAACATTTTTAGATGTAGGAGCTTTTGTTAACGGAGTGCTCAGGAGTTGACTCAGTATGTGTTACACGAGCCTGTGCAAGGGGCCTCGCCGTCAGCCTAACGGCCTCGTGAAAGAGCAGGAGGAGAGGGAAGGAAGCCCAGGGAGTGCCAAGACTGGGCCCTGGCCCCAGCCGCCCCTAAAGGTTCCAGCAAACCCTGTTTTGTGAAGCCTCCTGGAAGAACCATGTGCCAGAAAAAGAATAAAAGGATGGGTTGGTGTCTTTAGAGTTACAGCTGGACACATGAATCTTTAAGGAATATTTTTAGTGAATCTAAGTCTTTTATAGTCGATTATTTTTGAGATGTGTGATAAGGCCAGATCTTTGGCTCTTGGTTCTGGGTATGCCTATATGTAAGGAACTTAATCGGAATAGAAAAGCTTCAACTTTGGTGAGGAAAACATTTCTCACTCATAAAGGCCAGCAGTTTCCCCACTCTGTGCTGTCAGGACTGCTGAGGAAGGTACAGAAGTGATTTCTATAAGATTGTTCTTAACTTTGTGCCTGAGAGCTGAGATTCTGTACAGCATTATTGGATGCAGTCCTTCATATTAAGTCTGTATAGAATCCTCTTCTCTGTCGATACTGTATTTTAATGATTTTGTGTTATCAACTCCAAATTTTTCTATTCATACTGCTTTTTTAATGGATTCAGGAAATTTTCTTCTTTTTAATGTTTCTAATTATTTTCATTTTGGTGGCCCCTTTATTCATCACTAATAAAGTGTGGGCTATATTCATTTTCAAATGAAAATATTGAAATGTTACTAACCTACTTTGTCACCATACTCTTTTATTCGTAGATTATAGCAGAAAGAAGAGCTCCTGTTCTTCAGTGCTAATGGCCCCTTAATGTAGAACAACTGCCAGAGAGAAAACAGTCTTTTTGACACCGACTCATACCACTTTTCTGGTCTCTGAAAGGAACCCAGGGGTTCAGAGTCCTCTCCCTCAATTCATTTGTGAGGTTTCAGTCAGATGTGGTATGTGTAAGCAATTGGGAGATGAGATCTCCTTCAGGAGATAAGAGCAACTGTCTAGGAGTTCAAGTTGTTTAAGGATGCAGTCAGCTGCCTTTGGGAATAATGAGTTTCCTGTTCCTGAAATTATCTGAGTATGTGCTGGGTCAGCATGTTTCAAAGTCTTTTTTTCCACAGTGGTAGACAAGATGGATAAACATTCACAATCAGAGCACACTCCCATGGGCAGAGTTGGGTTTGAGCAGCATTCCTGACACGCCGGCTTTAAGTCCACCCCTCCCCCTCACTCAAGAATGAAAGGGACACTGTTGTGGCAAATTTACTTATGCTCATATATAAAAAGTAGGTTCTTAGAAAAAAATCTTTAATTATATTGGTATCGAATGACCAAGAACACAGTTGATAACTGACTAATTCTCAGTTACCCATGTATGTGACTGAAGTTGACAACTACTGGCCCAAAGGCCTGCTTTGTCCAGGGCATCAGTCCCCAGGTGGGTGACAGGATTAGGTGGCTTCTAACTTTTTTAGTCCAGAGGCTTAGATTTTGTGCCATGACCAGAATTTCTTTTTTTTTTTTAAGGTTTTATTTATTTATTTGACAGAGAGAGAGATCACAAGTAGGCAGAGAGGCAGGCAGAGAGAGAGGAGGAAGCAGGCTCCCCACTGAGCAGGGAGCCCGATGCGGGACTCGATCCCAGGACCCTGAGATCATGACCTGAGCCGAAGGCAGAGGCTTAACCCACTGAGCCACCCAGGCATCCCATGACCAGAATTTCTTGAGGAGAATTTTCTTTCTTTTCTTTTTTCTTTCCTTCCTTCTTCCCTTCTCTTCTCTCCCCTCCCCTCCTCTTTTTCTTTTCTTTTCTTCTTTCCTTCTTTCTTTCTTTCTTTCTTTCTTTCTTTCTTTCTTTCTTTCTTTCTTTCTTTCTTTCTTTCTTTTCTTTCCCTTCCTTCCTTCCCTTCCTTTTTTTCTTTCTTTCTTTCTCTCTTTCCTTCTTTCTTTTCTTTCTCTCTCCCTTTCCTTCCTTCCTTCCTTCCTTCCTTCCTTCCTTCTTTCCTTCCTTCCTTCCTTCCTTCCTGGATATAAGAGGAGAATTTCCTTTCTAATGATCCCTTTTTCTTCTGAAATTCATCGCAGTTGATGATAATGGTTCAGAGACATGGAGACTTTGATTCTTATGTCCTAGCCCCTTCTGCCTATTTAGCAGTAAGTGCTTGACCTTACACTAAATATCAAAAACATTGGATTAACAAAAAAAGAAAGAAAGAAAATCAGTTGAAGAGAATGCACACAGACTTTGTTAATAAACTCCTCTAAAAAAATGATATGCATAGGATCTCTTATGCTATGTAATTATGCATTATAATTTCATCCCCTACTTTTAAGCACTCATATTAAAGCAGAGCCTTCTTAAGAATCAAAATCCTTTGCAAATGTATACCGTAGAATTCTTAAAAATACATCCATGGCCTCTCTGTCCTCGTTGACATTAAATGACAAGATTGCCACTAGTAATGAAGTTTTTCTCTTTGCATCCATCCCGCAAGCACGAGAATAGTCCTTATGAACGCACTGTTTTCCTAAGGCTGGACAGTTGGCTGGAAGAGCTGACAATATAAGAAGGGAAGCAGTTGTGCGTGGTGAGCTGAAGTGGGACAGCTGCAAGCAAGATGGGCATAAGAAATGCTATCAGGACACACCAGAGCACAACTTGAAATGATTTGGCAAGGCAGTTAAATGCTAGGAAGCAGCCATAATAGACTGGGCATTTTCCCAGAAGTTTTCAAAGAACCCAGCAGTACTTCACAAATGGCCACTTTGCCATATGCCTGCGACATCGTGGCAGTTTCTAGCAGGTGACTCTGCCTACAAGGATGATGCCCGAGGAGGCTCTGGTGTCCTAGAGACCAAGGATCCTTTTGATGACGGGGAGCTGGAGCTCAGACTGTTCATTAGGAGGGAACTTCAGGTTTTCTGATAAACATAAATCATGTTTCATTAATACAGTGTGGGTTTTTTATTTTTGTTTTTGTTTTGAGGTAGTTTGAGGACAAGGAGAGCCAGTGGGTATAGTTTTTTATTATGATTGTAACATGTACGCCAAAGAGTGTAACGACGCAGACAAGTACATTTCAAAGAATAATGGTGAAATGCGCTGGATGTAAGCTTTTGGGGAGGGCACAGGGAGACAGAAGCTTTAAAAGGTTCTTGACAGTTTCCTTTGGCAAAAGAAGTAAAAGGACTGGCTATGAGAAAAACAAGGAATGGGCCAAAGGGTATTTTTTGTCCATGGACTGTTAATACCATAGATTTTGATGCTGGTTTTAATTTAAAGTGACCCAGTCAGTATTATCTTTGAGATTGACTAAGTTTACATTTTGATAGTAAGCATTCATAGATACTAAAACAGCAAACCAGTGGGGAAAATAAACTGAAAGACGGCTTGCCACAGATCTGAAACTGCAGGAGGCCAGGAGTTGGCATACTCAGCAGTATACAGAAAAATGTAAGGTAATGCATTTGGAACATTAGAAAAACACTAGAAACATTTAGGAAAACAACAACAAAAAGAGTCTATGTTACATATAAAAAATAGTGGGCTCCAAACTTTTTTTTTTTTTAAGATTTATTCACTTATTTGAGAGAGAGAGCCGAGGGGAGGGGCAGAGGGAGAGGGAGAAAGAGTCCCAAGGAGACTCCAAGCTAAGTGTGGACCCATGTGGGGCTTGACTCTGGGCTCGATCTCATGACCCTGAGATCATGACCTGAGCTGAAACCAAGAGTCGGTCGCTTAACTGACTGAGCCACCCAAGTGCCCCTAAATTATTTCAACTTTTAAATTGAAGTATAGATGACATGCAATGTCACATTAGGTTCATGTGCATAACAGTGATTTGACAATTCTATACATTACCCTGTGGTCACCAAAGTAAGTATAGGTACCATCGGTCACCTTACGACATTATTAAAATATTATTGACTGTATCCTCTGTGCTCTACTTTTCATCCTCATAACTTATTTATTTTATAACTGGGAAGTTGTACCTCTTAATCCCCTTCACCTGTTTTGCCCAACTCTACACCCTCCTACCCTCTGGCAATCATCAGATTATTCTCTGTATTTGGGTCTGTTTCTGGTTTTTGTTTGTTTGTTCGTATGTTTTGTTTTTTTAGATTCCACATATAAGTGAAATCGTACAGTATTTGTCTTTCTCTGAGTTATTTCACTTAGCATAATGCCCTCAAGGTCCATCCATGTCGTCACAAAATGGCAAGATTTCATTCTTTGTTTATGGTTGACTAATATACCGTTGGATATATGTATACATCACATCTTCTTTATCAAGTCTTCTGTCTGTGGACACTTAGCTTGCTCCCGTATCTTGGCTATAGTAAATAATGCTTCAGTAAACATAGGGGTGCATGTATCTTTTTGAATTTGTGTTTTCATTTTCTTCGGGTAAATACCCAGAACTGAAATTACTGCATGGTATGATATTTCTATTTCTAATTTTTGAGGCATGTCCATACTGTTTTCCACAGTGGTTACACCAATTTACATTCCCACAAGCGTTCCTTTTTCTCTACATCCTTGCCAACACTTGTTTTTCTTGCATTTTTGGTAATGGCATTCTGACAGGTGTGAGATGGTATCTCATTCTGGCTTTGATTTACATTTCCCTGATTGTTAATAATGATGTGGAGCATCTTTTTTTATGCGTCTATTGGCCATCTGTATGTCCTCTTTGGAAAAATGCCTGTTCAGGTCCTCTGCCCATTTTTTAATCAAAATTTTTTTTTAGTGTTGTGTTATATGAGTTATTTGTATATTTTGGATATTAGCCCCTTATTGGATATATCATTTACAAATATCTTCTCCCATTCCATAGGTTGCCTATTCATTTCCTTCACTGTGCAAAGCCTTTTATTTTGTTATAGTCCCAGTAGTTTATTTTTGCTTTTGTTGACCTTGTCTGAGGAGACAGTTTCAAAAAAATGTTATTAAGACTAATGTGTAAGAGATTACTGCCTGTGTTTTCTTTTAGGAGCTTTATAGGTGTTCAGGTGTTATATTTGTATCTTTAATCCATTTTGAGTTTATTTTTGTAGGTATAAGATAGTCGTCCAATTTCATTCTTTTACATGTAGCTCTTCAGTTTTCCCATAAAAGAGAGTCATTTCCTTCTTCTATATTCTTCCCTCCTTTGTTGTAGATTAAGTAACCATGTAAGTGTGGGTTTATTTTTGGGATCTCAGTCCTGTTCTGTTGATCTATGTATCTGTTTTTGTGCCAGTACCATACTGTTTTGATCACTGTAGCTTACTGTAGTATAGTTTGAAATTTGGGGTTATGATACTTCTAGCTTTGTTCTTTCTCAAGACCGTTTGGGTCTTTTGTGGTTTCATACAAATTTTAGGATTGTTTGTTCCAGTTCTGTGGGAAATGCTTTTGGTATTTTAATAGGGCTTGCATTGAATCTGTAAATTGCTTTGGATAGTGTGGGCACTTTAACAATATTAATTCTTCCCATATATGAGCCCGGTATATCTTTCCATTTATTTGTGTCATCTTAAATTTCTTTCATCCATGTCTTACGGTTTCAGGGTATGAGTCTTTCATTTCCTTTGTTAAATTTATTTTTAGGTATTTTATTCTTTTTGATAAAACTGTAAATGGGATTATTTTCTTGATTCTCTTTCTGCTCGTTCATTATTAGTGTATAGAAATGCAACAGATGTCTCTGTGTTAATTTTGTATCCTGCATCTTACTGAATTCACGTATTCTTTCTTTTTTTAATTTTAGAGATAGAGCATGCAGGGCAGAGGGAAAAGGAGTGGGAGGAGAGAGAGTATCTCAAGCAGATTCCATGCTGAGTGTGGAGCCAGACTCAGGGCTCGATCTCATGACCCTGAGATCATGACCTGATCTGAAACCAAGAGTTGGATGCTTTACCAACTGAACCACCCAGGTGCCCCTGAATTCACTTATTATTTCTAATAGTTTTTTGATGGAGTCTTTAGGTTTTCTATATGTTATTATGTCATCTACAAATAATGACTGTGTTACTTCTTCCTTACCATTTTGGATATCTTTTATTTCTTTTTCTTGTCTTGAGTGCTATGGCAAGGACTTCCAGGATTGTGTTGAATAAAGTGGTGAGATCTATTGATTGGGGCACCTGGGTGGCTCAGTGGTTTAAGCCTCTGCCTTCAGCTCAGGTCATGATCTCAGGGTCCTGGGATTGAGCCCCGCATCGGGCTCTCCCCTCAGCGGGGAGCCTGCTTCCCCCTCTCTTTCTGCCTGCCTCTCAGCCTACTTGTGATCTCTCTCTCTGTCAAATAAATAAATAAAAATCTTAAAAAACAAAAAAAAGAATAAAGTGGTGAGAGTAGACACTACATCCTTGTCTTGTTCTTGATCTTAGAAAGTTTGCAGCTTTTACCACTGAGTGTAATGTTAGCTCTGGGTTGTCATATATGGTCTTTATTATGTTGAGATATGACTCCTCTATCCTCTCTACCCACTTTTTTGAGAGTTTTTATCATGAGTGGATGTCAAATTTTGCCAGATTTTTTTCTGCATCTATTGAGGTGATCATATGATTTTTATCATTCATTTTGTTAATGTAAAATATCACATCGATTTGTGAATATTGACCCATCCTTGCATCCCTGGAATAAATTGTACTTGATCATAGTGAAAATATTTTTTGATATTGAATTTAGTTGAATTTGGTTTGCTCATATTTCATTGATGATTTTTGCATGTATGTTCACTAAGGATATTGGCCATCTGGTCTTTGACTTTTGTTTGTTTGTTGGAAATTCAGATTTTTCTATTTCTTCCTGTTTCAGTCTTGGAAGATTGTATGTTTAGGAATTTACCCATTTCTTATAGGTTGTCCAGTATGTTGGTGTATAATTTTTTGTAGCAGTGTCATAATCATTTGTATTTCTGTGATGTCAGTTGCAACTTCTCTTTCATTTCTGATTTTAAGTGAGTTCTTTCTTTCTCTTGATGAATCTGGAAAGGTTTATCAGTTTAGTTTATCTTTTCAGAGAATCAGCTCTTAATTTCACTTTTCTGTAGGTTTTGGGTTTTGTTTATTTGTCTGTCTCTTTAATTTATTCTCTGATCATTATTATTTCCTTCCTTCTACTAATTTTTCTAGTTCCTTTGGGTATATGTTTGGTTTTTATTTGAGATTAATCTTCTTTCTTAAGATGGGGCTGTATTGCTATAAACCTTCCTCTTAGAACTGCTTTTGTTGTGTGTCCCAAAGATTTTGAACTGTTGTGTTTCCATTTTGATTTGTCTCCAGGTATTTTTGACTTTCTCTTTGATTTCTTGGTTGACTCGTTGGTTGTGTAATAGTGTATCATTTAGCCTCCTGTTGTTTTTTTCTAGTTTTTTTCTTCTTGTAACTATTCCTAGTTTCATACTGTTATGGTCAAAAAAGATGCTTGATGTGATTTCAGTCTTAAGTTTCTTTCTTTCTTTCTTTCTTTTTTTTTAAAGATTTATTTATTTATATATTTGACAGAAGAGAGAGAGATCACAAGTAGGCAGAGGCAGGCAGAGAGAGAGGAGGAAGCAGGCTCTCTGCTGAGCAGAGAGCCTGATGCGGGCCTCGATCCCAGGACCCTAAGATCATGACCTGAGCCGAAGGCAGAGGCTTTAACCCACTGAGCCACCCAGGCGCCCCAGTCTTACGTTTCTTGAGACTTGTTTTGTGGCCTAGCATGTGATGTGTTCTGGAGAATGTCCCATGTGTACCGGAAAAGAAATGTACTCTGCTATTTGGGGATGGAATGTTCTGTATATATCTGTTAAGTCCATCCGGTCTAATGTGAAGATCTTACACTTTGAATCGTGTGTTTGTGTGCATTCGTGCACATGTGTTCATTTGCTCTTTGGTAGGAGGGCTGTAAGAGCTCTGGGAAGGGTATGAGAGGGATAATTAGATACCAAACCATGAGGAGAAATTAAAATCAAACAAGGCTCTTCAGTCTTGAAAGATGAAGCTGTAATTAAAATAACAAGACAAAACATAGGCTAAATGTTTAGACTTCTTTTTTAAAATTAATTTATTTAGTTTTAAGTAAGCCCTGCACCCAACACAGAGTTTGAACTCACGACCCTGAGATCAAGGGTCACATGCTCTACCGACTGAGCCAGCCAGGCACCCCTATTTAGACTTCTTTATCAGACCTTGAGGAACTGAGCAAAAGATAGCTATTAATGCTTGGGTGGAAAGTTTATGATAAAAGAAAGTAACTTCAGTTTAGTGTTTACAAAGCAATTGCACCTTTGTTACTCACTGGACCCTAACACAACTCTGAGAGGAGAGAGGGCGTGTGTTGTTATTCACAGTTGACAGAGGAACAGACAGCCTTGAGTGAGAAAGTGACTTGGCAAGGCTGACACTCTCAGGGGTGGGGTCAGCAAACCTCCCTCTGACTCAGGTCCGGGGTTCTTGTCCCCTGCTCAGTATTTAGAAAACTCAGGAGTGTCAGTAGGTTCTTGTGCATGGAGTCTGTCTGTGGTGACTTCCAGCGTAATGGCAAAGTAGGTAATGAAGGAAGAATGAAGATGTGAGTACTGTTAAGATCTTAAAGGAAAGCCTTGACTCTGCGGTATTAGCATAACTTTGAAGAGTTGAGATCATAGGGAGTAATCTGTCATCTTATAGCTCCCTTTGTTAGAGGCTGAGGGTGAAATAGTGTAAGTTTATTGACTTGATCGGACATAAAGTTTCTTCATTTTCATTTGTCCCATGCTATAATGGAAAATAAGCTTTTGCCTGTGTGTGTGTGGGGGGGCTCTATTAGGCAGAAAGCAGAAGGATCCAAAAGATCAGCCTTGTGTGAAAAAGGACTGCAGGTAACGTGGCAGGTGATTGCACATTGTTCATTTCCTGGGTCAGTGCCAGAATTTTCCGACACAGATGATGCATGTTTAAAGATTATCGGACCATCTGTGTCTCTTCAGATGCCTGGTGAGAACCCCAAGTGTTCCAACAGGGGTCAATATGGTAGGTTAACCATAGCTAACGCTCAGGTTATGGTTCTCTGTCCCTGTGTAGAGGCTCTAGGAGCCCCATTCAAGTCTGGAGGAAGTCACAAATTAGGCAAGTTTAATGTGAGAACAGACACTCTTGGTATTTTCGAGGCCCTGTCCTAATATCTGTGTTTCTCAGCTTGTTCCTGCCCCACCCACCACCACTGACACTGTTGTTTGTTCCTTTTGTATGGGTTTAGCTAAACTGACAGGTCTCTCTCTACTTGTCAGCAGTTTTGTTTTTAGATTTGTGAACATTGTTGATATGATAACCAAGAATTTGTGTTATAAGTTAAATAAAACACTACATTAAAAATAAAGTGATCAGAACAGGGTCATTCCCTAATTTTTCGGTTGCTGGCATTTTCCAGTAAATGGAGGCAAAATATGCATACTTGGGGTTTGAAGGCTATTGCCTCTCCGCAAAGGAAGCCAACAGGCCTTTGAATTACCAGTAAGAAACAAGTTAAAAGAAGCTAGTAGTTGAAGTTATAAGAAAAGCTTAATGAAAGGTGAAATTGGCTCTTAAGTAGAACAGTTTGAGGACAGTGAAAAATTTAGTAGCTAAAGGTTGAGTATTTTNCGAGCAAGAATGGGTGAAAAAGGTGTGTTTTTTTTTTTTTTTTTTTTTTTTTTTTTTTTTTTTTTTTGGAAAGTGAGTCCTAGTGTGGGGCTTGAACTCACCACCCTGAGATCAAGAGTTGCATGCTCCATGGACTGAGCCAGCCAGGTGTCCCAAAGTTGAGTATTTTATGCAGGAAATATATGTGGATGTTTGTGTAAGGTACTCAGCAGAGTATTTACTCTTTTGGCATTTTTATTATATCTTTTGAATTAACTATAGCACAGGGATTAGCAAACTGTGGCCTGTGGGCTCCATCTGGCCCACTGCCTGTTTTTATATGGCTCTTGAACTAAGAATGGCCTCTGCATACATGCATAGGAATGATTTAAAAAATGTTTTAAGAGGAGAATATCTCATAACTCTTGAAAATTATATAAAATTCAAATTTCAGTGTCCATAAATGTTTTATCGGAACACAGTCATATTCATTTGTCTGCATATGGCCTATTGCTCCTTTTGTGCTACTATCAAGCAGAATTGACTGGTTGTGACAGAGACCATATGGCCCACAAAGCCTAGAAGCTTTACTAGATAGCCCTGCTATGGAGGGATTAATATTAATATCTGAAATTAGCCTTCTTCCCCTTTCTTCTGGGATTTTTTGAAAATAGTAATGTTTTAGCAAACAGAATATGATTTTTATTAAATGAAAGGGCCAACATTTTTTCAGTAGAGTGAATCTCTTTATTTTATAAGTCAGTAGAAAACAGGGCCCCTATAGCTGCAGCCTTTTACCAAACACCAAGTGTTTCTATTAAGTATCTGTCTCAATAGCCAAGGCTCAGCTCACTCTTTCGGATACTGTTTTTCTCTGGTCGTGCCTGCAGATGGTCTGCAGATAGGTTCACCAACAGTTCCTCCTATTCTTTTATGCTCAAGAGATTGTCCTCCTCGCCTGGGGTCTGGGCTGCCCCTCACTTTGACCAACAGAATATGGTGACCGTGGTGCCGTGTGACTTCCAGATACAGACCTTTAGAAGCCTTGCAGCTTCTGTTTGCCCCCTTGACAACCAGCCACCAAGTGCAAGAGACTTGAGCTGGATTAGGAGAAGCGATGTAGTGGAGGAGGAAGGACTCACTCCAGCTGAGAGCTGTCCTGGAGACCCAGAAGAAAGAGTGGGCCGTTTTGGAGAGCTTAGAATATCCGGGAACACTTCGTGCCTGAGCCGGACTCAAGTTCTTGACCCTTGTAATTGTGAGCCAGTAAAATGGGGGTGGTTTGAAGCCACTGAGTTTTGGAGAGCTCTGTTGTGCAGTATTTTTTTTTTTTTTTTAATTTTTTTAAAGATTTTATTTTATTTATTTCACAGAGGGAGAGAGATCACAAGGAGGCAGAGAGGCAGGCAGAGAGAGAGAGGGGGAAGCAGGCTCCCCGCTGAGCAGGGAGCCCGACGCGGGCCTCGATCCCAGGACCCTGAGATCATGACCTGAGCCGAAAGCAGAGGCTTTAACCCACTGAGCCACCCAGGCGCCCTCTGTTGTGCAGTATTATCTAACTGGAACAGTTTGGGGATATATGTGACTTTTTACTATGAAAAATGAAAAAAACATTCTCTAATATAGGATATTAATAAACTGGCTGTTGCATGCTTGAGTTCCTGGTGCATATGGTTCCTCAGAAAAATTAAATAGTTATTTTTATGATTGAAGGAGTAATGCATGCTTGTGGCCCCTGGCTTGCTCAGTCAGTGGAGCATGAGACTCTTGATCTCAGGCTTATGAGTTCAAGTCCCGCGTTGGGTGTAGAGCTTACTTTAAAAAAAAAAAAAAAGTTATATATGGTTATTGGAGAAAATTTAGAAAAAGAAAATTCTAAAGCACAGAATTTAAATTACTCATAATTCTGCCATCTAGACTAGAGGATCATTGTTAGTTCCATACTTTTCTTTACCAACACAGTCTTATTTTGTAAAATTATAAAAATAAATCGTTTTGTACTCTGCTTTATTTTTGTAATATTATACCACCATTAAATTTATTTCAAAACATTATTTTTAATGTCCACAGCAGCTTACTTAAGTGGACTACAAAAAATTCACGTAAATCAAAGTCAAATACATGGTCTTCATTTTCTATTTTTAGGTTTGCTAGTTAGAGAATTTTTTTAAAGCAAACTTTTTAAAAACAACTTTATTGAACTATAATTCACATGCCATACAAATGTACGATGTAAAAACCATTTAAAGTATGCAATTTGGTGCTTTTTAAAGTATTTTCACAGGCTTCCATAATCATTATCACAATCTAATTTTAGAATATTTCATCCCCTCTGAAAGAAACCAGACCTCTTCTCCCTTCCAACCCCTACCCCCAGCCCAAGGCAACCACAAATCTACTTCCTGCCTCTGTAGATTTATATGTGGTCTTTTGTGACTGGCTTCTTTCACTTAGCACAGTGTCTTTAAGGTTCATCTATGCTGTAGCATGTGGCTATACCTTGTTCCTTTCTAGTGCCGAATAATACTCTATTGTGTGGCTAGACCAACTGTCTTTGTCCATTCATCCATTGGTAGATACTTAGGTTGTTTCCACTTTTTGGTAATTATGAATAATACTCTGTGTGAAACCATGTTTTTATTTTTCTTGGGTGTATACCTAGGAGTGAAATTCTTGGGTCATTTGGTAACTGTATGTCTAATTTCCCAGGGAATTGTCAGACATTTTCCCAAAGCAGTTGTATCACTTTTTCTCATCACCACGGATGTATGAGGTTTTGGATTTCACTGCGTTCTTGCTGATGTCTTGTTGATATCCAGCCATCCTAGTGGTATGCTGTGGTATCTCATTGTGGTTTTTGTTTCTCCTTTCCCTCAAGGCTAATGATGCTGAGCATCTTTTCATGTGCTTATCGGCCACATCTTTTTTGAAGAAATATCTATTCAAATATACTTTGCCCATTTTTAATTAGGTTATTTGTCTTTATTATTGAGTTAAAAGAATTCTTCCAGATACAAGACCCTTATGAGAGATGTGATTTGCAAATGTTCTTCGCCCGTTTTGTGTGGTTCTGTCTCTTCCTGATAGCATTGTTTGCAGCATTTAACATTTTTAGTTTTGATGTAGTCTGCCAATTTATCTTTTTTGTCGTCGTTGCTTCTTCCTTCGGCGTCATATGTAAGAAACGATTGCCTAAACCAAGGTCACAAAGCTTTTCGAGAATTTTTAAATGTTATTTTACTCTACAGCTAGTACTGCCAGGTTTTTTGTTTGTTTTAAAGTACAGCCCCTTCTGGAACAATATGTATAGAACGCATTCTTTTTAATAGCTGCATAATATTCTGTGGTATAAATATACCTTGATGTATTCAACGGTTATCTGTTGATGGGCATAAGGTCTTATTTCCAGTTTTTTGGGGTTTGCCACAAACAAGACTGCAAAAGTCCTTGAACATTTATTATTTTGTTCTGGTGCCTTTGTTCCTGCAGGATACATTATCTAGGATGGAATGGAAAGCTTCCTTCAGAGTCTAAGTAGCTAAGATTTGTTCTGTATTAGAACATGATAATACTCTAGTCAGCTGATTAAGAAAAACGATTATGAATCTGCTATCAGAGAGCTTTTTGTCACAGCAAATTCACTTCAGAGAGCAGGGTTGCCCTCATGATTTTTCTTTACCTTGTTTAAGGTAGGAGAAGATGGTTTCACATACAGCAGCAGAGTGACAAATACAGAAAGGTTTGGACGTAGCCACTAAAAAAAGTATTCCAGTGCACCCTGCCTTCCTTTTGGATTTATTGTTGGTGAGCTTTTGCTCCATACTGCCGAAACAATTTAGGGACCACGTAGAGATGCACTACCCCCTCCCGCCCACCCTGTCCAGTGTATGTTGGTGTGAAGACTGGTGGGGTCCCTCTGGGGAGCCGGTGCTGGCACTTTGCTGAGGTCCCATAACCGATATTTAATTTCTTGTGTATTGTTGAACAGGGGATTGGCAGGGGCTCAGACTTATGCCCCTGATATTTTTCAGGCAATGGTGACAGAATAAGGACATTTAAAAGATAAAAGTCCAGCAATTAAAAGTGAATATCATTTTTGTATGCTTTATTCATTTTGGTCCAAAAGGAGCGAGAAACATATTATAGGAGTTTTTTTTTTTTTTAAGATTTTATTTATTTATTTGACAGAGAACACAAGTAGACAGAGAGGCAGGCAGAGAGAGAGGAGGAAGCAGGCTCCCTGCCGAGCAGAGAGCCCGATATGGGCCTCGATCCCAGGACCCTGAGATCATGACCTGAGCCGAAGGCAGGGGCTTTAACCCATTGAGCCACCCAGGCGCCCAATATTATAGGAGTTTTAACTAATATGCTGGCCCCTAGTGTTATTAAATGGTCAGCTTTTCACTTAGAAGAACCAGAGTGGCAGTGAGTGGTTTAGTATTTTTAGATTCTTTCTCTTTAGAGCCCCAGTGGCCTGTCATATTGATTCTTCACTGGAACATACTTGGCCTCTTTTTTAATAAACCTTCAAACTGTTGCCATCGTTTTGACTTTGGTAGGAGACTACTTTGGTGTCTTGGTGCCCAATTAAGATGCTAAGTTCTTTCTTAGTTTTATTTAAGAACTTTATCTGATGGTTTTTGGCTCTGTTATTGCTTGGTAGGAGTTAAACTAAGCAAAGAACATGAAGGAAACTGACAACTAGAGGTGCTTTTGAGGGCTTTTGTTTTTTCTTTTAACTTGTTATTAATGGAAACTTTAAAATATTTCAAAAGTAGGGAGAATAGTGTACTGAACCCCCATGGACCTATGACTCATCTTCCAACATTTATCATCTCAGAGCCGGTTCTGTCTCATTGTTCTGCGTGGCCCACGTGGCAGCCCCCAGCCACCTGTGGCTGCTCCTGATGATTGAGGTGGGAAATGCTCCCTCCCTGCCTATTTTGGGAAATTCTGTCCCCCCCCCCCCCCCCNCCCTGACCCTCACCTGTAAACAAATCTTCCCCCCAATCCCTTTCTCTGTAAGCTCCTTGTTTCCTTTATAACACTTTATTACAACTTGTAGTTACTGAGTTATTTGACTTGCCTGGGACTTTTTGGTGGGACTCCTGACAGTAAGGTGACCTCCAGGGGGAGCAGGGCCCTAGGTGGACTTGGTGACCCCTCAGTGAGCACACACCAGAGCAGGGATGCTCAATGGGGCCGACCCAACACTTCTTTCACAAAACATCCTGATGTGACACCCAGAGATTACAGAAACGATCTCTACATAGAATTTTTTAAAAATGAATTATAGTGCCCTAACTGTACCATCAAATTGGTAACAAAATAGTGTGTTTTTGTCTCCCCCACCCACCCAATTCCTAGTATTAGCAGTGTGGTTTGTATCAAACTAAGCCTCTGCCAGATGCAGCCTTAAACTCTGGTTGATGTCGTTATAACACACAGAGACCGCGATCACAGTCCTCCATTGCTTGGTCCCTCGCTTACTTTCAGGTCTCTGCTAAAGAATGACCAGAGAGGCCTGTCCCTTACACAGAACAGCCACCCCCTCACCCAGCACGTCCCATCCCTCTTAACTCAGCCTTTTCCCCTCTAGCACTGAGTACCACCTGACGTTGTGTGTGTGTGGTTTTTGTTTGTTTGTTTACCTGTTTCCACCCAGTGAGAAGCTCCATGAGGGGCACCTAGAACAGAGTCTGGAATGTAGTAGGTGTTCAGTAAATTTTTAGTGAACAAAAGAATCCTCTTTGCTCTCTCTTACACTACAATTCTTCAGCAAGAAGGGCCTATGAATGGCTGGACTATCCAAAAAGGTCTCCCTCATCAGCCCACCACCAAGACCAGACATTCTCTCTAGTTAGTCTCTTACCCTTGTAGAGAGACATTGTGTACAAGATGAAGAGACTCCCCCTGTATCTTTCTCATGTCACATTCAGAGTTTTAGGGTACCCCTCTTGATCTGCAGCAGCTACCTGAGAGCTGATCAGGTAGAAGTGTAGATTCTGACTCAGGACAGACTAGGACTTGATCTCTTTTGGGTGTTCACCTTGACTGTTGGTAGCAAGGCATCAATAATGGAAAGTTCTGTTAGTGCCAGTTCCTCAAAGAAGGGGTGCAGTTTCTGTTTGCTATTTAAAGCAGCTTGGTAGAGGTTTGTAAAGTAGAAGATACCTTTGTGACATGAAAGTGCATGTTATCTGGGCCAGAATCGGTGAGCCCATGCTGTCAATGGAATAATATGTTTGACAAGTCCTCTCCAGTGAACATTAAGAGGAGACCCAAAGAGGAGAGTCAAGATGAAGAGGAGTGGAATTGCCAGGCCCCATTATAAAGCGTGGAGAAGGAGGCCATTCAATGGCCTGTGAATGGAACTCAGGAGATACTAACCAGTATCCCGAAGTAGTGAAGTCATAAATCACCTACAGTAAATTCTGTTATTTTTCCAAAGTGTAAATCAGGTTCCTTTTTTTCCAAGTCAGAAAATGTAAAAGAAATAGCACTCAAGGATGATGACCAAGGTTTAATGAGGCTTGAGCACTTCCTGGTCTCACTTCTCTCCTCCGAACCCTCTGTGGAGTAGAGATGACAGCCCATTTGTGGAAATGCAGTTCCTGTGTCCTGCATAGATCATTTAAGGGAAACAGCCTGCTTGTTTAGGAGATTATTTTTCTTCTAATGCCTTGTTTATTGGCCTTTCTTATTTACTGTGTTTTCTCAACAGTGTTCTAAGAGTTCAAGCGAAGGTGTCAGGTAGTACTTCATAATGCTGGCTGTGATAGAAGAATTCCACCTGCTTGCTTCTTTCTCCACTGTTGTAGGAATACAAATGTTGTTTTCCAATACTCGATCCGTGTACCAGTCAACATAGTATGAATAATAAGCAAAGTAAATGGTGAGACCATACGTAAAAGGACCAGTAAGATGTCCCATACCCACTGCGAGCGCCCTGAGCTATGTTGCCTTAAGGCCATTAAGTAAGTTCTGTTCAATTAATGGTTACCGTGGCTACCTTCTAACTGCTCAGGAAAGGTATAGTTGGAAATTTCTTAGTAAAACAACCCCGGTTAGTAGCCCTGTAGCCCAAATAAATGTTTTTCATGCTATAAGGAATCGATAATTATAAAATTCCATTTCCAGAACATCCGTTTTCAGCTGAGGCCGAGAGTAAAGAACTGTGCCTAACTTTGGGGACTGGCGTCAAGTACACGCACGATAAATATTTGTTGAGTGCCTAACTGGGTGGTGGAAGGAATGAACTTTGAGCAGTGAAAGCAAATAGTCTCCCCTTTTTGCTCCCAAGTCTCTGCCTCCCTCTTTCTCTCCTATTACTGTGGCAGGACTCTTAGAGGTGTCTGATAAGCATGGATACAGTGCTTTTGAAGGGAGGGTTCACCCAAAGAAAGCGATCTGAGATGAAAGGAATTGTTTGAAAATAGTGTTGAAACAGATGTCAAGGCTAGTTAATGTTTCGTAAATACCAGCCACATGCAGGTCCTTGGCCAGGGTCTGCTCGTTGCTCCACGTCTAAGAAATTAAAGAAAGTGAAAGTCTGTGTCCCTGTGGTTAAATGTTTGGTTGTCAGCAAGCATGGGCTGGATGTGACACCATATTAGATACAGGAAGAAACAGAAGAAAAGCTAAGGTTCTGTGTGTAACCGAGAGGGTGAGGCAAAGCAGCCTCGCTGGCACAGCACGTTCCTGCAGAAAATAAGTTGGTCTTTCAGTTGGTGAAGTGACTTTTCATTTGGCTGTAATATTCCTCTGGGAGGGCTCTGTGAATTCAATAAAACAAAGCTAAAGAAAAACCTCTGCTGTTTGAGGGAATATATAATTAACCCATAGAAATTAGTGCCATCTAGTATATTACTGAGGAAAAAGGATTAAATACCGGTATGAATAAAAATAGTGTCTGTTATTGTTCTCTCTGGGATAAAATTACAAGGACTGTCAATCATCCTGCTTAAGGGTCTAGTTTGTTATTGGCTGGGTTGGGAACAGTGCTTTCTAGCTCCCTATTACATAATGGTCCACAGTTAGATGAATAGTGGGATTTTTTTCCGCCACTTTTCTCAGAAGGGTCGGCCGTGAGGTGCCCACTTACAGAAAAGGCAGTTACGGTTGTCTGGGAGTTGTGTTTGGTGTATGTTAAAATGCAGTTAGAATGATTTTTATACCTTTTAAAGTTCCTTTCTGGATATTGCATACCACTTTGTCTCGATACTAGATGTGTGGAGCCGAGCTAGGAACCGCGGTTCTGGTCCAGGGTCTACCTTTGACTGCGGTGGTGGTTTTAACTAATTAAAAAACATCGATTGCATTTTTCTGCATTAAGTTTCGCACAAACAAAAAGGAATAAAAGCCGTTCCTGCCTTCAAAGGAACTGGTGTATTTGGAGGATTGTCCATGTAAGCAGAATGGTAATGAGTATGGACTGTTGTGTGGTTTGAGGGAAGGACCCCAAACCATCCTTGGTGGGGCACAGTGGGGAGTACCCCCTGGGGGGCTCAGGGGCTCTTTAGGCCTTGAGGCCAGAGGTATAAGTCCGAATACCTAAGTTGTAGGACTCAGGTGTGTTCAGAGGAGTCACCAGTCCACGAGGAGGCCCGGAATAGGGAGGCAGGAGGTGACGCTGTGGGAACAAGCTCTCGGTTTCTCCATGTCCGCTCCTGAAAATGAGGCAGTGCTAACAGAAGACTCCCAAAGAACTGGCTCATTTTCTCGAAAACTGTCACATTGCTGCTATAGGGGAAGAAAAACTGAACTCATTGTCCTTCATCGGTCTTGGGCTCATTGGCTGGCGCCCTATAAATTAGATTGACAAAAGACAGATTAACAGGTGAAGAACACACACAAGCTGATTAACATGCAGTTAGAGTTAACACTCAGAGTCACTGTCAGCAGACATGTGGGAGTACCCAGTGATGAGTGAGAAAGGAAAGGCTAGAATTTGGGGTCTATGTACTTAATTTAGAAGAGGAAGAGGACAGGGAGAGGGTACTTTTGGAAACAGACATGACAGTTTGGAAAGATCACTGGGTCCTTAGGAGAATCAATGGGAGATGTGATCGATTGTGACCAAGTCTGAGTGTGGTGCCCACTTCTGTCCAAGAGGAGAAGGTCAGAGTTGCTCCCTGGGACGGGTTTATGGCAATTGAGTTCTTTTGGGAGGCTTTGCTTTTAGGCAGATATGGGATTTCAGGAACTCAGATGCTGTCAGCTCGGAAGAATGCTTACGCCAAAGTGGTCTATTTTGGGAGTGGGACATTCTGATCTCTTTGCTGCTTCTTGGTCAATTGCATATTAACCTGCCAGCCCACCTGTGTAGGGTGTTGAGGTCTGAGTATTTAGTGTCTGGAGTTTGACGGCATTTTGAGAGGAATGTTCTAATTCAAGGTTGGTATGACTCACCATTGAGTTATCAGACTCTTCCTTCTGTTTCATTTATCAGTTGGTCTTTATCTCTGTGTCTGCCTTGTGCAGGCCTCTGTCTCTTTCTGCCCCGTCTTCATCTGTCCTTCTGAAATTTCTCTCTGCATCCATCTCCTCTGGACAAGTGTTCATTTCCGTTTTCTCTGCCCCTTCCCCAGTTCCCACACACTTGGCCAGACTTGTCCCTGAACATCTCAGGTGCACCTGTGACAGACATGCTTGGTATTTTCAAACACTCGTGTTAGTGTGAAATATGCGTATATAAGCCTATGTGAACACGTTCTTAAGGTTAAACCGCTGTGGATAAGGAATCTCTTCATCTTTCTAATTTCCTGGAAGCAGCGGGGAGAGGTGTAAACAGATTTACTGTGCGAGTGGATTCACTACATTGGATTCTGTGGTTTCAGCCCCATCCCTCCCTTCAATGCTCGGGGGCGGGGGGGGGGCGGGGGGGGGGCGGCCAGCAGGCCCTTGTCTCCCAGTGCTCTTGCTGATGGATTACTCATAGTAGCATGAAATTCAAGGTGTTAGCTGGCTAGGTTCCTTTTTTTTCCTTTTTTCTTTTTGAATAATTACTACATATTGTTGATTGATCTTTATTCTTAAGAGAAAAAGCACGACGAGGAGTCTTTTTGGAGGAAGAACCTTTGCTTTTAGTTGAGATCCACCTTATATGACTTTTGTTGTTAGAGAGTATATGCAAAACATAGCTGCCTTTTTTTATAGTAAATTTTTACTTCCAGTGAGACCTTGGTTGCCAAAAGAAATTATTTCATGTATTAACATTATTAGTTATTTTTGATAATTTATTCTTCCCAGTGGGTGCTTGTCCAAACGTTTTTATGTTTCTTAATGGTAACGGGCTTGCCTACTTCATGAAAAAACAGCAGCTTCTTTACATTTAGCTAGAAACATTTTCTTGGAGGGAAGTCCTAGGCTACCAATTCGCGTGTGCCTCTAGAGTCTAACAAAATCTGGAAATTAAGGCAATCAAAAGTGAGAACTGTCTCTTCTCAGTAACCTTTTTTTCAAGCCTCAACTTAAATGACATTTCCTCAAGAAGCCCGGCGCTGGCCCCTTGGTTCTGGTGGCGCCCGCGTGCCCCCGACCTCCGCTCCCTGCGCCCCCTGGGAAACTCCGTACATCCCGCGTCCAACCCGGGGTCTGGTTTGCTCCTGCTGCTGCCGTCCAGCCTCGTGCCCTGGTCATGTGGTCGTGAAATTAAGGAAGGCGGCTGAGGTAAAAGCCTTAGAACAGTGGCTGACCATAGTAAGTCATCAACCAATAACAGCTTTTATTTATTTTTTTTTTTTAAGATTTTATTTATTTATTTGATACACACAGAGAGAGAGATCACAAGTAGGCAGAGAGGCAGGCAGAGAGAGAGAGAGGAGGAAGCAGGCTCCCTGAGCAGAGAGCAGAGAGCCTGATGCGGGCCTCGATCCCAGGACCCTGAGATCATGACCTGAGCCGAAAGCAGAGGCTTTAACCCACTGAGCCACCCAGGCGCCCAACCAATAACAGCTTTTAGCAAAAGTTAATCAATGTGCTATCTCCTTCCAGAGGAGACCAGTAGTTAAGGTTCATTGGATCTTTCTCCCTCCCTTCTTTGCATTTTTATTTACTCATATTTCTTTTTGTGAATTGTTTATTGCCAAACACATTAAATAAATAGTATTGAATTTGCTATTTTGACAGTACTTTAGACGAATATATATCTTTTTAAAGACTTTTTTTTTTGTTTTTAATTTTAAGTAATCTCTATACCCAGTGTGGGGCTACACCCAACATGGGGCTCCAACTCACAACCTCAAGACCAAGAGTTGCATGCTCTACCAGCTGAGCCAGCCAGGTACCCCCAGATGAATATATTTTTATTTGTGTGTATGTGGGTGGGTGTATATATATAAATGCATATATGTATTCTATACACATACATATGTGTATGTAAAATGTTTTCCCCAACTCTTCTCTAAGAAATTACTGTAAATCCTGGTAGTCACCACTGGCTCTGATGGGTGCTCAGTAAAGGGAAAGGCAGTCCCGGAATAGTCGCCGCTTGATGGGCTGTGCTGAGCCTGGTCTGATGCTTCCCTCTCTGCTTTCTCTTCCCCCAAGTCCATTCACTTCAGGAACTTGGTAGCTCACTGCCCCTGTCACTATACTTACAATCAAAGAGCAGTTAGTTTCCAATGTCACACTTATATTAGAAACAAAACCAATCAACTGCTTTGGCTTTTTTTTTTTTTTTTTTTTTGAAGTAGAGGTTAGAATTCTGATACCATCCCTGGTGAGAATTTTTGGTCTCTTTCCACCACAACCTTGCTCTGAACTGAAACAGAGATAATTCTGTAGCCAGACTTGTCTTACCTCCTCCCCACTCTTTCTTTCCTAGCTTTGTTTCCATTTCAGACAGGTGGGATTTTATTAATTTATACATGCATATCTTTCCTTTTTTTTTTACTTTCAGCCTCTCCTGTTTTCCTTTTTATGCTGTCTCTTTGTATATCAAAAAATCTCCCCTGGTTATGGCTGGAAAACATATAGTTAACATTTGTGACACTAACTATCAAAGAATTTCGGAACTGTAAGTTGAAGTAAAATGAGGCTTAGCTACAGTGTTGTTAGGCCCCACAGCTCTTGAAAGCTCCATGGAAATGTTAAATGGTCTTTCTCTTTAGTTACACATGCTTTCCCTAAACAAATGTAAACTGATAGCTTTCAATGCAGTAACAGTGTATTATCACCTAGCAGCAAAAGAATGGGTATTGAAACCAGGAGTGTTTTATTAAAAAGAAACATATTAAATAGATAATAGAGTTAACAGAAGCCAGGCGTGAAGATACATTCCCAGAGTTTGCTATTACATTATTTCATGTGTTTGTTTTAACCAAAACAGCCCAAACAAGGTTTTGCCTCAAGCACCAGGCTTCAAGAGAAGTAAATATTTCTTATATAATTTCCATTGGTGTTTTGTTTTTGTTTAATGTCTAGTGTTGATGATAGAATGAGTATTGCAAAAGAGATTATTCTCTGCATTGAAACATATGTAATAGCATTTCATTTACATACCGATCATATAGGATTTTGTGGACTAGTTTAGAAAACCCACTTCAGTTTATAACATTGAATATTAGGGAAAACGTATTCTGAGTTGGAAGCTGTCTCATTTGTAAGCCAACAAAGGACTTTCACTTGGAATCATATTGAAATGTGATCCGAAGCATCTAGCTCATTTAGCATAATGAAAGGAGAAAAGCATTTTGCCAGTTAGCTAGGAAGGGTCCTGGTTTTGCTATTGGGGCACCTGGGTGGCTCAGTCCTTAGGCGTCTGTCTTCAGCTCACTCAGGTCATGATCCCAGGGTCCTGGGATTGAGCCCCGTATTGGGCTCCCTGCTCAGCGAAAAGCCTGTTTCTCCATCTCTCACTCCCCCTGCTTGTGTTCCTTCTCTCTCTCTGTCTCTCTCTGTCAAGTAAATAAATAAAATCTTAAAAAAAAAATCAACCTCTTGTCTTTTGGTTAGTGACGGTTGGTGAAGTAAACACCTACTGAGGAGCTTTTGGAGAGTCTTTTGACCTACTTATAAAATATTTTGGAAGGGTTTTAAAAAAATAGTATTCAATTTTTTTTTTTTCCCTAATGCTCTTTTTCCAGGTATTAGTTGTTGGGGGAAGCAGTCTGAAAGACACATTTTCTAGTTAGGAAGCACAAGTAAAGAATTCTCTTTCCAAGAGAATTTCAATTTTATAACCTCCCACATTAATGTTTCAGTGTGTGAAAACGTGTGTCCATGGAATGTAATACGAGAAAGATTTCATTTGTTAGGTATTAATTGTTTTTATGACTGATAGTTTTATAAATGATTGTTTGTTGAAGAATGATTAAAATCACATAGATGTGGCATTCCCACTTTAAATTTTTGTATGAAAGCCAACACATTTGGACAAGGAGTTTATAGTGGCATCTTAAAGTATTTGCGACCATAATTGTAAGTTGGTATTATATGAAATAATCATGCAGTATTTCAAGACTAGTATGCGGTATGTGAATACATACATCAAAATTTGCTAGTTACTTTTTTCCTGTATGAGAAATCAAATTAATTTAAGGCTATTATTTAATGGAATGTAATTGAACATGAGTTACTTTAATTTCCTTGCTACTTGATCAAGATCTTGCTCTTTTTAGCATCATAGAAAACCATTAGTAACTCTTACATAGTGAAAGAAGGTGTTTTACATGATATGGAAAATCTTATTCTTAATCTGAGGAAAGATATCTGTTCCGGTCAATACATTATTATTTTTACAAAGTTATAGCCTGTGAGTTAGAAACATGAAGGGTTGTTTTTTTTTTCATTTTATTTCATTTTTCTTTTTTTTTTCATTTTTTTCATTTCATTTCATTTCATTTGGTATAATTATTAATATAGTCAATGTATTTTACTTAAAAGTAAGTTCTACTAAAGCAAGTAGTGAATGGATTCATGGGCCCTTTTTGCTCACGGCAGCTGATGATTTACTTTCTTTCTGAGGCGCAAATGTTGGTCCTTCTAATGCTCTCCCTGCTGGCTTGTTACTCTTATCCGTGTACGACCATTAAAACTTTCTACAAATGTGATGGAAGAGTGTGTATTTGGGAAGCAAAAGGGTAGGGTTTATCAAATGCGGGTGACAACTTGAAAAGCTGTGTCTCAGATGGGGATGAGAAGTAGGGCCATGCCTAGGTAGGTAGGAAGCCCCGAAGGTGGGGTTTGTGCAGGCGGAAGCAAGCTTTTGTTGATGAAGCAGCTGGAAGATGTTGCAGAACAGCTATGCTTGCCTTTGGGCTTGGAGTTGTCTTCTGAGTAGAATTTTAGAGCCATTCCTTAGTTCTCCCTAAGTATTTGATTACATCTTTTTGGATTGATAAGTTTTCAAAACAGACTTCCTAAATTTATGCCTTCCTGCTGCCTGAAGGTCCAGGTTTTCTCTCGTGACTTCTGTACGTACGTCACCGACCCCCCTCCCATAGTTTAGATGACCAACATAAAAACTGTGGCTGATAATCAGGAAATAATGCAGTATATTTTAAAGTCATGCTCTCAACATTTTGCAGGTGTTTATTTTGAAATTCCTGTGGAAAAATTTTGTATAATGTATTTTTCTGTGTTTTCTCATGTAGTATTAATAATTAGGTAAAAGTGTTACAGGGAAACAAAGAGGGTAATAAAAGCACGAACCATATCACTGGAATTTTAGGAGAATAATTAAAATGTGTTCAGTGGGTATTTACTTTTCTCCCCAAGATATAGGTGATAAGTCAACCTTTACTTGGTCAAGTTTATTAGAATCCTATCTCAAATATTGTAGAGAGTCTTACATGTTTATAGTCCTTTCGGAGAGCCATCTGGAAATATCTGTTAAAGGTGAAAATATACACATTTGATGCCGCAGTCCCACTCCTGATAATCTATCTCCTAGAAATAGAAGCAGTGGTCAGGAAGGTTATGTGTACACAAGTGCATTTCCTGCATCATACTGAATAGAGTCAAAACACTGGAAACAAAATGAAAGACCTTTAGTAGTGGAATGACCAGGTAAATTGTAGCACATTCCTACTCTAGGATATCAAGTAGCTATTAAAAGTAATAGTTTTGGCTGTTACATTGGCTGAGGTTTGGGAGTGGCAGAAGTTTAAGGGAAAAAAAGTGAAGACATGAGACGGATGTAGAGCCAGTTGTTTATGTAAAAGTATATACATGTATGTATATGTGTCTCCATGTGAATCCGTTGAAATTACCTATAAAGCATGTATATAAAAATGTTTAAAATATTAATGGCGGTTATCTTAATTATTGGTATTATAGTAACGATTTTATACTTTTTCCTAATTTTTCTCTATTTGAGGTTTCCCCCACCAAGAACCCTATGTCTATATAATATTAATAAAAATAAAACTTCATGAAATGGGGAACAGAAGAAAAGTGATTTTTAGTATTTGATTTCATGCTTTTAGCATTCTTATGTAAGCCCCAAACCGTTAATGAAATGTGCTACTATCTACATACAAATACATCTCTTAGTTTACAAATGAAAATCCTGTGGCTCTGGGGTAGTAATTTGTATTAATATTATAAAGGTGTTTCTTTTCTGTTACATCTTTGACACATTATTAGTATTAAGTAAAAAGTAAAACATTTCAGAATTGTGAAAGTTTTGTTTAAAAACATGTGGACACCAGGGCGCCTGGGTGGCTCAGTCGTTAAGCATCTGCCTTCAGCTCAGGTCTTGATCCCAGGGTCCTTGGATGAGCCCCGCCTCGGGCTCCCTCCCCAGCAGGAAGCCTGCTTCTCCCTCTCCCTGTGTTCCCTCTCTTGCTGCCTCTCTTTCTGTCAAATAAGTAAGTAAGTAAATAAATAAAATCTTAAAAAAAAAAAACAAAAAACCGTTGACACCAAACTGAAAGCAAAGGGAAAGATTGACAGATATAACCACATGAAAATGAGAACTCCTTATCATCAGCGCTTGCCATAACCAAAATCAAACGAAAAAGTGGGGGAAAAATGGCAACCACAAAGGCATACTATTTTGTATGTACATGTATGATCAAGAGGAAAACTATAAAACAAAATTAAAAAGAGGAAAAACTTCAGTGGGAGATGCATAAAAAACATGAACAGGGAACACCAAAGATAAATGTAAATAGACATAAACATGAAATGTTCAACCACAGTAGTAATGAGTGTAAATTAAAATAGCAGTTATACATTGCTGATAAGAATCGAATAAGGTCTCTGTGGACAACAAATATGCATACCTGTCACCCAGTAATTCCACTCCTAGGGATTAATCATGATTTAGCTAGTTAGAAACATCTTTATTTATTTTTTTTTTAAAGATTTTATTTATTTATTTCACAGAGGGAGAGAGATCACGAGGAGGCAGAGAGGCAGGCAGAGGGGGGGGGGGAAGCAGGCTCCCCGCTGAGCAGAGAGCCCGATGCGGGCCTCGATCCCAGGACCCTGAGATCATGACCTGAGCCGAAAGCAGAGGCATTAACCCACTGAGCCATCCAGGCGCCCTAGAAACATCTTTAAAAAAATATATGTACAGTGATGTTTATCATGCACCTTTGTTTATAGTGGTGAGGAATAAGGGGAAAATTAGAAATGCGTAACAGTAAGAGGATAGTTAAATTATGATATGGCTATACACTGAGTCCTGTTAACAATAATCATGATGTACCTGTATTTATATGGGAAAAGGGTTAAAATTAACTTGCAAAATAGTACATATATGTTTGCCATTTTTGCAAAAAATATATAGTATTGCATGGGAAAAAGTCTGGAGGAATATATATCAAAACATAGTAATATCCCTGGCTGATGGAGTGAGTGATTTTTATTTTCTTCTCTTTGCATTTTTTTTTAGCAGTCTGATAAAAACCTCAAACCCTTAATGAAATATGGTGCCTACATACCAACACAGTTCTCAGTTTACAAATCTAATATGCAGAATGTTCACTTTCTAACAATGAACATGTATTATTTTATAATTAGAAAGAAAGTGACTTTGTTCATTTGGTATGTTAAAAAAAAAAACGCCAAACAGAAAACCACATGGAAAATACACACAAAGCATTTCTTCAAAGTGAAAAGGGAAGAGGAAGTTCAAAGTAGTGAGCATTTAGTAAGCACCGGTTGTGTACCAGCTCCTTGCATACGTTATATCAGTTAAGTGTTCCTTTATTTACTAATTTTTAAGCAAATCAATATTAAACACCTACTATTCTGACCTTTTCTTAAAAAAATGTTTTAAAGATTTTATTTATTTGAGAGAGACACCGTGAGAAAGGGAACACAAGCAGGGGGAGTGGGAGAGGAAGAAAAGCAGGCTTTCTGCTGGGCAGGGAGCCCAATGCAGAGATCATGACCTGAGCCAAAGGCAGACGCTTAACGCTTAACTGAGCCACCGAGGTGCCCCATTCAGACCTTTTCTGAAAAGGATATACCCTTGAGATCACACAGGTGGTTAATTGGAAAGTCAAGGATTTAAGTCCAGCGAGAATTGCCAGGATCCTCTCAAGGTACCACAGACAGGAAGCTCTGAGAGTTGATCTACCAGTAGTGACCACATTGTTGGTAGGACGAGGAGAATATACATCCTCATTCCAGGCTGATCCCAGAATTTGGGGGGTTACCGACTGCTTCCCCTTTCTCCTTATTCTGGGCCAACATATTTTGGATGTTGCAGGATTGCACATGGGCTGCACGGCTTGTCCCAGATCCACCGAGATGTGCGCCTCCCCTCTGAGTCCAGGCTCACAGATTCCTATTTCGGTCAGGTGGTCAGATTTTATGGGGACAGTTTGTATTTAGATGTTCTCACCATTGGCTTTTAGCCATTTCCCACCTCCCTGTGTCCAGATACACTCTGTTAATGTAGTTTCTCCACTTCCTGGCTGGGGCCTGCAAATTTCTAAGCCATTTGAGCGGTCATCAGGCTAAAGGATCCTTTTACATGACTTCACGTCTTGTCAAATGAGCTTTTAATCTAACTCAGGAGTGTGCTTCCCACAGACAAGCTGCGGTGTGCCCTGCATATGAAAGGACAAAGCTGAGCACCGAACACAAGGGTCCTTAATTATGGGCAGAATGTTTTTAGTCGTGTCTCCCGGCATCCTCGCCAGTATCAAATTGAGGTTGCCTTCTGGAAACCTCTCTGCACAACATTTCAGAAATCCTCTTAAGCGTTCAGCGGAATCTCACTGAAATGGTCCACCCGACCAGAGGAAAAAATGCTTCTGATCTTACAAAAGGCTCTGGGTTCTTTGGATTATACTTAGGAAAGGGGAGAAGGATGGGGTTTTGGAGTGTGGGAAGACAGGAGAGAGAACTGCTGGACGAATGTAGTCTGAGAGGAGAATACAGATACCTGGATTAAACTATTGTAAACTGTTTTTAAAAATGAAAATGCAGGGGAGGAGCAGAGGGGAGAGTGTAGGAAAGAAGGAACGTCCAACACCGAGTGTAGAGACTAGATAGCGAGCTTTTCCTTTTTGCTTCCTGCCATGTGAGTGGTGGGTCCTTACTTGAGCTGCCCTCTTGTTATCCTCAGGCCCAGCTTTCCAGAGCTGGGATCACAGTAAACTGTCAAAGCTGCCGTTTCTCCTGGGTAAGGAGCTCTCACGAGCTGGGAGAGCCATTTTGGCCCCTGAATGTCACAGGATTCTTTCCACATCCCATTCTCTTTACTAATTTCCCCCCGTGTTTGCTTATGTTTTCCCTCCTATGGGTAGTTTTGTTATTTCCAACCTCTTTCCTCTGGTCCTCGACCCTAGAATCCGTGTCTTGTGTCTGTAACTCCCTGCTCTGAAACACTGAAAATTATATATTTACTTTGTTTTTTATTTTTAAAAAAAGATTTATTTATTTTAGACAGAGCATGCCTGCGTGTGGGGGGAGGGGCGAAGGGTGGGGAAGAGGGAGAACCTTCAAGCCCACTCCCTGTAGAGGTCGGAGTCTGATGGGGGGCTGGATTCCAGGACCCCGAGAGCATGACCCAACAGAAATCGAGAGTAGGCAGCTTAACTGAGCCACCCAGGCACCGCTGGAAATAGTAGGTTCACTTACTGATTGATTGATTCACACAGCATTTATTGGGCACCTACTATGTTTACTAGGTATCCGGGAAGGGGAAGAATGTCAGCAAACAGCAAGGTTCTTGCCCTGGAGGAGCCTATGGTTTAATTTAAAGGCACACAAGCACCTACACAGCACGGTTGAGACAAGGTGGGAAGGTGCTACAGAACACAAGGGGCAGTGGGCTGACCTCCTGCAAGCCCAAAGGGAGCAGCGGGGAGAGGGAAAGACCCAGGGGCTTGAGGGCTTTCTGGGAGCCTTGAGCTTCGGTCCAGTGGTGACCTCATTACCCTGATGGTAGGATTTCCAGTGTCTGGCAGGGAATCCCTTTGCTGTCTAGGCACATGGCTTTTCTCCTTCTTCCTCTATGTTGTCAGCCTTGCTCTTGCATTTGTAAGAAATGCTGCCTCCATCATCTGCTCCCTCTTCCCTTTAGAACTCAGTTTAAAATGGCCCCCTTCTTGAAGCCTTCTTGATTGGCCCCACCTTGGGGACAGGGGCTTTGTGGCCTGATTTCAGGACACGTGATGTTTCCTGTCTTTGTTCCCACATATTAAAAACATTCATACATTTCAGTATAGCCCAACATACACAGGTCTGAACAATAAGATGAGGGGTGCCGGGCCAGCTCAATCATTAGAGCATGCGATTCTTGATCTCGGGGTTGAAGGTTCAAGCCCCATGTTGGGCATGGAGCTTATTTTATTTTTATTATTTTTTTAAAGATTTATTTTTTTTGAGAGAGAGAGAATGCCCGAGAGGGGTGAGGGACAGAGGGAGAAGAGAGGGGGGAGGCAGACTCCCCGCTGAGCACAGCACAGGAAGTGGCTAGATCTCACGAGACCTTGAGATCACTACCTGAGCCAAAAACAAGAGTCTGACACTTAACCAGCTGAGCCACCCAGGTGCCCCTGGAACCTACTTTAAAAAAATAAAAAACCAAAAAAAACCAGCAAAACAAGATGAATTGGAGGATAAATACATATCTTTCCTGGGAAAGTTCCATCTGATTAATTTTGGTTGCTTGCAGATAAATGATTTTGTCATGTTGTGGTTTGCAACTGTAAGGATAAAAAAGAAAGGTCTAAGTTGAAACACAAGTCTTGAACAATGTAGATTGACTGGGGTGCTGTTCAGGTTCCATGACATATTTTTCGCTTTATTGTTTTTATAATTTTTTGCCCCCTGCCCCTTTACATTTTTTCCTTTAAAAACATCTTGCAAATTTTCTTGGGTTCTAGAGGCTCTCTAGTGTATTTAAGTATTGGTTGTTGTCAGGAGATGGCAGAAGTACAGATTATTAAAGCAGAATGTAAAGATTTGCGTCATTTGAAATTAATATTGAGATTCTTAGAAATTATTAGCAAGATGAATCAATTTCTAATTCTTATGTTTTAGGAACAGGTCCTTTGTGCAAAATGAGACAGGCATGTACTTGGTATGTGTTTAATGGGATCCTGTGAGTCCTAAAGTACATAGATCACCTAGATTCTTTTCTCTTGTCCACCTTCCTACTAGCCTTTTAAAAGAAAGTAAATTCAGGGCGCCTGGGTGGCTCAGTGGGTTAAAGCCTCTGCTTTCGGCTCAGGTCATGATCTCAGCGTCCTGGGATCGAGGCCTGCATTGGGCTCTCTGCTCAGCAGGGAGCCTGCTTCCTCCTCTCCCTGTCTCTCTGCCTGCCTCTCTGCCTACTTGTAATCTCTCTCTCTGTGTCAAATAAATAAATAAAATCTTTAAAAAGAAAAAAAAAGAAAAAAAAAGAAAGTAAATTCAGTATGCCGATAAACATGTGTTAAACTCTGATCATGGGCCCGGCATTGTAGCAAGGAGTAAGTGCTGGGGATATAGGAATAAGTTAGGATGGCGTTCATGCCTCCAGGAACTCATTCCAGCAAAGCAGAAAGTCATGGAAACAGTCATCAAAGCTTGCATGGTGCGTGAAGGACGCAATGTCTGTACTTTGCAACTAGGAGGGACAGTTTTGCTATGGGTGGGGGTATGTGGGTGGGGAGGGAAAGCTCCCTAAGACTTGTGACATTAAGCCACACTAAAGATAACCAAACTCTACCACAGCCTTATCACCGTGAAGACAGCCTCTAAAAGAGATCCCCAATAGATCTGTCCTTTATGGTTATTAAACGAAAGTCTCTTGCCCAGCTAGTCCTCATGGTAATTGAATCGTTTGTAACATGTATTATGAGTATAGTGGTCACTGTATGCTTAGGAACAGAAAAAAATAATCCCTGACGCCCAATTAAAGCTATATTTTTCAAATCAAATTCAGCTGTTAGAACCAGAAGGAGCCAGGACCCATACAGTCTAACCAGCTCCTGAGCTGAAGACACAGGGCGCTAGTTTGATCAACAGGCTGACTGCAGATCTCTTGGCTTCCTTTTGGGGCCCAATCCACAGTGCTGAGCCACCACAGGCCACTTGTACAGGCCTGGAAATCTGCTAAGGGGCATTCTGGAGCTCTTCCCAAGAGGACAGGAAAAGCTATGGGTTTTGTTGTGGGATTAAATGTAATCTGGTGAGGGGATTCGACATTTCTGAACTCAGTTTTCTCTTCTTTAAAAGGGATATAAAAAATTCTTATCGAATGGACTCGTTCTGCAGACTTGATGAGATAATGTGTAAAATGCCTGGGATGTTACAGGGGTTAGGATAGCGGCTTAGAGTTAATTAAAAAGGAGGACATCCTCATTCTCATTCCTGTGGGATCTTTGGCCATATATCAACTATATAATCCCAGTGGGTTGATGAGATAGAAGAGATTTGGTAAAAATCTAGTCAAAGAAGCTTCTTGTTTAAGTTTTATTGTTGGTGTTGTTGTGTTTAAACAGGTAACGGAATTTCTTCTAGTTGTGGTTCTTGAATTTGAGTTATTTTCCACGGCCTCACTATAGTTTGACCTTTTGGTACTTTAAACCAACTCTCCTACCTACTTTTCTTTTTATTGTGTTTGTGTCACTTTAACATGTATTTTTCTAAAAAAGTTCTCAGATTCCTGTGTATATGTGAAACATTAATGTACCTTGGTCCATTTCTCCACCAGTGCCTTTGATTCAAGTGTTAAAGTTGGTATTATGTTGCAAAGCGTTGCAATTCTTTCCAAGAATAAATCTCTTCTATTGCAGTTTATGTCACATTCAACACTTTGAGGTTGTTTTTTTTTTTTTTAATAACTGTTACATTTTCTAATTGGCAATATTTTTCTAAAATGATTTATACTGTGGCATGACATTTTGATGCCGCCTAAAGTAGAGCAAACCCTTGAAAGTCTAATTTTGAAAAGATCAACAGAAGAAGTGTATGGAAAACCATTTCCCTCTGCGGTGAGTAAAGCATTTTTGCATTTTATTCATAGCCGGTTCCTTAGAAAAAATTACATTTCTCTTTTCCTGTCTGTATTTCTGGCGCTACATATTTCTGTAGTGGTGACCTCACTAGGACTGTAGCCCAAAAAACTAGGTAGATCTCATTGGCAAGTCCATACTGGATCTGAAATTTCACATGATTGCACCCATTTTAAAAATTACATTACTAACAATATTGCCATTTACTCTCTCTCTCTCATCCCATGCCTGGGCTTTTAAGCTTTTCAGATGGACAGGACAGCCATGCTAACCTGCCTTTCTGAGCCACGTGTGATAGAGAACACATACCCCCAATTCAAGCTGTGTCATCATGTCTTTTGTTTTCTTTGGTGGGCACATTCTTTTAGATGACACTGATGTTAAGAACAAGAGCAAGGATGATTCCGTTCTAGAGACCTGCTGTGCAACATTGCGCCCATACGAACAAGACCATGTTGTACATTTAAAAATGTGTTGGGGCGCCTGGGTGGCTCAGTGGGTTAAAGCTTCTGCCTTCAGCTCGGGTCATGATCTCGGGGTCCTGGGATGGAGCCTTCTTCCTCCTCTCTGTCAAATAAATAAATGAAATCTTAAAAAAAAATGTGTTGCAGGTAGCTCTTGTGTCAAGTAGTTCATACCACTTTTTTCTGAAAAGAAAAAGAATAAAGACCCTTCACATTTACCACTGTGGAATCTAAATTTGTTTTAGGTTTGCTTTTTGGAGTTTGTTTTTGTTTTTTGCTTTTAGGGGGTCAAAATAGTGTTTCTTTCAATGACACCCTTTGTTTTGGGGTGTGGAAATTAAAGGCATCCTGTTAGAGATCCTTCAGGTGAAGAGAAAAATCTGAAATTGCTCTTGGAGGAGTTGTTATAAATCCACAAAAGGAAAAAATAAAATAAAACTTACATTCCTTGAAAAGGAAAATATTAAGTCTCTTGAAATTTGGAGGTATTGACAGAAGACTGGCTCTTTGTTCCTAAGAATCACTCATTTCCCTAAGTGATTTGGGATTATTCCCAGGAATTCTACTTGGCTGTTGAAGGGATTTTCGGAGGGCAGGAAGCACTGCTTGGCCAACAGCCTTGTCTCCACCAATAGGCTGTGATAGGGTTCCTGTTTATGAGAGTGTCTTATTCCATTTGAGGACCTAACTTCAAGCAACTAACAGATGTTTGATGTGTCTATCATAGTCTTAGGTATTGGGACAGATACAAAATAAACCATGGCCGGGACCCAAGGTGTACATTAATCACTGAACACTGTTCTTGGTACAATTGGGAACCAGAGGATACTTAAGCAGGCTCAGGGAGTATAAAATCTAATTGGCAAATCAATCAGGGCCCTGTTTTTTAGATTGATTTTGCAAGTGACAGAAAATAACTCTGGCTTGGTTAATCAAGAAGGGAACTTACTGACCCATGTATACAAAAATTCAGATGCAGTCCAGTCTAGAGACTCATAGTTAAGTTCACCACTACCTGGTTCTTTCTGTTTTTCTTGGCTCTGCTTTGTGTTGGCTTTGTCTTCATTCTATGGCAGCAAGACGGACCCAGCTCTGGTTTCGTCGTTGAGTCCAGCAGGAAAATGTCTCTTCTGCTAATGGTTGGAATAAAAGTCTTAGACATATTGGGTCATGTGTTTGTTCCTAAAGCAATGGAAAGTGCTTATTTTTTATGAAAGGCACAGTGGACATGTTCCATGTCTGGATTTGGGCTCGGGATCAGAGAGGGGCTGGTGCCCCAGGTAGGAGCACAGGATACTGTCACCAAAAGGAGCTGAACAGATGCCGAGCAGCAAGAGCAACAGGTGTGTCCATCACAAGAAGACAGGACCAATCCAAGAGAAAAAAAAAAATCACCCTTAAGTGATTGGTAATTATGTAATTATTTCACTGAATGAGCTGTTGGAGTCGAGAGGACCTAAGTGAGGGCTGGAGTGGTTGGGGCATTAAAGCTTCATAGAGCAGATGGATGTGAACTTGGTCCTTAAGGACAAGTATGATTCTCAGTTTGATTTTCCCAAGATGCTAATGAGGCTGATGGCAGTGATGCTAATGTTGTCCGAATTGATGGTGTCCATTCCTTTGTTGGTCTCTCGTGGAAGAAGGATCCGACAATTACATAAGAGATGGAGCCCTTAGGGGCACCTGGGTGGCTCAGTGGGTTCGGCTCAGGTCATGATCTCAGGGTCCTGGGATCGAGCCCCGCATCGGGCTCTCTGCTCAGCGGGGAGCCTGCTTCCTCCTTTCTCTCTGCCTGCCTCTCTGCCTACTTGTGATCTGATCTCTCTCTCTCCGTGTGTCAAATAAATAAATAAAATCTTTAAAAAAAGAGAGAGAGAGAGAGAGAGAGAGAGAGATGGAGCCCTTAGCCTGATATGGGAACCAAAAAACTAAACTTTGTGCCTGAACCAGTCATGGAGGTAGTGAAACTCTGGGGAGTGGTTCAACAACATTAAAAAAAAAAAAAAGGTGACTCTCAGTATAGACACGTTAGAATATTTTCTAGCAATGTAATCATGTTTGCATTTTAATAGTTACCGAACACCTACTTGTTAAAATATTTTGAAGAATTCCTAAATGAGAAAAACTAGGCTCCAGCCTAGTAACTAGGCTTACTGTATGAGCTCAGCCATCTGCAAACTACTTGGAACCTAAAAGTCTAGAAGGAAATACATCAAAACGATACATGGTTGCCTCTGTTCTCTAGGCTTACCTGTCTTTTCAAAACAAATAAAAAAGACCACACGGCTGTGAACCGGCTAAATCAAGGGACAGCGTTTGAAAGCTGGGGCATCAGGCTTTTCAGGGGCGGCACCCGAGTCACCACAGTTCTGAGAGTCACGGCAGCCGTGGCAGACCGTGGTCTCGGCCCCTCCGAAGGCTTCAGCCCAGAAGACACCGCCCACGTCTGTAGGCACAGGAACAGTGATAACAGAACTTTGTAGTACCTGCACACTTATTTTTAATTCCAGTCTAATTCCAGTGCCAAATTCGTTTCAGGTGTACAATATAGTGATTCACTTCCAAATATTATTCTGTGCTCATCAAGAGAAGTGGGCCCTTAATCCCCTTCACCTGTTTTACCCATATTCCACCCCCCACCCCCGCCGCTGCCACTTCCCTTCTGGCAACCATCTGTTTGTTCTCTATAGTTAAGAATCTGTTCTTCGGTTTGTCTCTTTTTTTCCCCCCTTTGCGTGTTTGTTTTGTTTTCTTAAATTCCACATATGAGTGAAATCATATGGTATTTGTCTTTCTCTGACTGGCTTATTTCACTTAGCCTTTTACTCTCTAGATCCAACCATGTCATTGCAAAGGACAAGAGTTCATTTTTTTTCATAACCGAGTAATATTCCATTGTATATATACATCATGTTTTTTTTATCGATTCATCAATCGGTGGATAGTTAGGCTGCTTCCATAATTTGGCTATTTCAAATAATGCTGCAACAAACGTAGGAGTGTACGTATCCCTTCAAATTCGTGTTTTCATATTCTTTGGGTAAGTATCCAGTAGTGCTGCTCATCGGTCTAAAGACTCATCTCTCCTTAAACATCTATGGAACCCTGCCTCCTTGGTGTTAGGCCAAATCATACTTTGCCATTACTCCAGGACCTCCACCAGCTTATCCTCGTGCACCTCATCTCCTGCCACCTCCGGAGGTACTGTTTCCTTGGTCCATGCATTTCTTTCTCCCGTATTTCCTTGGGCAGAGCTGCAGTCCTGCTCTTTGCCTTTAACTTGAAATTTCACAGGCAAACCTTTTGTAGTTTTCAAAGCACTCTACATAACCCATCTGATACCTTGTGCTATAGCTGGAGTATTATAATCCCTATTTCAGGGGTGCCTGGGTGGCTCAGTGGGTTAAAGCCTCTGCCTTCGAATCAGGTCGTGATCTCAGGGTCCTGGGATCAAGCGTCGTATCGGGCTCTGCTCAGCAGGGAGACTGCTTCCTCCTCTCTCTCTGCCTGCCTCTCTGCCTACTTGTGATCTCTCTCTCTGTGTCAAATAAATAAATAAGATCTTTAAAAAAAATCCCTATTTCAAAGTGTGATGAGAGGCTCAGAGGGTTTATCCTGCCTGGAATTACATAACCAGGTCTCGGGGCTCCAGATCCAGGTGCCTCCCTATGGTGCCTCTTGCTGCAAAATTTTAGGAGTGCTTAACCCTCACCAGCAGTAGGACCAGACCCCCTTTGGGAATTACAGGGTTGACCATTCGTCCATCTCTTTAAAACTTATCTTTCTTTGAAGACTCTGCTTCTCAAAGACAACTAAACTAGTACTGTTCAGTCTAGTTAACCACCTACCCTCCCACCGCCTTCTTTAAATTTCTGAAATCACTAGCCCATGTCTGGAACGCTTTCCCAGGTAGGATTGTTAATGGAATCCGCCAGTTTGTAATTCATCATCCTTTGATTTGAATCATTTGTCCACTATTCAATATCTCTGTGTCTACCTTTTTCCCCTCTCCGTACACTGTAAGTTCTTGGAAAGTAAGAACCATGTTTCCATTTTCTTAGTAGTTGATTTTTCTCCTAGGGGGGAATGTTCAAATAAGTGCTGAGTGACTGACCGACCGACCGACCTTGAGGAAATAAAATAATTCATCCTCCAGGAACATTTTCATAGCATTTCTGGAAATGATTATGAGGTTAAATTTTCCTGAAAAATTTACTGAAACATCTGTTTTCCAAAATGAAATTGGAAATCTGAATGGCCTTGGGCATCTGTACCCAGCAGAAAGTCATTTGCCATTCTGGAACCACTCGCCAGGGTTTCCTTTCTTCTGCCTTATTAAACCCATGCCCCGTAGCAAGCAAAGATGCTGCCGTGCTCACCCAAAACCCACCCTTTACAAAATCCGTGGTCACTGCCCAGGGTACATCTGTTCCTTCTTGGCATCAGTATGACCTACAGCTTGTCTGGTACTCAGACTGCAGACCTTCACCGAAGTCTCCACCCACTTCCAGGGTGCCGGATTGCTAACGCAAATAAGGAAGTCTCAGCAGGATTCTGCAAGCCCACCGAGGAGGTGTCCACCCTGGCTGCAGATTTAGCCCCCGCAGCACTTTAACCGCCAGGTTCCAAGCAGCTTCGGGGCAGGAACTGTCTTCCTCCTTTGTTTGTCTCATGCCCTGTGTGTCTGCTGAGTCGAGGCGGTGAGAGACCAGTGAAGATGGGTGGATGGAACCTGTTAGCCTGCCCAAGCTCACAGTTCACTTCCCCAGTGAAACTGGCCTGTGCAGAAACGAAAGGAATTAGAAGTTGGAGAGTAAATTTTTTTCATCGTCGTGGCTCAGAGTCTCAGGGACCCCCTCAATGTGCCTTGCTGGGGAGGACAGGGTAGGAAGTAGCTCTGCTTTGCAGAACATAATCTGTCTGCCTTCGTTTCCTACCTCCTCTCCCCCATATCTGAGGCAGGAGGGGAGGCCTTTCCTCCTTTTCCATTCATTCTTCCTTATCTGTTCTTTACAATTTATTTTCCTTCTCAGAGCTGTCCTTGGAGTGGCTCTGAACTTAACTGACTGTATGATTCCTACCCTCAGGGATGGGCCTTTCTCATAAACATTTCAAAGACCCTCAGTATTGATACAGAACAAAGGAGTCGCATTTTTAACCAAGAATTATTTGTATGTTGTTTGTAGAACATATCATTTTCCATTCTCTGTGTTGCATATACTAAGTACCACCTGAGTTATGAGACTAAATTTATCACCCAGTGGAAGACTTGTTCAGTTTTTAGTTTTAATGCATATTTGATGATCTCAAAAGCAAATGTAACCTTCAGCTCATTAAATAATATGCTTGATGACTTTCGCCATAGATGTTTAAACTAATTTGCACTATTTCTTACATGAACTATAACCACAGTGTTGGTAACTCTGAAGACATTGCTTTGCAAAAGGAATCACCCCACAGAATACCATAATTCAGTGGTCTTTAAGACTAAAGTGCATGGTTAAAAATGGTCCTGTGTGGGCGCCTGGGTGGCTCAGTGGGTTAAAGCCTCTGCTTTAGGCTCAGGTCATGATCTCAGGGCCCTGGGATCGAGGCCCGCATCAGGCTCCCTGCTCAGTGGGGAGCCTGCTTCCCCCTCTCTCTCTCTCTGCCTGCCTCTCTGCCTCCTTGTGATCTCTCTCCCTCTGTGAAATAAATAAATAAAAATGATACCATCTTTTAAAAAAGAAAAAAAAAAAGAAAAAGAAATGGTCCTGTGTGTAGGTTAGAAACTTGTTTATGAATATTAAGTGGTCACTCAACCCATATGGAGCACTATCTGAGTTGGGGTTCAATTATCAAACACAGAAGCTACTGAAGCTGGTACAGATAATAAGGAATTAAATGTCTTCGTGGGTGTTGATAGTGACTCAGAGAATCTTTCTCAATGCTGAAGAGGCAGCCTTAGGTTGCGCTGGAGGGTAGGACTGATTTTACATTTGGTGGCTACTGGCAAGGAAGTTTGAGAAACGTAATTTATTTTATTTTATTTTATTTTATTTTATTGCATTTCACTTCATTTTTATTCATTCATTTATAAATATGGAATGCTTCACGAATTTGCATGTCATCCTTGTGCAGGGGCCATGCTAATTTCTATACCTCAGCAGTACAGAATGCCCACAGGAAGGAGGCACAGCTGGGGAATGAGTAGTCCCCAGCCACGCCTGTGGCTCCTGGGGTGGCTGTTCTGCTGGCCTGGGGAGGGGAGAGGCACTAAACTCGGGGCACAAGGAGCAGTCCCAACCATCGTGATGAGGCTGGAAAGGACAGGTACACAATGCTTAGAGGTAAACAATAAGTGGACTTCATCCAATCCAGAGATGCAGATGGGTGCTAGAAAGTCCTCTGGAGGAAAAAGCATGTAAGCTGAGGGTGGAGGTGAGTTTGCCAGGGGAAGCAGGAAGTGGAGTGAGAAAGAGAACCCCAGACAGAGAAGTCTGAGTGAGGTCTGAGGCTCATTGGAACAAGGAGAGAAGGCCAGTGTGAGGGAGTTTTGAAAATAGATCACTTCTAAAAACTGTAGAGATTGGTTCATGTGTCCAGTTCTGTTAACAGCTAGACCATGCCTGGAAAACTTCATTTAAAATAAAGAATGAATTTATTACTGTTATATTAGTGGACATACCATGATATACCATGAGTTATGCTTACATGAGAGACTGTATTTTTGAGGCCAGAAATCCATATTATTAACCAAATCTAGCTAAAATATGAGCTCACATTTATATAGTGATGGGCAGGCTACTCCGAAATATGCCACTTTTGCATCTGATTTTGAATCAAAATTACTTAAGAGACAGCCCCTGCAAGAAGGACACTCTGCCCCTCTTCGGCCCCTCTGAAAGCAGCAAATGAGTTCCCCATGGGAAGGGTATCCTTCCTGCACTGGAGGGTAGAAGGAGAAGGCATCCTTATGGCCAAAGATGGGGAATTCAGGGCCAAGAAGGCTGTATAAACAAACTGATAGGGTGCCTGGGTGGCTCAGTGGGTTAAAGCCTCTGGCTTCGGCTCAGGTCATGATCCCAGGGTCCTGGGATCGAGGCCCGCATCGGGCTCTCTGCTCAGCGGGGAGCCTGCCTCCTCCTCTCTCTCTGCCTACTTGTGATCTTTCTCTCTCTCAAATAAAAATAAAAATCTTTAAAAAAAATGATACTTCTTCATTAATTTATTATCTCAAGACCAAGACCTATTGTCAAATCTTCACAAATAATCATTTCTCTGTCGAAAAGGTGTGAAAGCGGGCGCCTGGGTGGCTCAGTGGGTTAAAGCCTCTGCTTTCGGCTCAGGTCATGATCTCAGGGTCCTGGGATCGAGGCCCGCATCGGGCTCTCTGCTCAGCGGGGAGCCTGCCTCCTCCTCTCTCTCTGCCTACTTGTGATCTTTCTCTCTCTCAAATAAAAATAAAAATCTTTAAAAAAAATGATACTTCTTCATTAATTTATTATCTCAAGACCAAGACCTATTGTCAAATCTTCACAAATAATCATTTCTCTGTCGAAAAGGTGTGAAAGTGGGCGCCTGGGTGGCTCAGTGGGTTAAAGCCTCTGCTTTCGGCTCAGGTCATGATCTCAGGGTCCTGGGATCGAGGCCCGCATCGGGCTCTCTGCTCAGCGGGGAGCCTGCTTCCCCCTCTCTCTCTGCCTGCCTCTCTGCCTCCTTGTGATCTCTCTCCCTCTGTGAAATAAATAAATAAAATCTTTAAAACAAAACAAAACAAAACAAAACAAAAAACAAAAAATAAAATAAAAGGTGTGAAAGCTGCCTGCTTTGGTCCCTTCTTTGAGTCTCATATTTCTGTGAGCTCCCATATGTATGAAATTACATTTGGTTTTCTCCTGTTAATCTGTCAATTTAATTATTGGGCCAGCCAAAGAACCTAAAGGGGAAGAGCAAAAAGTTTCCTCCCCTACAGTAGTGCATCCTGATATTGCATGGTGAGGTATGCAGGGCACATGTTCCGGTTTCCATTTTATAGTTGGGGAAACTGAGGCTAAAAAAAGAGTAAGTGACTTGGCAGTGGAACAGTTCCACCCATGAATAAAACCCTCCGATGGCTCTTCAGGTCATTTGTCACCTGAGTAGTCCCCGAGCGAGTGAGGCACAGGGCAGACCGCTTTGGATGGGGAAAAGGTTTGGGACACCATTTGGTAGCAGGTTAGTTGACAAATGTTTATTGAGCCAAATCCCATGGATATGTTCTGGGGTAAAAAATGAGCCTCTGTGTCCACGGAGTTTATAGACTAATAAGGGTGGGGGATGAAAAGGAACAGATAACAAGTAACCAGGCTGCGGGTGCCCCTGCTGATCTGCGGCAGATACAGGGTGACCAGGTTGTGAATGGTGGTAGCATTCAAGAAACAGAAAAGACCTACAGCTGGTGGTGATTTGCTGGAGAAATCACTCGACTCCAGCGTTTTGTCTAGGGCCCCTCTTCCTTCCTGCACCGTACCAGTGACCTAGGGGTCTGTGGTGGTCACATTTCATTCCTCCTACCGAGTTAATTTATTCTGCTGCATAGTGGTGGACCCTGTCCCTGGGATGGCACTTGGGTACGTATTTCTACCCCAGAGGCAAGCAGGTCAGTGTGTTCAGGTTAAGCCTTGGCTCCCACGTACATTCTTTATGTCCCATTCCCATGCTTTCGGACTACGTGCTGGGTCCCCTTCCAGCCACATTATCAGCTCCTGGAGGACAAGGGGCAGGTTTCCTTCTAGCTCCGTGGCCAGGCGCGGTGCCCTGTACCAGACACGACACGGCACTCACGTAGAAAGGAAATGTCAGTTGGGTGTGTGTTTGGGCTCAGGGTGTGCTCTTATCTTTCAACAAGGACTCCTGTCACTCTGCCCCTCTTCTGTGGACGATGATTCATTTGATAGCCAACTTAATGTTTTAGTAATGGGAACTTCATAAAGAGATTTTTTTTTAAAAATAAAACAATTAGAGCCCAAGAAGGAAGAAACTTAGAGACATTATTATAGACCCATCTGATAGTGAAATACGGGAAAATGTTAAATTATTCATAAGTTGCTTGATAGCTGCTGAATAAATGCATGATGGGACATTTAAAATTTGGCAATGGAGTCCAGAGACTCCATTAAACAAATGCATGCCCAGTTGTACATCTGCAAGAATTTCTGGAGAAATTCTTATTCTGAAAAATTGAGTGACATATAGCTAAACTCCAATTAGGACTATGAATGGAAATATATTCCAGTGCCTAGAATATTTTTATAGGGGTCTTCTGACTTGTAACAATGAGATTTTGAGGAAGTTAGATGATTAACTCTTCACAGCCAGATATTTGTATCCAGAATGTGCTTACTGCTCCCAAGCAAATGTCTTTGGGCTATGTTCTGAGGATCGCAAACATCTCTGTGCTTTTTTATTTCAGGAATAGCCTTTATTGGCCAAATTGATCCCCCAAAGACATTGTGGTCTGGCAAAGCCACTTCTTGCCTGTTAGGCTTGGGGTATGTTTTAAATAGTTACATTCAATTATATTTGTTGCCTTGAGGCATGTGAAGAAAATGCGCTTATTGGAAACCACAAGAGCGAGGGTTTTTTTTTTTTAATACTTGATTGTGGTTAATCAGTTTTCTGTTCTTCCTGGACATGAGCTACATAAAAAAAATGTTTCAGGGTCCCCTCCCAGAAAAGTCAGAGATATTAGAAATGACAGGACATTTGACAAAATATTTGACAGAGTCAAATATTAATGAATGTTTTTCAGACTGATGGAAAATACTCAGAAGAGGCAGAAAACTCATTGTCTGGAACAAGTGGTTAAAGATTTTCAAAGACACTCATAAAAATTTGAATAAGTGGAATAATGAGAAGAAGCTGGTCCATGGAAGAAATTTCCTTGACGTTACTTTTCCTCTTCTTTGATATAGTAGTAACCTGAGGGCCAGGGAATGCTGGCTAACAGAGTATTAACAGAATATATTAGGCAGATTTGTCCCCCATTTTAAAGGAGTGCTAGTTTTTTTGTCTGAATATTTTCTATACATAATAACTCATTTAGTACCTTTTTTTTTTCCTTCTAGTGTATTGTAAGATACAGTTTTGCAGAAAGAGAGAGAGAAAACTAGACCTATAAACACACTGAATGATCTGTTAAATGACCTCCAGAGGCCCAGGGACTGGAAGGAAGATCAGTCAGGGCTGGAATAACCCAGGAGGGCTCAGAGGAGGGAAGAGATCCCATCTGAACAGCCTTCTGGGGTGGGTCAACATCTGATAGGACTCAGGAGCGTTTTTAGATAAGAGTGGTTCACAAGAGAGGAAAGATATGGCTGAGATGTTCTCCTTGATATTTTATTTTTATCTTCTAAATGCTTTTCTTGAAACATAACTCTTCTTTCTTTTCATGCATTGTTTTCCTTTTGTTGTTCTCAGCCCTCTGCTTCCAGGCTAAGGCTGAATTCTCCCGCCACTCGCTGGAGATTTCACTGCATGAAATCCCAAAGGGTCACTCTGTATCTACTTGTTGTCAGCGGCATATTTTCACTGGGTCACTTAGAGGCTTCGTTTGCCAGCTTCCCCAGTGGACCTGATGTGCACAAAGTCTCCACGGTCTCATCCTCTGTGACCTCCCAGGGGCAGTCTCCCTGTTCCTTGGAGCAAAGATGACATGGCCAGTTGTGGGAAGACGCGTTCCCGCCAAACATCGCACCAGCCACTTGTTTCCTTCCACGTGGCTGAAGGCACATGGGATTACTGTCATTTTTTGGTATGTTGGTGTCTTTCCCATCGTACAGACAAGTTGGGTCTCAGGTGGGGTTGGAGGTGGGGCGCTGCCACCCCCGAATCCCAGGAGTGCATGTTCATCTGTAACTCATGCATCCTGGTGCCTCTTATATGTTCTTATCTGTGTCTCTGCTTCTGCCTGCATCCCAGAGGCCTTTCACAAAGTAATGACACAGCTACTTGAAGATAAAGTCAGGAGTGCGCACGCGCGCGAGCACACACACGGTATTCAGATACTGAATTCTCTGGAAAGACGTGGAAGGTGATTTTCCTTCCCTGTGGCATGCTGCTGAATGGCATGTGGGCAAACACACCCCCTCTTAATAGGCTTCTTACAGCTCAGGAAACAATGACAGGGCTAATGATAATAGGGGTTATGAGGTCTCATTTTTCCTCTTCTGCTTTTGCCTGAGAGCATTAAAGCCTCTTTCAGAAAGCAGGTTTCAAACCTTGTGTGAAAAAACTTTGTAGTATAAGTAAACCAAATTGTTTATTTTAGGGAGAGAAAACATCTGTGGGTCAGCCAAGTTGATAGCCTGGTCGGCTTTCATCCTCTTTTTTCTTTTCTTTTCTCTTCTTTTGTTTTCTTTTTTCTTTTCTTTTCTTTTCTTTTGCTTTGTTTTCTTTCCTTTTCTTTTCTTTCCTTTTCTTTCTTTTCTTTTCTTCTTCTGATCCTTTTCTGTAAGAAGAGTGGGAGCTCTTCTCACTCTACACACATAGAAGGCAGTGATTAAAGAAAAGAATGTATCAGCCGACTTACCTTGAGAATGATCTAACTAGATAATCTTTGACTTTCTTGATTAAGTGTGTTGAACATTTTGGATCAGTGCTACCTGGCTTCTGCACCTGGGAATGAAGAGAGTGTGCTTCTTCCTCCCTGGAGCTTCTAGGAGGCCCACCGTGGCCACTGACCCCTGCTTGGGTTCAAAAAGAGAAGAAACAGCACCCCTCCTGAGTTAGAAACTCAGTTTGTATCGCGTAGCTTTTACTCTCTGATAAATAGATGGCATTCCAAACAATTACTCTCTTGTCGACATTGGTGGTATAGTGGTGAACATAGCTGCCTTCCAAACAATTACTCTCCGCAGAAGTAAGGGAGGTCTGGATGTTTTGCCATCTAAAAGGATCTGCCTCCTATCTTTCAGAACTCAAGACCATTTCTAAGAAGAATATGTGTACCTAAACCCCCCATCTCTGAGATGAGTACAAAATACCTAGAAGCAAAATCCAAGCAAAATGTGAGCTGTTGGCACTCATTTGAGTTGTTTTGTGGGAGATGGAAGAAAAAAAACTTGGTGTCAGGGTATCTGATCTGTTTTTAGAGTAAGAATAGAGTCAAAAGTCCAAGAAAATTTTATTCTGCCCTCTCCTCTTGGCTCTTTCTCCAGCTACATTTGGGGACAAGTACATCACATCCCCAGAGGTGGGTCCTTCTTGACCCGAGAGCCAGCCTACAGAAAACAGAGTAGTTGTTTCTTTCTCGTATCTTCCAAACATTGGCCATCAAAGGTGGTTATATTTGTCTATGTGTTGTACACTTTCAGGATAATTGGTTTTCCCAGGGACGCTGATCATGAAATTAAATGTTTTCCTTAGTGTGATTATGTTACTAAGTATTATACCCCATTCCAGGTTAGCAAAAAGAGGCTCTTTGTCTTCAGGACACTAAGGTGACTTCTGGGGGCCAAAGCCTCCAGACACTTCCAAGACCTCTCTATTTCTCATCTGCGCTGCCGTTAGCACCTCTCCCTTCTCCTGACCAAATCAGGAGGATCCAACTGCCTCGCTTCTTTATATCTCGCCATTGAGCCATGTGGAGAGGCCAGCATGAAGGTAGTTAGAACTCTGGAGTTTTTGCCCACCTCCTCCATGAATGCCCTTGGGCCTCAGTTTCTTCTTTTTATAAGATGAGGGGGCTAGATTAGGTGGTCTGCCAAGTACCCTCCGATTCTGAAACTGCTGTCTGCAGCATCGTTGGTCAGAGCATATAATAAATTTACAGTAAGATTGATGATGATAAATTTTAAAAACACTGCTGCTCTCAGCATATGTTGCATTCCTTTATTTGATAAGACTTGATTATGTAAGAGTCATCAAGATGTTTTCAAAATAGAATATGAGTCAAATTATATATATATATATATGTATATGTGTGTGTGTATATATATATATATTTACCACCACCCCCCCCGATCTTCTTTCTGGTTCTCAGAACTGTGTATTGCTTTTTTGCTTGATCATTTTCCCTTGGATCTCATTAGGCTCCACATCTTTGCTTTATGTTTGTATAGAACATTCGATATTGTTCTCTTTCATCTAACTACAACTGCTTCTCTCTTTCCACTTTGCATTAGAGCATACAAAACAGAGCTATGTTTAAGCAACTTAGTGTCAATCACTGGAGTCTAGATTCCATTATCGCAGAGGATGAGAAGGTAAATAAATTGGACCTACCAAGAAGCCTGAATATTAGGATGTGCCCATAATTGTCTTTTTCAGCAAAACCCCATGAAGGGAGCAGGCACATCCCCGAGGTGGTGCCCAGGTCGCTGGGAGCACTGCCTTATTACATACACAGCGTCGACATAATCCGCTCCCCGGGTCCTTTGTGGGGCAGTGGGTCTCTGCTAGCCTGTCTTCCTGCTACAGCTGCTCTCCTTTGAGCAGATTCTGCCGCTCCTTAAACACTGTCCTGTTAGTCCCGAGAAAAAGACTTCGTGTTGGTAAACAAGCTGACACTTCTGTGGGATGGATCTCATCTCTCATTTCGTCTTGCCCCATCCATTGCCGGGGTGCGCTCTCGCGCGCGCGCGCGTGCGTGCGTGTGTGTGTGTGTGTGTGTGTGTGTGTGTGTGTGTGTGTGTGTGTGTGTGTAGAAAGAGCGTTTGCTTGTTGACAAGATTTCTTTTGGTTCTAAAATAACTGGTGCTACCAAGGGAAACCCTGAGGAGTGAATTTCCCCAGTGCAATACTGTCATCATCATTCTGTAATTTATGAGTCCCTCTTGTGTTAAGCCAAACAAACACTTTCTTTCAATATTCTAGAACTAATAAGAAATCCAGTGAGCTTCATGTAAAGGATTGTGTTTTAATGAAAGTGGTAATTCAAAACACCTGTTTAACTCCTGGCTTTCGATTCTAATCAAAGCTCTGTTAATCCTTTGCTTGGGACATCCTGGTTTTTCTTTTGCTTTTTCTTTAAAAAAAAAAAAGGCAACACACCCATTTGATTGAAATTTGAATCTTCTTGGTGAAACTGCCAGTTTTAATTAACTTCGAAAATTGAAATGCAGCTGGAAATTGGATGAAATTCAGCGTAGTGATTTCCTTCACGTGTTCTGCGTGTTCTAAAGAAGGCATTGTGAATTTGTGCAGATGAAGACATTACATGACTAATCGTTTCTGCTTCAATGAATTAAATACAACTTTTTAGTTTTATTGGTGTTCATGAAAATCCTTTAATGCTTATTGAAGGGAAGAGATCACTGAAAAGATGTCCAATTTTAAGCTATGGCTACTTCTTTTTATTAGATATGGCAAACTGTCCAGGGGTCGGTCTTAGGAAAATTGGGGTTGCAAAAAATTGTACTCTAATTTTAAAGAAATTTTAAGGGTGGGTATGCTCCTGGGGTGGTGCACACTCTGTGTTTTGGTTCTATTCCCCACTTTTTTCTGCTGCTTATTTCTACGTCAGATTGACCTGAGAAACGGGGATATAAATACCTTGTTTTGGTTTGTTCGTTTTAGAAAGCTCTTAATTCTGACTCTGGAATGGAGAAATTAAGAGAAATACACTTATTTTGTGTCTCAATTAAGTAAAATGTTAATTCTTTTAAAACTTCCTTTGATTTCTCTTAAGTGTAAAGTAAACAAGAGCCATGCACGGAGGGTGTTTTTGGTAAGCTGAGCTGTGGCTTCTTGGAGAACTTTTTAGTTTTCTTATATGTTAGCAGTCGACAATTACCTAAATGTGCCTCAGGTACTCCTTTTTGGCCTCCGTGGATTATCTGTTACCAACTAATTTACATGCTTTACATTTTTTCTCTGATGTCTTTGATTTGGCGAGTGCCCTGTATTGAGTATGTTCCCCTCTCCTGACCGCTGGTTTGACCGGGACTAATTGTTTTTCCTATCAGTACAATCGGATCAGTTTGGTTTTGCTGCCATCAGTTGACGTTCTGAGCTGGTGGTTCTGGCTTTGGCCGGGAGAATATACCTCCCAGCTTAACTATCCTGTTAGTCACCCCATGTATTTATTTGTGAGCTGCCCTGCATGAGTGGGGGAGGGAAAGAGAGAGAATCTCAAGCAGACTCTATGCTGAGTGTGGAGCCTCATCAGGGCTCCATCTCATGACCCTGAGGTCGTGACCCGAACCTAAATCAAGAGTCAGCCGCTCAACCGAGCCACTCAGGCGCCCCAGCTTTTATTTATTTTTAAACAAATGCTGGAGATCTGTGACTTTAAAATGTGGGTAGTTACAAGAAAGATTCTTACTTGGGTCTACTACTTTGAATCTTGTAGAAAAACAGTAACAAATATCCCAAGACACTCTGGGTTTTAGACCTTCTTTTTCATTGAACTTCAAGGTCCTACAGAATTCTTCTAAAACAAAAGCCAAAAAAGTATGTCAGAGAATTCAACTTGCGATTGAACTTAGAATAACAGTAGAAGAGTCATCTTCCCCCTTTCCCTTCAAAAACGGATCCTTGGTCACTGGGGGGTAGTAATAGACAGTTTCTGTTTATTTTGGAAAATGTTTAGGTGGGACCAAGAGAAAGCAGAAAAGAAGAAAAGGGAAGGAAGAACAAGAGCAGTTGTGTTGGATGCTCCCCACCCCTTCCTTCTGGTTTTATGCTTAAGTATGGAATAATTTGGGGCACCTCGCTGGCTCAGTCTGTAGAGCATGTGACTCTTGATCTCAGGGTTGTGAGTTTGACCCCCACGTTGGGTATAGAGATTACTTAAAAATAAAATCTTTGAAAAAAATATGGAATACTTTTAATAAGACATACTTTAAGGATAATTGAAGGCAGGACATCAGGAAAACACTTTTTCTGCAGAGAGGGAAAGAGAGGAGTTTTTGAGAGGGGCTGTAAGTTTAAGTCAAATTAACCAAAGAACATGGTCCTACATATGTAGAATCTTAATGGGAGATACGAAGAAGAAACTATTCACAGAAAAAAGACAGCATGGTAGAGACAAATGGGAGTTCATTTAATATGATGTGCTTTTAAAGTCCCAACCCTAATTTTAGATCATATAGGGGTGTTTTAAATCAAAATCGAATGCTTTTAATTTGAATTATATTAATTTATTCTTAGCAAGTTGAGTCAACCAGGAAGGTGCAACCTGTATCAAAAGGCAGATTATTATCCAAATGGACCCTCCTGGAGCCCATACAGGCTTTGGTCAAAGGAACTCCTCAGAAGGAGGTAATGAGAGAATAAGCCAGCCGAATTACAGGGCATGAGATCTTCAAATGTCAGATTTTCCAGAGATGGTGTTCATTTATAGATCCATTACAGAACCGTCTTCACACCTATTTTCAAATTGTCCATTTGCATCATTCTGTGAGTCAGAAATGTCAGTGAATTTCAAAGTGTGTTTGCAAGACCGTCTTAGTCAATGAGCACCGTCCATCCTGGGACTTGATGTGCATCGAGGCTAAACGTGGGATAAACTTGATTGGTGGGGTTTTATGGTGACGTGCGCTTGGTTCCCGTGGTTGCTGTGGTGGTGATGGCCTGCATCTGGCTTTCTCTCAGTAGCGTGGCTCCTGTGACCTTTCAGCCCAAGTGCACTTCATGCTTCTCACGTTTTGTCTCCATGTTGCTTCTTTGAGCACCAGCTGGATGATTCCATCCAGCCATTGAGCCTGGCTGCACAAGGAAGAAGAGACTACGTGCCCCCTGTGTCCTGGGGCCTGACAAAGGCTGTATCTCTTGAGGCCGTGAAGCCTAAATTATGAGAGGGTGCAGCCGTGACCCGGCAGGTTTGCACAGCCCAGAGCACTTCGGACTGAGTGGTGGCTGCTCAGGATTCTGGTTTTGACACTAAAAACAGTTTGTGGTGCTTTAGGAATGAGTCACTTACTTTGTTCTAATGTCCTCATCCTTTGGTCGTCTTGGGGACCTTTCTGCTCTTCAATTCTGAAACCAACCCAGGTTTCAAATCATGGAACCGTTTTCAGTCTTCTGTGGATGGGTTGATAGACCAATAGAGAGATAGATAACCTTCCATTATGAACTGGCAACCTCTTCCACATTTGCTCTTCCTTGTCTCCCACATAAATGTGCTTTGCCTCCAAATTTACGATGTACATCCCAAGTAGTTATGCCTTGGTATAAAACAAAATACTCCAAAATGTAGTGGCTTAAACACAGTGACTATTTGCCCGTGATTCTGCAATTTGAGCGAGGCTCTGCTGGGCTTCTCCGGTCTCCTTCATGTGGCTGCAGTCCCCTGGGGAAGCCACTGGGAGTGTGAATGGCCCGTCTCACATGTCTGGTGGTCAGCTGAGACTGTCACAGCAGCAGCCTCTTAGAAGGACAAGCGCAGGGCCCAGCACTTCTCAGGCTTGTGCTTATGTCTCATCAGCTGATGTCCCACTGGGCAAAACAAGCCTCGTGGCCAAGACCAGAGTCAGTGTGCAAGGGGCCTTCATTAGGGTGTGATAAAGGGGCCTGCGATTCGCTGAGGACCATTAATATGCAATCTCCCATGTATTTATACCCTGAATTTGTGTTTCAGAAGTGTGCATTTCAAATTTAAAGTGCATATACCTGTATACCCTACCCTAGATCATTAGCTTTCACAAAGTAACAAGTGTAGCTTTCACTTAATGCACCTATATGTCCTGCAATGGGTGTGACGATTATTTGTGATGGTAGAAGTAGGTGTCTGTATTCCCTGAGTGTCCAGGAGGGAGCATTGCCTATTCCCTTCCGGTTCTTCTATCTCGAAATATTCCTATTCATGGGGTGCCTGGTTGGTTCAGTTGGTAGAGCATACGACTCTTGGTCTCAGGGTTGTGGGTTCAAGCCCCACGTTGGGTGCAGAGATTACTTAAAAATAAAATCTTCAGGGCGCCTGGGTGGCTCAGTTGGCTAAGTGTCTGCCTTCGGCTCAGGTCATGATCTCACGGTCCTGGGATCAAGCCCCACCTCGGACTTCCTGCTCAGCGGGGAGTCTGCTTTTCTCTCTTCCCCTCCCCCTGCTTGTGCTTTCTCACTCTCTCTCTCTCAAATAAATAAAATCTTTAAAAATAAAATCTTTAAAAAAATGAATAGGGGCACCTGGGTGGCTCAGTTGGTTGAGCATCTGCATTTGGCTGAGGTCGTGATCCCAGCCAGGGTTCTGGGATCCCACTCAGAAGGGAGTTGGCTTCTCCCTGTCCCTCTGCCCCTCCCCCCGCTCTGCTCTTGCTCTCTCTCCCAAATGAATAAATAAAAAATCTTTTAAAAAATGAATAAATGAAAATAAATATTCCTGTTCATACTCCTTTGCTGAGTCCTCTTCCTAAGATTCTGTCCATTTTGTTTCTTCACTTGGAACAAATCCCTTTGAAACAGTAACAATTGCTATAGCTGCAGATTTTCCTAAAGCTTTAATTAGTATCTCTTTACAGATTACTTCTAAACATTTTTGGCCTCAGAACCATATTTTTAAGTGCATATTAGACCTCTTCACATGAATAATCAGCACACCCAAAATAATTCATCTTCTCTGTACCCTAATCTACTTCTGTATTTCCTATTTCCGGTAATGGCTTCACTGTTCTGTTTCAGAGGCTTCAAACCTCTTAACCATCTTGGGCCCTCCCTTTCCCTTTCCCTCCTGTGTCCCAACAACCACATCCTGCGCCCCAGCTCCTGCCTCAGGCCCACATCACGATGCCTGGCCTCTGCGCTTCGTCCTTGCTCCAAATAACGTTCCCCACCGTAGGAGCTAATTCCCTACTTGATCCTCATCTTATAACCACCTGGCTCAGAACTTTCCATGACTCCTTTCTGCCCTCAGAACAGAAACCAGTCTTCTCAGCCTATCCTGTCAGTTTGCTTCCCTGGAGTCCTTCCTGTCTTTGCCCGTGTTAGTGACACATTCTCCGATGCAAACGCAAGTTCTTTCCCTCCTCTGAGTTCTGGCTCTAGCATTTCCTCAGACAGACTCAGTGGATAGCAATGTCTTCCTCCCTGATGCTGTCACAATGTATGACATTGTGACAGTTACCAGTGTGTGTGTGTGTGTGTGTGTGTGTGTGTGTGTGTGTGTGTGTGTGTTTTAATCAATAGACTATATATTAGAGGAGTTTTAGGTTCAGAACATAATTAAAGGAAAAATACAGAGAGTTCCCCACCAGCCTCCCCTACCAACGTCCTATACTGGGTGGTACATTTGTTACAGTGTGAACCAGCATTGACACCTCATTACCAACCAGAGGCTAGAGTTTACATCAGGGTTCACTCGGTGTCATACCTTCCATGGGCTTTGACAAACGCAAATGACGTGTATGCACCACTGTAGTATCTGACAGAGTATTCTCACTGCCCTAAACATCCTTTCTGCTCCACTTATTCATCCCGCCCTCCTCCCAAACTGCTAGGACTTTGCGCTTACTTATTACATCTGCGTCTGTCACTTGGCTACCTTGTCTTAGCCCCCGTCACTTCGTGAGTCTCTAAAAAGTATGGATGCATAGATCACATCTTTAAAATCTCAATGAAAGAGCCATCATTATCTCCTTATGGAAAGCCCAGATTTTACACAAAGTGGAAATGGGGGTGGGGGAGACACATACCACTAAGGTTAGAAGTTGCTTTTTTTGTGAGAGAGAGTGAGCAAGAGAGTGAGAGAGAGCACAAGCAGAGGGGCAGAGGGAGAGGGAGACTCAGATTCCCTGCTGAGCAGGGAGCCCCACTCAGGACTCCATCCCAGGACCCTAGGATCATGAGCTGAGCTGAAGGCAGACGCTCAACCAACTGAGCCTAGAGTTTGCTTTTGGAAAAGAACAGTGATATTTGACGTTACAGGAGACATTCTTCAGCTTAGTACAGGCTGATAAACATTTGGGGAAATTAGAGATGATTTTTACTTTCTATTATAGTTATGGGTGCTCCTTCCTTAATGGTTTCTCTGTAGATTAAAAAAAAATCCATGCTTCCTGAAACACTTTGCACTCTGCAAAATTGAGAGACAGAGACAGAATTGGGCCTTGGAAAACACTCCAGTGAGTCCTTCTTTAAAGCAATCTCTTTTTATAATGTGAATAACCACCTCTTAATTTGTTTTCTAAATTCGGACTTTTCAAAGATGCTATTTAAGGATAATAAAGAAGTCCGTAATGTATACACAATATGATACTGCTTCAACGAGCTAAACAAAAAGGTATAGAATTCTAACAGCATTAAACAGCATCGGCAGCCAGTGTCTCAGTGTTCCCCAAATCTGCAACCACTGAGGAGGTGAGCCTGAACAGTAACCACGTACTGTGGGAAAGGGAGGTGCTACACCAGAGGAAGACATTACAGTTTCTCCTAACAAAAGGTGTGACATGTGGTTGTCTTAGATTTGCTAATGACAACAAAGGGAAACAGGCCATCCCTCTTCTGAACGAAATCCTGTTTGCTCCAGCCTGCTTCTCCCCACCCTCTGACTCTTCTTTGGTCTGTGCCCGACCCTGTGAACCGACCAGCTCGAGGTGCCCCTGCGGCGTCGCCCCTCCGTGGCCGTGCACCTGCTCTGCGCACTTGCTCTGTGCAACGTCAGCAGCAGGCTCTCACTTCAGTTGCGGGCCCATCGAGACTCTAAGCCAAACGATCACGTTTTGTTTTCACCACATTTTGTTTGAAATGAAAGGCAGCAAAGAGTCACTAAGGCGCTGCTCTGGAGCTCCACTCCGGGGTCCACTGACGACCGTGCGGGGCGGGTGAGCTCACCATGCGCCAGGCCCGTGCGCTCGAAACCCGTGCCCCCAGCCCTGCCTCTGAGATGCTTAAGCTGCCTCTGCCTACATGTGGACTCATTTCCTTCCCCTCATCGCCCCCCTACTGGGGCGGGGCTGTGGAAACAAACGACACTCGTGTGTTTAGGATTTGTTGTCTTGTTTCTTTGGTTACCAGTTTTATAAAGTGCTTTCAGTGCGTGACCGTATGGACAGCTTTGGGGTGTGGCATCGGTGCAGCGACAGCTTCGTTGAGGAGTCGGCACGCACCGTGTCTCTGACACCTTCCCGCTTCGGGTTCTCCCGCCTGTGTTCCCCTCCCCCCAGGCCACCTACTTGCCCCTTCTCCCGGCATCCTTTGCTGCAGGCTCCTAGGAGCACCCAGAAGCCCCAGGCTGTGCTGAATGGGAGGACAGCGTTATTTTTACCCTCAGTTTACTAGCAGATGACACAAAGCTGGGATTTTTGCATGAAGAATTTTTACTGTGGGTGACTGGGTAAAACAAAAAGGGCAGGAAGTTGCGTACGCTGAAGAAAGTGACTAGGGTCTTCTACACAGAGGCTTGGTGTTTCTGCTGCCTGGCTGCCATCTGTCCCTTACGCACTTTGCCTTCAGTTACTTTAAGTAATTGAACAGGTGTTTTGTTTTGTTTTGTTTTTTTCTTTTTAAAATTTGTATCCTTCTTATTTATTTATGTGTCTGTAACACAAGAGGCTGTCGAGTGCCATGGCTGAGAGCCCAGGTTCTGCAGTAGCACCGGCCAGGTGAACGGAATCAGCCTGCCCTGTGTAGAGGTCATTATGACCTTGAGCCAGTCAGTCACTTAGCTGCTTTTAGCCTCTGTTTCCTTCTCTGGAAAGGCGAGGGGAGTCCTGTCCATCCCATAGGATCATTAAGATGATTACATAAGAAAGACTGTAAAACAATTAATAGATACCTCACATAGAGTAAGCCCTAAATAAATGTCAGCCCTGAGGATGTGTTGCTGTCGTTAATTTTTAGAAACGATGAGTGCTGGGGATGTACAGGTGCTGTACAAATAGAAAACCAAAGAACACGAAGCAAAAAATAAAATTCAAGTATTTTCTCGAAGTAAGGCTTATTATTTTTTTTCTCTTGACTGGGAATTGTTCATAACATTTGATAATGTAACAGAGTCGAGACTATTTCATGTCCTAGTCCCTTTGGGTTTTTTTTTCCCATAATTTTTATTTTAAAATAAAATTTAAGAATTCATTCATTCATTCAGCCCTGAGCCAGACACTGAGCTAGGTGCTAAGGATGTAAGTGCATATCTTACCCGTGAGGTACATTCTTCTTGCTCACAGATTAGAACAGATAAGATGATACTGCTTATCCCAATAGGACATGAGAGAAATATCCCCGTTAATACATGTAAGATATATATGTGGCTTAAGAAGTGCAAATTGAAGAAGAACCAAATTGTTAATTTCAGTAAGCAGGATGCAGATTATTAGGGAGAGATGTGCTGTACTAAAAACACAATTTTAATTTGTAACTTTTCATTTTGAAGTAATTTCAGACATATAAAAATGTCGCCAAAAATGGTACAGAGAATTCTCATGACCCTGCATCCAGATGTTAACATCCTACATAACCAACAGTACAGTTACCAAGTTCAGAAAATTAACAATGATGCCATATTATTAGGTAATCTATAGATCTCATTCACATCTCTCTAGTTGTCCCAGCTTTGTGTCCTTTCTGGTCTGGGATCCCATGTTGTGTTTGGTTTTTATATCTCCTTAGTCTCCTTTAATCTGGACCAGTTTCCCCATCTTTATATGTCTCTCTGGATTATCACACTTTTGCTGAAGAATGGTGTCTAGTTATTTTGTAGAATGGCTCTCCATTCAGGTTTATTTCCTAATGATCAGATTCAGATTATACATTTTTTTCATCGGAACCAGATTTTTGATGCTGTGTCCATCTCGGTGCATTATATCAGAAGACATGTCATGTCCATTTTTCCCATTACCAATGATGGTAACTTTGATCTCCTGGTTATAGTGTATCAGCTTTCACTCCTGGAAAGGTACTATTTTTCCTTTTGTTCTGATCTGTGAAAAGTTATCCTCTTAGTTCTTGCCTATACCCCTCACCCCTGTTTCCATCTTACTATCCATTTGTACTTACCCTAATGAAAAAAAATAAGAGCATTGGTGTGTCAAACTTGATCTGGGTTTCCTGGCTGAATCAGGAGGGATGACAAAGGAAGGTGCATGAGGACATTGCAGTAACTATAGATGGTGAGTCAGACCTCAAATTTGCACATCCTGTCTGAGCTTTAGGTAGTGTTTTGGTTCCTGAAACCAAGACTTAAAGAACAGGAGTTTTTGCTCTACTCTGTGGCTCATTCTCATGTTTCGCTGATATTCATACAATCGCTAACGTCTAAAAACAGACACTAAGGTGATTGCTGTAAAGTGAACAAATGTGGCAGTTTTAGCAGCTGTGGACTTGGTGGATTCACATTTATGAAGGAAAGCAGTTTTCCCTGCCGCATCTCCATTTTGTGTGTTATAAAGATCATTTTTACCCAGTTAAATCTTAATAGTCATTTAGTAATTGTGTATTTTAATAACGTAAGTAGTTACAAGTCATATATTCTGAATATCTATAAAGTAGCTTTGATTTGAAATAATGATTAACATTGCAGTATATAATAAACAGGAACACCGGGCACCTGGGTGGCTCAGTTAGTTAAATGTCTGCCTTTGGCTTAGGTCATGATCTCAGGGTCCTGGGATGGAGCCACACATGAGGCTCCCTGCTCAGTGGAGGGTGTGGGGAGTCTGCTTCTCCTTCTCCCTCTGCCCTCCCCAACCCACTGTGTGCTCTCTCTCTCCCTCTCCCACACACACACACACACACACACACATAAATAAAATCTTTTAAAAAATGGGCAGGACTCTCCATTTTAGTGCTCTGTATCACAGGGTTAGAGGAAAGAGTATAAATCACATAATTAAACTGTTATAATAATCAAGGCAGTGTAACTCATCATGAAAATTAGAAATTGGATACAGGAAGTGGCATGATATCATTAACAGCTTTGTATCAAACAAGAAAACTCTCTGTCCTATATACTCAATTCATGCTGTGGTCTGCGGTTGGAAACCTACCCTAGGGGGCAAGCTTTTTTAGTCAGGTGGAACTACCTACCAAGTACAGAGCATCGTGTGTCGATAGGGTCCAGTCAACCGAAGAGTCTTTGGGGGAGAACATCCCTCTTAGCCCATGCAGGCTGCTATGTCGAAATACCACTGACTGGGTAGCTTATAAACAACAGAAATTTATCTCTCATAGTTCTGGGAGCCAGCAAGTTCAAGATCAAGATACCACCATGGTCACATTTTGGTGAAGGACCTCCTCCTGGTTCATAGCTGGTGCCTGTCTTCTGTGTCCTCACCTGGGCCTAGAAAAAAAAAAGCAGTCTCTAATAAAGCAGTGGTCCTATTCATGAGGCTCCACTTTCACGATTTAAGTGCCTCCCAGAGACACCTTTCTCTTACCTAATAACATCATCTTTGGGGGTTAAGATTTTCAACATATGAATTCTGGGGAGACACAAACTTTCGGACCACATCAACATCTAATACCCCTTTCTCTTCCCATCATCTAGTGAAAGTAAACCATATATTTTTTTTCTTTTTTAATAGCTAAAGAAAAAAGTTTTAAGTTAATCTCTACACCCAGTGTGGGGCTTGAACTCATAACCTTGCGATCAAGAGTTGCATGCTCTAACTACTGAGCCAGCCAGGCACCACAACCATCTTTTTTCCTTAATTCCATTTTGAAAGAAATCTTTTAGGAAGGAAGAATTGAAGGCATTTATTGCCATCAGTAATTATAGGCTCTGTTGTCTTTGTTGTGAAGTAATCCTTTATGTAGGAAGTATATTCCCTCCAGAGTGGTTAAAAAAAAATAGGAGAAAATTTGTGAGATTGAGTTAGCAAATCAGCACATTGGGAAAAGGACAGTTCCTAAAGCTCTGATAAGGTCGGGTCTCTCTCATCAGTGAAAACAGTAAAGCACCTAAAATTTTCACATTTGGGTACATTATTATTTGTATCTTAATTTTTTAATAAAAGATTTTATTTATTTGACAGAGAGAGAGAGAGTGAGAGAGAGAGAGAGAGAGAACACACAAGCCGGGGGAGCAGCAGGCAGAGGGAGAGGGAGGAGCAGGCTCCCTGCAGGGCAGAAAGCCCGATGCAGGGCTCCATCCCAGGATCCTGAGATCATGACCTGAGCCAAAGGCAAACACTTAACCGACTGAGCCACCCAGACGCCCCATTTGTATCTTAAATTTATCTTCAGTGTTGTTTATATGTTATCAAAAAGCCACTCTTACTATTTGAAATATAATATAGATTTTTTTTCTTAAGAACACCTTGTTTTACAGTTAATTCAGTAGGTCGTTGTCTTTGAAATAAAAATTGTCATCTCCCTCTAGCTGACTGTGCCAGTGGAGATATTACTGACCTTGTCTTAGGGTAGTCATGGGTCTAGGAGCTCTTTATGCACATACATTTTTTAAGAATGCAGGTAGGTAAACTCTTAACCAATCAAGATAAAGTATTAAGTACAGCAGGGCCCCTGGGTGGCTTAGTCCATTAAGCATCCCACTCTTGATTTCAGCTGAGGACATGATCTCAGGGTTGTGAGATCGAACCCCTCACTGGGCTCCACATTCCCTGGGGAACCTACTGGCGATTCTCTCCTTCCCTCTGCCCCTCCCCCTGCTCACGCCCTGTCTGTCTGTCTGTCTGTCTGTCTCTCTCTCTGTCTCAAATAAATTTTAAAAAAGTATTGAGTAAAGCATGCTTGTAGTAGCTGGTTTTTCTTTCATTTTTCAGGCTTTCCATAGTGTGTATTTATAGACTGTGTATTTAAGGATGCTTGTCTCTAAATACTTAAGCACTGTTGACCCGAGTGTCTGATAACTGTTCCCTTCTGTTTGTTTGGCTGTCACCAAGTTGAATGGGAGTGTAAGTTGTTTATTGTGTTATGTTTTTTGTAGTATGAAGAATTGCTGTTTCCTTAGTAGACAGTAAGTGATACTTTAAAGCGGTTAGAGTACCGTTTTTCTGTGATTTCTGGGCCTTTGGATGATGACAGAGGTTCATATATTATAAAGATGATTTAAATAATGGATATGAACATTTTTCATGAATTTAAAATGCTGTGTAAATGTACAAAAACAAACATTATCTTCCTCAAGAATTGCTCAGCTTGTAGAATTAGTATTTGGAGAATATTTTATTTCGTTTATTTTATGCCAGTAAAATAATCTTGCAGTAAGTCATCTTGCATATTACCAGTCCAAACTTTGGCGACTTGGTAAATAGGAATTTATAATCAGCATTGTAGCTTTTGGTTTTCTAAGAGATCAATGTGAGTATCAGGATTTGTCTTTGCTAGATTTAATAGTAAAGTCACTTTCAAAGTTTATAAGCGAAGGAAGGATGTAGTTTAAAAATTTGTTTAACAACTGTTTCTTGTAATTGGTCCCTGGGGTGGACAGGAGTATACAATGATGAATAAAATCTAGTTCCCACCCTTGAAGTGCTTATAATCTAGCAGGGAAAAAAGATGACTATAGGCCAACTTTTTTCTCATTATAAGAAATTTTGTCTTATCCTGCTGTTACAGCAAGTGCTTAGATTGTGTTTAGATGAGGAATCAGTGAAGCCCTCCAATAATTGCCGTCACTGAATATATCATGTGGGGATTCTTCAGTTCAACAATAAAAGATCTCATGCATGGGCAAAGCTCTATGGCATCTATGGAAAGTATAATTTGTTGTGTATCACAGCAAGATTTTCAGTGGCTTTCCTTGTTTTTCTTAACATTAGATTGTGGCTTAACAAATGCAGGTTTATATCCCATATTTCTTAAAATTTCACATCCTTGGTGAGCAGGAACAGTCAATGCAATAGCTTTGGGTTGCTTCGTACTCATGTTCTACCACGCAAAGTCGTGTTTCTGTTTTTATCCTAAATTGATACCAGCGAGCATCCATAAGAGCTCTCATTCTTCACTTTCCAAGATGTAAGTGCTTCTTGGTATCATCACTGAGCATTTCAGGGTCTAAGTTACAAAGTAACATAGGAGTCCTTCAGGGACCCTGTGTAGTAGAAAAGGCCTTTTGGTCATGGTCAGGGCATCACTGCCAGAGTGAAATGTTCAGTGATGACATCAAGAAGCACTTACACTTTGAAATTCAAGTCCTTTGGCCTTTTCTGGGATATATGTGGTCACTGGTGACAAAAGGGGAAAAAGAGAATGAGGAGGGAAAAATCATGATTAACAAAGAAATAAGCAAATTTTGATCTTCCTCTGTTAAGATTGAAAAAAGAAAAGGATGATTCCCATGGAATTTCATATAGCATTCCTTTGATCTTACCTTAACTATTCAGGTTTAGAGGAAGAATGATAAATGACTACGAATGAACTTATTCAGAGTTGACAAAACATGAACTTGGAGATCTCTAAATCACGTTTCTCTCTCTTAAGTATGCCTTCTCACTGCAAGTTGATCGATAAACTTCAAATCATATTTAAATCATGTATTCAAAAGGTAACCATGCTCCGGTCTCCGAAACTTCAGCTTTTAAGCTCAAAGAGGAAAATACATCTGAATGCAAAGGTTGACTCCTGGAGTTAATGTAAAAAAAGACATTCGTGAGAAAATACTCAAGGAACGAACGCACTATATAATAGATCTGCCTCCTCATACTAAGATCTGCATTCTAATTCCTCCTACGTTACCTTGGAGGGACCATTTAGGGCAGTCCTGGGAACGTATTCGTAATGTTGAGCAGTGAATATAGGTTAAATGTCGGCCTGCAGTTGTTCTTTCTTGACGAAAACTACTAGCCTCACGTGATCCAGGAAAAAAAAAAGGTTATGGAAATATAATGGCAAAAGAAAAAAAAATGGAATCTTTTGTAACAGCTAAGGGTACTGTCAGTCCCCTGTCCAACCTTTTTAAAGTTTCCAGATTTAAAATCCAATAAGAACCGCCTGGATTCAATCTGGTGTGTTGCATCCTTAATTCATGTTCATAGCATATGGAGAATGAGAAATTAATGTCAGTTGATCTAATTAGGAATCAAGATTATCTGTCATCTAATTCTCCAGGGTATTTTTTTGCTTATCTATTTTTATAGTTGATAGAATACATAGAATGTAGTGGGAGGAGGTGGGGAAAGGAGAGAATCGAATTATTTATGCAAAACTCACGAGATGGCAAGTGCTCTTTTTCCTAAAATAATGAAAACAAACAGCAGCTTTTTTGTTCTTCTGACAATTTGTGAATTAGGAGTATTTGTGGATAGAAGGTACATATTAATTGGTATGGCATGTTTTAGAAAATTAATGAATTATGAAAAGGAGACAGTTTTTTGAACCAGGTTTTAAAAAGGCGCTTGTTATTTTTATTATTTGTAAAACACTTCAGTACATTGATTTGTGAGTATATTTGGATCTAGGTAAAGGGTTAAAAATATTCTGTTTTCGGAGCACCTGGGTGGCTCAGTGGGTTAAGCCTCTGCCTTTGGCTCAGGTCATGATCTCGGGGTCCTGGGATCAAGGCCCACATCGGGCTCTCTGCTCAGCAGGGAGCCTGCTTCCCCCTCTCTCTCTGCCTGCCTCTCTGCCTACTTGTGATCTCTCTCTGTGTGTCAAATAAATAAACAAAATCTTAAAAAATATATTCTGTTTTCAGCTATGAAAAGAAATTGGCTGAGCTAATGATACTTTTTTTTTTTTTAAACTATTCCCCCGTGCTTTACATCAAAATGTAAAGTAAATTTGTGTCTGTAGGAAAGTGTGACCTTCTGCAGTTCAGGGTGCTGGAAGCCTAAGGACGCTGTAAACCCTAAACTGATGCCTAGGTTGAGTTTATCCTCAATTTCCAGAAACATTTTTAGGGATAAAAGATAATTATGTAAGTAATGTGGTCTGGTATGTCTTCGAAAAAAAATATCCTCTTGTTCTGAATAAAGTAACTTCAGACTATTGTTTGCTAAACAATTATTTCTTTTTTAGACAAAACTTGAGTTGCCTGTTGGCTTTCATTTTTTAGAAAAATGCATTTACACATGCTGGAAATAGTCTATTCGGCTAAAGAATGTAACTCACCAGGAAAACATGACTAATTCAGCATATTGGATACAAAAGCTCCGAGTTTAGAGGCAAGTTATTCTAAAGTTTTGGAACAGAATGTATTTTTGAGGTGGAGGGGTGGAGAAATGAATGGAGAAAGTTGAGATTTATATACCAAACATGGTTAATCTCATACAATCATTTGAGACAAATTTATATCCCTAACTTCGCAAGTTTTATAAACTTCTCACATGCTATCTCCTCCCTGGGATTACCAGAAGCCTCACAAGCTCCTGCAAGAGGACTCAGCTGGACTCCTGTTTTCTCATTAAAATACTGGACCACATGTCTGCCATCTATTCCATGAAGCACCCCCTTCAAGACTCTTGGGGTTCAGGGTCCAGTGTGTGAGAAGTTGGCACAAGCATTGGGCTTAGCAGAAAGGAGACTAATTGTACCTTTTATCCCGATGATCGGAAGGAAGCCATTTACCCCCTCTGTTGAGTCCTTAAACTTTATTTCTCATGGTGCAGTGAGAATAATTCTGCCTCGTTGTTATGAAGGAAAAACCAGGTGAATGTGACTCATTGTTAGGAAGGAAAAATCAGGTATACGTGAAAGTGCTTTTTGACAGTTTTTAAAATGTGATGTTGCTATGGTTAAGTGCGAATGCTGTGTAGTATGCCTGCCTCCGGCCAGCAAGAATATAACAGGATCGTGTTTCTTTCTCAGTAGTTTCTACGAAGTGCTCTGAGCCTGCTGGGCCCTGCTGGCTCCGCAGGGGAGAGCAAAGGAGAGGATTGTGTCAGAAATACCTGGAAACTTTTTATTGTCCAAACACACAGCCAAATACCCTGTTTCCCACAGATGGGTGAAGATATGTGTATTTTGAAAAATCTCCCTTAGAACAATAAACTCCAGATATTTTTGATCACACACCATATGTGTGAAATCTAAGCATACTGCCATTTGCATTTATTTATATAAATAGGTAATATAAATAAGCTTATGTACATTTTACAGCATATCTAAAAACCAAAAAAGATATGATTAAATATTTTAAAATGTTAACACTATAAAAAAATCTTTTGCCCTCATTAAAAATGATTACTTTTTGAGTAAGCAGTGCAATTAATTTGTGTATGTTGAAAATTCTATTTTAATACTGATTCCTTTTAAGTCTAGCTGAGGTTCCTTCTGTATATTGGATTCTTGGTTTTTATGGCTTTTGCTGAAAAATATACACGCAAAGATATGTCAATACCAATGGAAGATGCATATCACTGGCCATTTCCTTTCTACTAAATCCCCACACTCCTTGCCTCATCCCAACCTACCAGTTTTAATTGGCAAAGGTATTAGTCGACTTTCAGATGTTAAATTTCACTTTTCCTGAACACTTCAAAACTCATTGAGAGATATTATGGTTTAAAGCTTTAACAAAGGAGCATGAAACTCTCTGTCAAGATTTCTCATAGGCTAGAAATATCGTCTCTCCCAGTTTTCGAGTGTGCTGATATGAGAGTTTTCATAGGTGACACAGTTACATTGTTTTTGGCAACAAGATCACAAAACAGTGGAAACATTTCCAAACATCTGTTTTTAGAATCGTCTCTTTTCAAAGCCTTAGTTTCTCTTGAAAAGCAGTTATTCCCCCCCCCCCATGCTAAATCTCACCTTTACTTTGAAAGGATGCTAAAGTATGTTTATTTCTTTGCTGCTAGGTAGCAAATCACGGACAGGTACCCCGACCCCTGCAAAGGCCCTCGGATTTGGAACACTTGTCTTTTCGTAAAGGAAAAGCATATGACTCAGGTCATTTCTTAAATTACTTGGGCTTTGCTTCCCTCTCAACCCCACACAGTAGTTCTTCGAATGAATATATGGAGTGATTTATCAAACACTAGAAGCAGAAATGTGGTAGACTCATCCTCACTTCGATGCAGCTGTAGAGTCAAGCAAACCTTTCAGGCTGTGCATTTTGTTCTAACGCTCACATATTGCCCAGTATCTTCTGTGTGTCTGCTAACGGTGTCTGCTGACAAAGGAGTGCGTTTAAATCCGCTGCCATATTGGTTTCCATGCACATTCAGCCATTTTTACTTTGGCAGGAAGGAAGAGCCATCCGGGGTGCCTAGTCTTTTGCCACTCAAGGAACCTAGAAAGGAGCTTCTGTACGCTAATCAGTGAACTAGTAAAATTTCAAGGAGTGCTAAATTTGCTGCTTTAGCATTACATGATGTGAAGCATCCTTAAATTAAGCATAGGGAAAAAATTAAAAAAAAAAAAAACAGACCAACAATCAGAGATGTTTGTGTTCAGGTTGAGAGCTTCGTTTTGAAGTGACTTGCTGATTTCGAGAGCGCTGTGCTGTCCCCAGCTAATATCTCAAGATATCTTAGGGAAGTACGTTGATATCAGTTAACTGGATGGATGGGAGCCCACATTTTAAATAATCCTCTCAATAATGTCAGTTGTTTTTTTAACTACTCTTGTCATATCCGATTAAATCATCAATGCCTTTCCTCATGATTTGGTCAATAGAGAAAATGCGCTACGAGCTCAGCCTTGTGCCAGCTCGGCCGTGTTCTGATTAACTGGTGCTTGGATTTTCAGTGTTAGCTTCAGGAGGTTCTTTTCAGGCATCTTTTTCAGCACATGTCTGTTTTGTGAGAGTTCATTTAGCTTGGTTAAGCAAGTTACAGACGTGTAGTCTGTAAATGTGTGCAGCTGGGCACGTGTAAACCGCCACCAGCAGTGATGCACTGGGTGGGCACAAGGGCGGGAGGTACCCACCGCCAGCCCTCCAAGCTGGGGGCTTCCGGCTCCTTCTTCGCGCCATCTCCCTTGCAGTAGACAGCTCAGGATGGACATGTGCACTGATGAGGTATAATACATTTACAGAGGCTAGTTTTCTTTGATACAAAATAAATAGCAATGGAAATTCACCCTTCTCTTTGCGGGGAGCATGCACGCACTCTTTGTTGGGGAGCATTGTGCAATTAAATGATACAGCCCTGGGTTAGGGCCTGCTTCATGAGTGCTTTGGTTTTCCCTCCATCATTATGATGAAAACAAAATGTGAGAAATGTCACCCCCACCCCCATCCCCAAACCCGCTCTTCCAGCTTTTACGGGCTTCCTGTAAGTTTTATATACAAATGCATACACGTGTACCTTTCTCACAAACCTAAATGGGAACATAGTAAACACATCATGCTTTTTTCACTTTGTCCTGTTTCTTAGAGAACGGTCCATATTAGCACACAGATATGCTTAATAATAATTAACCCTGGTATGTACCTCTACATTTCTAGGAAATTTCTATATTTGTGCGTTTGTCAATCGTAAGTATTATCTGTCGACTTTCTGCCATGCTAGATGTTGCTGTCGCTCTCGTGGGCCTTGTCTTTTCTGCTCTCACCCCTCTGTTTGGTTAAAATAATACACAGCGTTTGGTTAAGGTGATAGCATCTACCTTCTATGTCTATTTGAAGTACTTAGTAAAATGCTGAATTTCATCATTCCATATTGCGTGGAGTAAAAATATCGCTGAAAAAAAGAGATTTTTCTGAGTGCCTTTTTCACATTGGAGGCTTTCCACGTGTCTGGTGGTTCATGACTAGCCATTCAAATTCGGGGAGGAGAGGAGGAAGCAGATTGCAGATTCTGGCTACGTGGAGGGGCAGCGCTTGCCGGCTCTAGGCTGGTGGCTGGGGAGGGTCTAGCCTTCCCGTCGTTGTCCACTGGTGGGGTTTTCTCAGGGGCCTTCCTCGTGGGGGGAAGACCCCAGTGTCCCCTCAGGGACTGGCCAGGTGTGATCGCAGCAGAGCAGAGGGTGGGAGCTGGGGTCCCAGGGGTGAGAGTTGAGATTTCCACAGGTCCCGTGCCCCAGCCTGCCCGGCTCTGAAGCGTCTTGGGATCTGTTCTCTAAGGAAGCAATCCTCTGTGTCCCATGGGGAGCGACAGTGGTTGGCAACAGGCGACACACTTTCTGCCACCCAAACTCCAGGCGCCAGGACCTCTGCGTCTGTGAGAGCAAGGTGGCCAGTGGCATTGAGGTGCGACTTAACCTCTGCCATCAGTTAATAGTGCTCTATCTGCTTTTTAAAAAAGTATTTCAAATTTTCTCCTCTTCTGTGGTCTTCTTTGGTCTGCTCTCCCATTTTTTTTTTTTTTTTTTTTTTTTTTTTTCCTTTTTTTTTTTTTTTTTTTTTTGGTTAGTGTTGTTTTTTCCATCCCTAACTTTTTTATTGTCATTTTAGCAGGGTTTCTGGAAGGGAAGGAGATAAAAATGTGTGGTCAATTCATCACTTAAAACAGGAATCCAGGAAAGCTATAAAAACTGCATAATGGTAACCTTCCTCATATTGTTCTTTCTTGTGCAGTAAAACAAGCTGACCCTCTGTTCTGTTCATGGAAAGAAAAACAAAAGTCCAACTCCGGCAGAATCAGGAATTCAGTGCTTCCCTTCTGGCATCTTAATATAGGTTTGTTCCCAACTAGGAAGTTTGCTGAAGGAATCGTTTCTTAAAAAAAAAAAAAAAAAGTCGGAACTATGCATGCGTACCTTCCCCATGATCTGGTGGGTGTTAGGGATCCTGTGTGTGAGTGAGTAGTTTTGTCAATGCATGACTATCTCTCCTTGCTTCCTTTTTCAGCAGACTGGTCCTTCCTGGGTATGCCAGCGGGACATACCAAACTCCTCCCATCTTCAGCGTAGTCAGCCAAGCCCCACTCCCAGAGGGGTGTGCGAGATAGGGCCTCTTGCCAGGGCCTTATGGAAGCTGCTTCTTCATGGTCCACCAAGGGCACTGTACACTTAGGATGTCCTCATCGCAGGATGAATCTACAAAAAAACATCCGGAAGCATTAAATTATTTTGGCATATTAGATATCTGACCATTAAAAGTAAAACTCATTGGAAACTTTCAAGGTCATTTTCTTGGAGTGCTGCCTCATTGCTAGTATTCATGTCCTCAGACAAGTGTGGTTTGTATTCCTTTGAACTTGACTAAGTATAGGAGTGTTGTATTTGAATGTCTTCAATCACAAGTGGCAGAAATCTCACTTGCACTAACTTAAAGAGTTGATTGGTTTGGGGATCTGGGACGGGTGGCAGGGGTAAGCTGGCCTTAAGAATCCCCTGGGTCCAGGAATTCAAAGGATGTCCTCTCCAAATGGTCCTTGTCTCTCTGATCACACCTTGCCTGTGTGTCAGCCACGGTCCCCTTCAGGAGACGGGCTGAAGGCATGGTTCCAGCCAGCTCTGGGGGTACCTACCTCAGGTTAGCATCCCTTTCAAGTCTTTATGTCTATTTCAGTGAGGGACCAAAATCACACAATGCCCTCGATTATAGTATTGGAGCTGTGGGCTTTCTCTTCCTACCTTTGTCCCTGTCCTCTGAAACCCATGTAAGCAAAACACATCATGAGGTCATCTGTTTCTTCTAGGAAATAAAAGAATCTCTGTGGAAAGGTGTTTTACGATTCACTTTTATTTGTGGGCCTGCCTCCCGCGCAGGCACTGGACCCAGTGGTGGCTGAAACCCTAGAATAAGTGAGGTCATCCGGGCTGACTATAGGGAGTGGTGGGCCCTGTGCCCAGCTAGCGGGTGCATCCCCACTGGTACTCAGCACCAGATGATACCAGGCAAGATGCCAGGTCTTCCTGTTTTCCAGAGAAGCCAGAAATCCAAATCTGGATGTCAATTTTCTCAAGTCTAAAAAAATTTGGTAATTAATTCAAGCATTTTCTAAATCACTGTCTGGGCCACACAACACATCATTTACAATGTCTTGTCTTCTCGAACTCATTTTTTAGAGCATAACACAAGATCAAGAGAGCTGGAGCAATTTGCTCAAGGTTAGGCTATGAAGTGGCATGAGGGCTCTATCCCAGATCTGACTCCAAGACCATATTCACGTGGCAAGATCTTGTTTTCATTGGCAACATTTTCCTTGAAATTTTTTAAAGCCAGTATTACTTCTGTAAAAGCCTGTAAAATTTTGGCCTTAATTTAATAGTTTCATGTCAGAGTCTTTGGTTCATAAGAGGTACAACTTTAACATGACTTCATTCTTTTGGATGAAGTTGGCATTGGGCCACCCAGTGAGGAACACCCATCAGAAGTCTGATTTAGCTTGCAGATACCAAGCTGACAGATGGTATGGAGTAGAGTGTGTGTCTATGTTATAAATTAAGATTCTAAGCAAGAGTTTAAATATTTCTGATGACATTTTAATTTTAGTCAAGTAGCCATTTATCAAAAGATTGACTTAGTGATCCTTGTTCAACAGAAAAATCCCCATAAGTGTATTAATTTGGGCTTTTGAGTTTATAGATGTTAGAATGACAGACTTGTGCTTTGATTTGCGTCTCTACTCAACTTTGCTATCAGAGCAGTTTTATTTGGCTCATCAAAATAAAGCATTTATTTTCTAGACATTTGAAGGTAGCTCACATTTCACAAGGAGGCTTTAATTAAAATACACTGCATTTTTTATTTTGCCCTATCTACAAATACAAAGATATTAACTTTTAAAACAGTTTTAATATAGTGATGGAACAGCTGTAGAAAATTGACCTCTTGCTTCAAGACAAATAAAAATACACTTCACAAACATTTTCAGCTGCCTGTTTTTTCTACTCTGTAATTGACTCTAATTTGCTCTGTCTGCTCCTCTGAAACCTCAGAACTTCGAAATTGCTTTTCAATTTGTAGTCTAAGTTATAATGAGAGCCACACTATTCCAAGTGAAGACTACGTGCTTGAGTCATATTGAGGCTTCAGTTTTTAAAAATCTTTACTATTTCAACGTATCTTGTAGATTATAAAAACTGGGAGCTGGTGCTCAAGTGAATGGGTGTTTTTCTAATAGGGAATAAGGAATTACAAGCTAGGTATCAAAAAGACAGTAAAAAATCAGACTAAAAAAAAGTCTTAAGTAATCCCCTCCTCAAAAAAAACTTACAAAGAAAATTAGTAAAAAAAGGGGGGGGGGGAATGGTGCCTTTATAATATTTTTTATTCTGAGGACATTAGCTATCCTAATCACAAAATATGAGCTTCGGTATATAAGTTGGCAGTGAGATTCCCATTTTACAAACTAGTAAATGTAACAAGTTTTTAGGAGCCTACTCCCAGGCATTTGGAAGGGGCGGTAATAGGTATTGCATCTAACTTGGGCAATTCTATCTAAACCAGGCAGTCTGCCTAAATTGCTGAAGTTTATTGTTACAACCCTCACAGGTCTCTCTGCTTCCCTGCTCCTTGTCAAGCCCCCGCTCCCCACCCTCCCCACAAGAGGCAAGGGCAGAGGGCTCCGGAGAGACTTGTACAATCTTGATGACCTTTTCTAGGTCATACTATGGAAAATATTTTCTTAGAAACGCACCCAAGGTCACTCTGTATACCTTTGGGGAGAACCAGTGAAAGTTCTGGTTCACATTTAAATGACCCTGGTGTTTGTGGAACCCAGACAGAAGGGATTAGAACTTCCAGCTGTGATTTGTTCCCATAGCTCTGGGCACACCATTACCTCACAGAAGTAGTAATTTTAGTTTTCTACCTTCCCAAAGCCAGTGAATCCTAAGGCAGAAATGTTCAAAGAAACTTATCTGATGGGTAGGATCCTTCTATGCTTATGAACCATGGTCACAAAGGAATTTTGTTTTTTTAGGATGAGTCCAGTAAGTGGAAAGTATCTGTCTTTGGACACTGATATGAGGGGATATATGGAGGGGTAAGAAGACTTTTAAAAACCATATATTTTATTTATCTGTTTGAGAGAGAGCACAAGCATGAAGAGAGGCAGAGGGAGAGAGAAGCAGGCTCCCCGTTGAGCAGGGAGCCCAGTGCAGTCCTCAGTCCCAGGACCCTGGGATCATGACCTGAGCCAGAGACAGACACTCAACCGACCGAGTGAGCCACCCAGGCGCCCCAGAAGAAGACATTTTTAACATTAATAGTAAACTTGTACCACTTTTGTAATTGTGAAGTCAGGACTTTTTCGTAGGCCAGAAGCAAGTGTGAAATTTGTCAAGTCTAGGAAATCTGATTTGACATATTTATTATTTGATTTCCCTAAGAAACTGAAGTTAAAAGAGTATCCAAAACAATAGTCATGTCAAGTTATGCATCCAGTTCTTTTTCCCATTGGCTCCTTACTGCTCCCACTCTGTTTTTATTATGAAATTATATTTTAAAATATGCACTCATTTAAATGGTAGGAAGGTTGTGGAGGAGGTAAAGTAAGCCCGCCTCAATCTGTGTTTTGAGATTTTTGAAGAGGAATAAATTGCCTTTTTTTTGGAGAGAGAACGCATGCGTGAGTGTGGGGGGGACAGGAACGGGGTGGGGGGGGCAGGCAGGCAAAGGGAGAGGGAATCTTAAGCAGGCTCCTCATCCGAGACTGGGGCACAGGAGATTATGACCTGAGTTGAAATCCAGAGTCTGACTGATGCTTATCCAGCTGAGCTTCCAAGGGCTCCAGGATAAAGGGCCTATTCGAGACCATTGTCACTCTCACCATCTCCAGTCTTCCCCAGTCTGAGATGGACGTGCTGCTCCGAAAACGGCTCCCACCTGCCACCTTAATGCCCAGCAGCATAGCCTGTGGTGGCTTCATGGGCTGGATGCCTCCTCTTCCGTCTCAGTATGGCCTAATTTGTGGTGAATTATCTATCATAATCAGAATAAATATCTCAGTGTCTCCATGGAAGAGGTTTTCTTTCGGCAGGGGTGGGGGAGGTCTTATTTCTGTTTATTCCTGACTGAATGAAAACAAATTACTAATGATGTATTAGTCTGGGAACATAGTATTTAGGCTGAATATATCTGAATTAATTGTTGTTAATAAGCCTCACAATTTATGAGCATAGTCTTTGCTTGATTTACAAATCATAATAAAGTAGTGAAGTTTATTTTTTAAATGTCGCAGTGTGGAATGGTTTGGTGGGGACACCTCTGTATGTCTTATTATTCCTTGTCCAGTAGCTATTTATAATGCCCACTTTTTTGCAGCTTAATTGCAAACTCTGTTTTCTTGCCAGTATGAATTCAGTGGTGTATCTGCAGGAGTGATAACCACTGCGATGGGCAGATCTGACCCCCAAAAAGCAAACCTATGTTTTACAGCATCGGCAATGTCTTGAAGGAGATGGTACATTTGAATGTTTTTCTGAGGATAGGAATCAAGGTACCTTTTCTGAGTTGGTCCATATTTGAAGAGGAGAAAGCCACATAAATTTTATTATACTATATGTTAATCGTATTTTTCATAAAGGAAAACTTAGACAATTTGCTTCAAAAAATTTTTGCTTTGTAAAGCAATTTTGTGTCCCTCAAGGATCCTGTTTATGATTCATTGTAATTTAATGGAGCTTTGAGGAACATTTATTTTCCCTTTTTTTGAAATGACAAGGAATGTCAGAAGAATAACTTTTCACTGCTAACAGGTCGTTCCAAATTTAAATTGCACTTATTGAAATCATAGCTGATCTAATTGTAGCAGACCATGGTACAAATTCACTTAAACATGTGTTTAATAATTTATTCTAAACAGCTATTTAATTATTCCCCTTTTTTAAAAAAAATAAGGAATCTTTTAGAAATTTTTGGCACAATGGAAGACTTAAAATTTCAGGTGGATTTTTTTTCTTTCTTTTTTTTTTTTTTTTTTAAGTAAGCTCTATGCCCAGTGTGAGGCATGAACTCATGACCCTCCAGTGGACATCTTATGAAACTGCTGTGAATCTTACCTTATAGGCTGGTCAGATGCTCCAAAGAATCTTAGGGTCAGCCAGTCCCACTGTCTGAAGTTTACATTTGAGATAACTCAAGTGAATTGCCTGAGCAAGACAGGCTGGATGAGTTTACCTAATCTCACTAAGCCTCAATTTCCTTACTGGAAAGTGGAGATAATAGTAGCATCTACTTCATTCTGTTGTCAAGATCAGATAAGATACTGTACCTGAAGTGCTTAATGCATGCCTGGCAGGTGTCCACTAAGCATTAGCAGCAAGGTTAATGCCAAGTATTAAAGGGAGTTAGGCAAAGCTGTGCGGAGACCTCCAAAGCTCTCCCCATCCCCCTCCCTTCAGCACCCCGTGCCCATCAGTATTCTCCCTTCTACACACATTCTCCCTGCTCTCCCCCACTCTTGGTTTATATATGGCCACTTTCTACTAAACTTTGGTACTAACCCTCCTCATACCCCTTTGCCCTGGTTTCTGTTGAGACTGACAACAAAGCTTCTTTATTCAATGTCTTATGTTGGGCCCCAACATTGTCTGTATTGATGCCCAGGGGCTAGGCAGAAGAGCAGAGCAGGTCTACACCTGTCTGTTTCGGGGATGACTGGCATGGCATCTACAGAAGTGAGGCTCTTCCCAGTGTCCTGGGGGAGACACATCCTACCGCCTGTCTGCAGGGGGCTATTTACACTACTTTTATGCCCTTGAGCTTTATAGGGCTGTCGATATACAAAATGAAAAAAAAAACTCAAATACTCACCAAAATGGTTTGACAGCTTTGAAGCACTCATACGTATAAAGTGGTATTGCACTTCTGTTGTGAGAGTTAATTAAGGATTTGCAACCCAAAGAACCTTAAATGTGGCCTTAATAATATAACTAGTGTTTTCAGTGTATTGTTAACCTAATAAAATTCAAATAAACTCCAAAACCACTTTTATCTCCATAAATTTAAAACTACTTGGATTTCATAATGTATGCTTACTTTTATGGGAGGTGTGTGTCATTCCTTCCTTCCAAGTAATAATGGTGGACCCAATTGTTTTATTTCCTTTCGTGGATATTATGTAACATATATCAATATAACTGTGTATGTGTGTTCCCTATGTAAGTATCTATAAAGAAAGAAAAAAGTGTTAATGCTTTGTTAAGTACTAATAATAGCAGATGTAAACTAGTGATGATAAAACTATGAGTTTTGCCACAACTTCTGGGGTGGGCCATAAGGAATGGTTGGACTAAGTTGAATGCCAAACTAATAAAGTTTTCTCACCCTGAAGACTTTGAAACCCAAATATTTTGTCCTGAAATAGTGTTCATAACCCAAAGCTGTGTGTGGAATATAGAAATTAACAAATAGGATTAATTTAACCTTATTCAAGATGGTAGCTCGTTGCCATTACTTCCATGAGCTTGAGAGTGTGAACTAGAAACAAGGATATATTTTGATTTATGTAATGTCAGACTAAAGGAGAGATTATCCAGAAAGTTAAATAGCCTTTCAGTTATTGGGCAGCCCTATAATTAATACATTTTGGTGTAACTGATGAGTATTGTGTACAGTTGAGCTCATAGAAGATAATATAGGGGCTCATGGGCACACTATTGAAAAATAGTATTTGCTAATTAAAAGCTTTTGAATGGTAGATCCCCTGGTTTGTGAAGTGTTTGTTCACAGATCATGAGATCTAGCTACTCGTAACCTGACCCAGTGGTTTGGGGGGAGAATTTCTGAGGAAAACAGAAACCCAAAGGAATTGTCAAGCAATTATGAATGAAAGAAAGATAAAATGCCCAAAATGTAGCCATCTGCTGTAACTTAGAATGGAGTTGCTTCTCAATTATAAAGGGGTAGATATACTGGGATACATAGTAATCAGCAAAATGAGAGACTAGGCTAGGATCTCTAAGATTCTCTTTCCATTTCATCATCTCATGAGTCTGTGTAAACCAAGGAGAGAATGTAATCACATTCCATTTCTTTTTTCTTCTCTAATGAGGGTGAAACATGCCCCACATCCTAGGGTGTTCTGATTTGTGAAGCTGGGATTTGTAGCAATAACTGAAAGTATGCATTTTCCAGACATTTAAATGAAACACTAGTCACATCTCTCCGTCTGTCAAGAGCCACATCGGGCTTCACTCCCTCCCCAAAGCCGTTAGCACCTACCACGGCAGCTCCCTGCTCACGGTTCCAGTGCCACTTATGGTCTAGACTCAGCATTTCTTCTCTTTGCTCTGTACCTCAGCCTGGGTGTATGTGCGGCCTCCATCAACGACAGTGGAGTATTTTGTGCTGACTTTCCATTTCCAAGTGATTACCCTGGAACTCCATTGCTCTTTATGTCACACTCGACTAGCAAGAACCTTGGACCTGCAGTGTACCCCAGCCATCCTCCACCTCTGCACCGGCAACCTGAGGCCAAGCTCTGCCCGGGATGTCACTCCATGGGTTTGTTTGTTTCACAGACTGCAGATGGACACCCCTCGGCCCCAAAGCCCACCGGTATTTCCCTCTTCAAACTCGTTCTCCCACATTCTGTGGTCACTCTTTCCAGCTCTGTGTGTTCTCTCCAAGTCTCTCAGCAGCCCCCCACCCCCCGCCGCCTCCCAGACTGTCTCTCACTCTCCACGGATGGCCACAGTCCTCCTTCCCAGGGAGAACAGCTGCCAGTGGACAGGAACTGCCGACTTCCCTCAGTCAGAATCAGCTGCTTCCACACCGCCCTGTCCCTTTCCCTCTTTGGCTAGAGAAGCCGCCTCCCCACAGCCCATTCCTTTACGCATACCCCCCAGGAGCCCACCGACTCCCGCTGTAGAAGGGCCGTGGAAGCAATGTCCCTTCTCTCAGGTGTCTCCTCCGTCCCTCTTCCCTACCCCACCCCCATCTCGCCTAGACTCAGAAATCAGCCAGATTCAGCATCTGCATTCTCTCCCCTTGCCTGCGCCCCTCAGCTTCTCCCCTCTAGTTTCCACTGCTCCCCTCCATCAGAACCCCTTCATGCTGATGTAGCCAGAGACCCCATGGTGCTCAGTCCAACTAGACTTCCCACTTCTTCCAAGCAGTCAACACTTTTCTTGTCCTGTTTTCTTCTTGACTCCCTCCCTCCCTCACGTCCTTGAGGTGACACCATGCTTCCACTTCTCCTTCACGCGGGTTCATCCTCCTCTCCATGCTATTAATCACTGATGTTCCTCAAGACTGCTTTTAGGCCCTCCCGCCCTCTCTGTCCACTCTCCGGCTTATTTCATTTACTCCCAAGGAAGAACTACTGTCTTATATGTGGATAACTCATATCTTTACATACCACCCCTGCCTCCCCTGGGAACTTCAGATTCACATGTCCACCTGCCTACCTGACATCAACATTTAAGATGTTGAAACAGCACATCAAATTTAACAAGTTCAAAACTGAACTCTTCCCTTAAATTGCTCTGACTCTGTAAATAGAATCATGGTCTGTCCTGTCACCCAAGTCCCTGTTTTTATCACCTTGCAGGAATCTATTTTCTTTGTCTCTGCTGTTTCTATGCTGTGCCAGGCTTCTTGCCTCTCCTGGAGTTCCACAGAAGCTTCTTACAGTCCTCGGAGGCATGCTGTTCAGCCCCATCCTGTCACATGCCCTCTTGATTTTTTGCATTCTTAACATGTTAACCTTTTATTTCTCTAGTTAACTGGGCCTGCCTCCTGCCACAGGGCCTTTGCACCTGTGACCTTACTTCCTGGAATCCTCTCACCTGCCTTCTGCTCAAGTCTAGCTCCTTCTTCAGTCATTCCTGCCCTCGTCTAAGCTCTGTCATGCTTGCTCTTAGCCTGATGTCCTCCCTCCCGACACTGGTCACTGTTGGAATTTTACGTTTGTGCACTTCTTCAATTACTTTGTGTGCCCCCCTGAACTGTAAACGCTGTGAGGGTGAACACTGGTGTTTGTATAGTGTCCAACACAGAGTGGACACTCACGTGTTACATTTGTGACAGGATGGGTGGTGAGTGAATATCAGCAAATTCTCAGATCTCACATTCCATTTTGGCTCAAAGGTTTTCACATTTTTATTCCACAAAACTTCTTCCAGAGCAAGACCTCTATAAAGCAGAAAGGACTGAAAAAGTTTCGTTTCTTGCTTTCTTTCTAAAGAAGGTACTGTTGTCAATCTAGGTCCCAACAGCCATGGGGTGTAGGAATTCAGGGATTTGGTTTCTCCTACTTCAGACTGGGTTTTGCTTTCTCGGTAGTCACTTAGAGCCTACATTGTGATGGGAATAATTTATTATGTTCTCTCCGACTTTTTTCTGTATAATTTGAGGAAAGTGATATGACGTGATCACTCCTCCGCTTCCCTTTGCCACCCTGCAAACGTCCTCTGTTTTTATTTACGCTCTTGTTTCCACAAGATACAGAAAAACTGATGGGTCATTCAGCTTTGTTCTAATTGTGCTTGTTACAAAGCTTGGTTTTCAGTTCTGATTCTCTTGTTTTCAAACTTTCCAGTGCTGGTATAAAGATATATATTTTTTTAATTTTTCACAGATAGACTGAGAATGATTTAATATTTAAGAAACTTGGGTAAAATGAATAGGAGAGAATATATGATTTTAAATTAGCCTCGTGTTTCTGTTAAGTGGCAGTTTCATACATTTTTATGGATCATAACATGAAGGAGATTTTAATAATATAGAGGAGACTAGAAGTGATGCCTGATGAAGTTATTGAAATAATTTGAAAGGAACAGAATTGTAATTTGGCCTTGCACAAACACAGTTGATAGGGAGTTGCACAAGGAAACTACTTGTAGAGATCATCAGTTTACACAGGTTAAGGATTAACTGCTGGTTGTAACTAAGCTTGTTTGGGATGAATCTAAAGCGCTTAGAGGTTATGATCCATTGCAGTGAATTTTAAGGGATTATTCTTATGACTTTATTCTATCACTGAATGATATCATTTGCTGTTTTAAACATCTGCTGTTTATCCCTGTGCTTTCCAAACTCTGCCAAGGTGCCGGAGGGCGCTGCAGCAAATTTACCCAGAGTGCCAGAGGATATTTTCGAATTTTAAGAGAAATGTGATATTCAGCATCTGTAAGATAGCATGCAAACATCTAGCTTGAGGGAGTTCACAATTCAACTTAGATTGTACTGCTTTCCTTTCAAGGACATGATATCTTTGGGAAGCTGGGTGTGGAGCAGTTGTGTAGAAAAAAAAAAAAACCAAGTGCCACACGAAAATCAAAGTGGATCAGGAAAGGAAGGTGGTAGTATCTAACTTGATCCTAAGGTTTGAGAATCTGCGGCACCCAACTATAAATAGCCTGATGGTTTGCATATATGTTTCCCATTTTGTCATTTTAAAAAAATTATTAAAGCACTCAGTTTTAACATGATTCAGAAAGCAAAGGCATAAGAAGGACTTCTCCCCCACCTTGGATGATGGCAGCTCTCTCCCCCTAATTGCTCAGGCCAAGGCCGCGGACTTGGTCTTGGCTTCTGTCTTTCGCACACCCCACATCCAGAACTTCAGGAAATCATGTTGGTTCCACTTTCAAAAAATATTCCTTTTCCTACCTACACTGCTGTCACTGCTCCCTGCTTCTATAATTGTGCCCACCCCACCCCTCCAATAATCTTTTAAAACCCTAAGTTAAGTGATACCATCACTCTACCACCCAGAACCTTGCAACAGCTCCCATATCATTTGGAATAAAAACCAGTCTTTCCAGTGATCTCAACTCTTAAGCTCTTTCTCTTCCCAGGTAATCTCCAGTCACAGGGGTTTCCATGTCGGACCCTACCCCAGGGGCTTTGCATTGGAATGTGAAACATATCTTCTCTTCCAAACCTTGGCTTACTCCAGGCCTCCAGATTTAAAATACTTCAGCTTCAGTAACCTCACCCATGCAGTGATGGGCATTTCCTACCCTTTTATCCAGCTCTTTTTTTTTTTCCATAGTCTTCTAAGATAGTAGATAATTTATGTCTAACATAGTAATTTACTAAGTTTTATCTTTTATTTGTTGACTCTTCCCACTCAGATGTAAGCTTTAGGAAGGCAGACATCTTAATCTGTTTTCAATCACATATCCCAAGCATCTGGAAGAGTACTTGTCAGTCATAGGTGTACAGCATATATTGAAAGAATGATGTTCAATATTTGTTTAAAAATCTTTATCTTTCTTAATATTTTGGCTATTTAAACTATCCAGAAGGCATATTCAAATCTTCCTCTGTAGTAATAGGTTGCCTATTTTCCCTGAGGTCCTAAGGGTTTTTGCTGCATACTTCCAGACTAATTAGGTACTTAAAATATGAATCCTATCTTCCCGGCTAATTGAACCTTTCATCATTATGTACAGGCCTTCTTTATCCTTAATAATGCTTTTTGTCTTAAAGTTATTAGTTTATCTGATGTTAGTGAAGGTCAACTAGCTTCCCAATAATTTTTGGTACTATTTAATATGTTTTAGGTGTTTCTCTTGCATATAGCTCATAGTTTTTAATTCATTTTAATAATCTATTTTTAACTGCTAGTCCGTGTATGCTTATTGGGATTATGTATATATCCAGGTGAATTTGTCCCATTTTTGCAGTGTTTATGTTTTCTACTTTGCTCTCTTTTTGAAAACAATGAGTTTTTATTTGTTTACTGATTCTGTTTTTCCCCTTCTATTAGTTTGGAAGTTAGATACTCTGTTTCTGTTCTTTTAATATTTGCCTTTTAAATGTTATCATGATACTTAAAAGTCATATATTACTCTCCTCCTGAATAATACAAGGGACACTGTAACTTTGCTTCCCTACGTACATGCTGTTGTTATTCGGTATTTATTTCTGTACACTTTCGTCCCATGAATTAAGCATTATTACTTTATATAGGTGATATTTACTTATGTTTATCCTATGCACCAGTTTACTTGCTTACTAATTCTTTTCGTATCTCAGACCTTCTACACATAACACTTGCTTTCTTTCTGAATCATATCCTTACAGTCTAAATAATATGCTTCTAAAGTTGATCCATTTCCTTGGTGAGCTCCTTTGTCGGTAAGTTCTCGGTTTTTGTTTCTATGAAAAAGCCTTTATTTGGCTCTCACTGTGGGGACGATCGTTCCAGTGTGTTTTTTTCTAGTACCGCGAAGCAGTGAATTTTGACGCTGCCCTCCCGGAGACAGCCTCTGGCCCCACGGGTTAAGGGCCCTGTCCCACAGCCGGCCCTCCCTTCAGACGCCAGCTCCCAGCCCAGGCTGCCCCCTGTGCTGCTCACCCCCTGGCTCTCAGTCCGAGGCTCCACGACCTCCTCCTCGGGTTTGATGAATTTGCTAGCGTGACTCATGGAACTCAGAGAAAACCTTTATGCACATTTACCACTTTAGTCTAAAGGATATTATAAGAGATCCAGGTGAACAGCCAGGTGAAGAGGTATACAGGCCGGGGCCCAAAAGGGTCCCGAGCACAGGAGCTTCTGTCCCCATGGAACTGGGGTGTGCCGTCCCCCTGGCACGTGGATGTGTTCAGCAGCCCAGAAGCTCACCATGCCTTGTTCCGGAGTTTTAATGGAACTTCCTCTCTAGCAACCTCCTTCTGCTTTCCCGAGGTCAGTGAGCAGGGCTGGATATGCCAAAGCTGTACCTAACTTACCATTCTGGTGACAGTCCCACCCCAAGTCACCTCATGAGCATAAATTCAGGTTGCTCAGAAAGGGCACCTCATGAACAGCAGAAGACATTCCTGTCACTCTGGAAATTCCAAAGATTTTAGACTTGTGCCAGGAACCCAGATAATGGACCCAAAACACACCACAGTAGACAGTTTTATATAGACGTTTTTCACTTCGAAGATCTACCACTGTCTTTAGGCTGCCAACTTTGCGGTTGAGAAGTTTGCCGTCCGTCCGGTTGTCGTTCCTTCTCTGTCTTCTTTTTTCTCTGGCCACTTTTCTTCTCTTTGATTTTGGTATCTTCAGTTTAACTACAGCGTATCTAGGTGTGCATTTCTTCTTAGACTATTTCATGTACATTACTTATTATGTATCCATAGATTTATAACTTCCATCCTTGGTGGAAATTCTCAGCCATTATATTTTGAATATTGTCTTTTTCCCATACTCTGTTCCCTTCCTCTAAGATTTCATGTAATCTCACTCCAAACCCCCATTCATGAGCATTCTTCTCCTTTTTTCTTTTCTTCCTTAATTATTCCTTTACATATTACATTTTCATTCTTTGTGGATTCTGGGTAACTTCCTCAGGTCTCCCGTCCAGCATACCAGTTACCCAGCCTGCTGCTGAGGCCTTAGATGAGGGGCTTTTTCTTCTAGTATCTGTTCACCAATTATAGTTTTCATTTTGTGAAAGTTTTATTGGATTCTCTTTCAACCTGACTGGTCATCTGGAAAGTCTCATAGTTTACTCGTTTTTGCCAGTCCATCTTTTACTTCTTCATACATTTTACACACAGGTTTTGTTTTCTTTTCTGCATCTGATCATTCTAATAGCTTTCAGTCATGAAAATAATTTCTGTTTCTGCTGAATCACACTCTCGTTACCTTTGTGCACTCACATTTGGTTGAACTGAGTCCGTGGGACTCCTGGAGGCCTGTGCTGGGGGTGCTTTTCCCCAGAAAGCATTTGTGTTTACTTCCGTCTCCTGTTGGGACTCCTTTTACTTCCTTCAGGGGTCCATTTAAGGTTTGAAATGTTTGGTCGAGCTCCCCAGCTTTCCTTTGACCCAACTAAATGTCAGAGTTGGTGTTTATCTTCAGAGAAACAGCTCTGTTCCTGCTTGCTTGATAGTCACTGCATTCCCTGTGGATTAAACTCTTTTTAGGAAAAGGAAGGCATCTTGAAGATTTTCTCTGCATTCTATGAACCCAGCAATGTGTTAACCATTCTGCTTTATCAAAGAACTCTTTTTCTTCCTTTGTTTTGTTTTGTTTTTGTAGCTGAGAACCCTTCTGAGAATCTTCAATTTATTCGAAGTATAAATCTTTAAAGTGGTTTTTATTAGTAGCAACAAGGGATGTATAGCTTGGGAGCCAAGACAGAAAAAATAATTAACCAAGACAAAGTTCAACCTTTTCGAAGTCATATGTCAGAAGCTGTTCCTGCCATTCACTGGAACTCAGACAGAACTTGGTCCAACCCTTTGTTTCTTTTTTTTTTTTTTTAAGATTTTATTTATTTAATAATTTATTTTATAAAGAGAGTGTGCAAGCTAGGAAGGAGAGAGTCCTAAGCAGGCTCCATGCCCAGTGCAGAGCCTAATGTGGGGCCTTGGTCTCACGACCCTGAGATCATGACTTGAGCTGAAACCAAGAGTCAGACACTTCATCTGACTGAGCCACCCAGGTGCCCGGCTCCAACCCTTTGTTTTCTGTAACCACATCTTTACTTCTGGTCTTGACCCCTTTCAAACCTATCTCCCTCTTACTCCTTCAAACCCATATGACCTTCTTATATCCCAGGACCATATGTCTCCTTCCCTTCTTTCATGAAGGTTGCTCTCTTGGTAAATTCATGCCCCGCCTCAAAACTTATTTTTAAATGTAGTTCCTGTAAGAAAGGTAAAGATCACATGGATGACAGTGTTGCTTTTTGAGTACCCAAACATTTAAAGAAATGGTCACATTCATTAATTCAACAAATATCTACATCAGAAGTTGAAAAGCCCTCTTTCTCAGATAGTATTTTTTTTACAGGGGCTAGTTGTCCTGGACATGTGGTCAAAGGAGCTCTGGGCTGAGGCTCTGCTCCAGAGGGGAAGTGGGAAGATAAATGGGAGAAGCAGGGATAGCTGGCCATGCAGGTTCACCCTCCAGGATTCCTCCCTTGCTGCTGCCCCTGAAGGCCCTCCACAGGCCCAGCAGCAGACCCAGATGAGCAGGAAGTTGGATCTAGATGGGAGGTGGAGGCGGTGGCAAAGCCTGAAGAGGGAGGGCCTCAAAGGAGATGGATTGGGATAGGAGCAGGAGGAATGTGGCTGGGAGGTTCTTGGGTCTACCTGGTTTTCTTCCTGAGCTCCGTGTTCAAGTCAAGCACTTTCCATGTAGATAATAATAACCTGTGACGTTTATTTTGTATTTTTCTAGATCAATGAACTGAGCCATGTTCAAATCCCTGTTATGTTGATGCCAGATGACTTCAAAGCCTATTCAAAGATAAAGGTGGACAATCACCTTTTTAACAAGTAAGTACAAGTATGGCCCTTTATAGGACCGACACGGCTGCCAGGAGCATGATTTTTGTGAATTTCTATAATCACATTATTTTTCAATGGGTGGGAGTAAAGTTTTGCTGATGAAGTTAATCCTGTGATAAACATAACCATCTGTCATTTTCAGAAAAGCAACAGCAGGCCCTCTTGGGTAATATCCTTTTGCCATATGGCATATTGTTCTCTATGAATATCTTATATGTTAAAAGTGATATTCTCATTACAATTTAAATGTTTGAAGCTGTAAATTGCTTGGGATTTTTAGCAGCTATGGACCTCAGCTATCTTATACGAAACTCTAATAATGCCCACTTAGTGGACAGGAAATGACTCCTTCATAGAATAAAGAATTAGGGTACATTTATATAAAACATAATTGGATGCCATGGTGGGCATTGAGACTCTTTCTCCTTCATTTGAATCTCATTTTAGATGTCATTATGGAGCACCTAATGTATTAGCTGTCCACGAGAGCAAGAGGTACAAGGAAGTATAGGAAATGGCCCTGCCCTCAGGGGGCTCACAGGCAGGCAGTTGGAACTTGACACATATACAAATTACTATAATTTGGTATACAAAGTATGACAGTAGAGGGGTGTGTGTGTGTGTGTGTGTGTGTGTGTGTGTGCACGTACATAAAGGAGGAAGCAATTCTGAATGAGTGGGATATGAGCCTCCAAGAAATCCTACCCACATGAGGATCAATTATGAAATTTCTTACTGTGACCATTGTTCTGATGGAAAGCGGATCCATAAATTCTCTTACTATTGTTTAGAGGTTGACCTTTGGAGGGATATTTTTCTATGTGAGTTTAGAATGTGGTATTTCTATAGAGCGTAAAATAGGTCATTCAAGGAGTGAGAGATAGTTTGGTTTTGCAAACTTTAATCAGCAAGTCTCTGAAGAGGAGTGTGGGGAGCACACATGTGACTCACTTTGATGCCCGTCCCCAGCCCCCCAAGCTCTTTGCTGTCCCTTCATGGTTTCCCTCTGTGTGTATGGCCCTTCCCTTTCCACTTCTTCGCCCTTGGGGAAGTTGCTGTCAGGAGTGGTCGGGATTAGAACGGTCATCCTGCCCCAGGGCCCCTAGGTGGTATGGGGAGATGAAGGTGACCAGTCTGTCCCTGTGTCCCCCAGATTTACTGTGGGTCAGAGTCCATCCTCTGAAGCACCCCGTGCCTTCTGGGGGTAGGGAACCCCAGGCACTTGGCTACATGTGGAACTAGATGGTGGCAGATTCAGGTCTGGTTAACATTTTGTACATCCAAACTTTATTCCACAATATGACTGTTTCAGAGAAAACATGCCGAGCCACTTCAAGTTTAAGGAATACTGCCCTATGGTTTTCCGTAACCTGCGGGAGAGGTTTGGCATCGACGATCAGGATTTCCAGGTAAGTTGCTTTTGCAACCTTTGCTTCAAATGGGTTGTGCTCCGTAAAACAGGACTTACATTTTTTTCATTACAAGTAATTATATAATAGTAATTTTCATTTTATATAAGAATGTTTCAATGTTCTTTCCAAAGTAAAGGGTTCGTTCGTTTAGGAGCCTCTGTACAGAATGATTTTGCCAATCGGTAGGAAAAGATTGTTCTTTGGGAAGAGAACACACAGGAGAGTTCTAGATGATACTGGCACTTCCCAGTGGAAGCGTCCTGTCAGCAAAGCCTGCTTTTGATTTCTGCCGTCAGATGCGTCTGCAGCCTGTGCTAATGCGTATGTGTGTCTTGAATTCACATTTCCTGTATTTGCAGAGGCCACTTAGCAATCGTAGAAATTTTATTTTTTTTTTTTTAATTTTATTTTTATTATTTGCCCAAGGGGTACAGGTCTGTGCATCATCAGGCTTACATCTTTCACAGCATTCACCAAAGCACAAACCCTCCCCAATGTCCATAACCCATCCACCCTATCCCTACCCTCCCACCCCCCAGTAACCCTCAGTTTGTTTTATGAGATTAGAAGTCTCTTATGGTTTGTGAAATTTTATTTTTTTTTAAAGATTTTATTTATTCATTTTGACAGAGAGAGAGAGAGATTACAAGTAGGCAGAGAGGCAGGCAGAGAGAGAGGAGAGAGGAGGAAGCAGGCTCCCTGCTGAGCAGAGAGCCCAATGCAGCCTCGATCCCAGGACCCTGAGATCATGACCTGAGCCGAAGGCAGCGGCTTTAACCCACTGAGCCACCCAGGCGCCCAGAAATTTTATTTTTGTTCTGATTGATATGCTGCTTTTCAAATTGGCCGAACCCATTGCTTCTCGGCCTTTTGGCTAAGATCTCTCGCTCACAGCGTTTGGTCAGAGACCACACCTTGTGTGCTATGATGCGTCTGGTCTAGTGACCGCAGAGCTGTTGACCCAGCAGGAGCCTGCCAGTCCTGGGAACGGCTTGGGGAGCACTCTCGTCTGCTCTTGGTGCCCACCACAGAAAAATGTGCACCACTGCTTTTCTTCCTATGTATGCCTCAAATTTCTGTTCTCAAATTTGACTTTTAAAATTGAGATCGTGGTGCTGCTGTAAGTGCTAATCCATGGTCATTTCTCCAAAGAAAGAAGACATCAGTTAGCCAGTCAGATTTGTAAAAACCAAGGATTTTTTTTAAAAGATTTTATTTATTTGAGAGAGAGAGAACACAAGTTGGGGGGAGGGGCAGAGGCAGGGAGAGAAGCAAACTCCCCACTGAGCAGGGAGCCCAATGTGGGGCTCCATCCCAGGACCCCAGGATCATGACCCGAGTTGAAGGCAGGCACTTAACCCACTGAGCCATCCAGGCGCCCTAATAAGTCACTTTTAAAGAATAAATTTTGGAATATTAAAAAAGGTTTGTATAAAATAAAAAGGAATGATTCTACATTATTTAAAAACTGTTTAATACATTTAAAGAGGCCATATGAAAACAAACGGTGCTAAAGTTTCTCAATTCATTACCAAAATGAAGTTCTTCAATTTCTTCCCATAATCAGCCCTGTTCAATGAGATCTGAAATGGACCCTTTACAACCTCAAATCTGTACTGCAGCAGATAAAGGTAGTTTTTTAAAATTTAGTTTAGTTGCAGAAATATCAAGGCACGAGCCAGTTTTCCTTCACCTTTCCCCACCCCAAAAACAAAACCATGTAACTTGATATCTAAATAAGTGCAAATTGCTGAGTACAAACTTTAAAGGCAAATCAGGCAAGTAGAGGATGATTCACGTAACTAATTGGCAAGTCTCCGAAGCTCTTAGCAGGAGAGATCAGTATAGAGAGCCGGTGTGAGTATAATTAATCATTTGAACACCACTCCTCTCCTCAGCTACACCCAGTGCTTTTGGCATTTAAATTGCTGCTTTCTCGTTGGCAACTGTATTTCTATTAAAAAAAAAAAAAAGTGGGTGTTTAGTAACTTTAGTAAACCAGAGATGTATGCTGGTTTCCCTCCCCAGTCCCATGTTCCTTTCCCAAGGTCTCTACCTTTTAGAAAATTTTCAGTAGGGGTGGGGCCCAGAGTTTAAACTGAAGATGCGATCGTAAATGTAGGGCTCCACTCCCCACTTTGTTGGCTACTTGGTTTGGAAAAACAGAGGAAGTGTGCCAGCTCTGGCTCGGAGTTCGTACCTTGGGGGATGGCTGGGCATTGCCGGGTTGAAGGTACAGGTGCTGTGGTCCCGGGAAGGCCCTGGGAAGTCCAGTGGGCATAGGGCAGGACTAGAGGGGCTGTTGTCCCAGCTGCTGGGCACATCAGCTCACCACTGCCCAGACACTGCATTGATCTTGGCACAAACAAGAAACATGCATGGGTCGACACAGGAGTACCAAATTAAATACTCTTTCTCAATCTGATTTGAAAAGTGAGATCTAGTGACCTGGGGTTTGATCATCTTTTGGTGGCACTGGGATTGCTAGAGGGGACCAGGCCTCACACTGCTTTGCTTTGCTTTGATGTATTTATTTTTCTGAAGAGCCTGCTTATGGGACAAGTGGCTTTAAATCAATGTGGCTATAAGGAGCTCTGTTGTCTGGTTCATTTAGTATTCAGACCTTCACATTGAATCAAAGGGATAAATGGTGTCGACCTGCGTTGTGTGTGTGAATGCCTTTTTGCTGCACCTGAAAAAAGTCAGTATTGATGAATCTGATAAAAGTTGAACATGGTAATTAGCCTACCTAATTGACCTCTATCAGCAAACTTAAACTTCTTGAAAAGAACTGAAGAGCATTCCTACAGTAAACATTTGTATCTTTCCCCTGGTTTTGGTTTCTTGAATGTCCTTTAAAAGTAAAACTTGTTTTTCTTTTTTTGTTTTTTTAAGATTTTATTTATTTATTTGACAGCGAGTGAGATCACAAGTAGGCAGAGCAGCAGGCAGAGGGAGAAGCAGAAGCAGGCTCCCTGCTGAGCAGAGAGCCCGATGTGGGGCTCAATCCCAGGACCGTGAGATCATGACCTGAGCCGAAGGTAGAGGCTTAACCCACTGAGCCACCCAGGCGCCCCCAAAACTTGTTTTTCTTGCTGTTAAAGGCAAATGCAAACAGTGGCTCTAGAATATTTATCATTAATAACAGTATCACTTAACATTATACATATTAACCTCTGTGTACGTGTGTCCAGTGCTCCCAGATTCAGAACTTTGTCCAGTTTATTAGTGTGTCTTAAAATTACTTCATTGGTTTGTAAGAGGCTTAGTGTTGAATTATGTTCTTCTGATCATTTTTGGACCAATGTGACTCTGAATTACTGTACTTTTAAGATAAGGCATCTTTCAAGATGAATGCACCCATGGGCTTCTTCACTATCCCGACACGGTTTCTGTCTCCGCTGCTACCCGAAGCTCTGGTTCCCCCTTCAGTGGAGGATTTCATGCACAATTGCTACTGAGTGTGTTTATTTGTACCTGGTGCATGTCAGGCTCTTTGCAAGACATTATAGGGGAGGCAGAAGGGAAGAAAGGGTGGAGGAATTCCTTTTTCTTTGCTTGTTTTAACTGTTCTTTTTCAGAGTCTATATAAAATGCTAATGAGATTTACAGAAATACAGACATCTTGATTTTTACTCCTCTCCAAGACAAGCTGCATCCCTCTTTCCAGTCTCTCAGAATATTAGAACCTCTTACAACAGACCTGGCAAGTCAAAGGGAGGCTTCACTTAAAGTTTCTGAGCTGCGGGAGAGGATTGCCCACCAGAAACCAAAAAGTTCTGCATGACGGAGATAATGCAGTTAAGCCTCAACCCGCCACATAGTTGAAGCCGAGCCCTCTTGTTCTCCATGGAGGATAATACCAGGTTTACTTTCCCCTACCGCGTCTCCTGAATTAGAATCCCTCATTATTTGCATTTGATGCATCTTCTTTGTATTTGTAATGGAGAATTCTAATTTTAAAATAATTAATTTTAAAAGCTAACATTTTAAACTTTTGATGTTCTAGTTTCAAGTTTAAAAATAAAATGTTCAAGTGTTAAGGCCTTGAGAGTATATAGAACTTTGGGGGGAAAAATCTGCCAGTATCTGTAGAATACAGAGTCCATCACTGTGTTTCCAAATGTAGATTTCCCAAAACCATTTAAACTATCTGAGGACAGGGACTGCATCTCATGTGTTTAGGGGTGCAGGCCCAGAGTTTAGTATCAGCCTGGCTCGGGGCAGGCACTTAGGAAATATCTGTGGCAGAATAGGAGGGAGGGCTGGGGGTGGGGGGTCAACCCTGGGACGCGAACCTTCTGGGCCAAAGCATGGTGGCCCAAGAGCTCGGGAAATGTGAAGTAACTGGATGGTGGTGGGACTGTGGAGAGGAAGACGGGAAACCGGCCTGCAAGCCTCCCTCAGATTCTTCAGCCCCAGAGCAGCCCTGTGGATTTCACACAGGGGAATGATGTGATGACATGTGGATTTTCTAAAGATAACTGAGGTGGTTATGTACAGAATGCATAAAGGACATAACGCAGCTTGGAGACTATGAGCTATCCCAGGGACACCAAAGCCCTCAGCACTGACAGGGTCAAGCGGAGAGCAGCGCCCCAAGGTGGAGGGAAAAGAAACCTGACGGAGAGTGACGGGAGTGCAGGTGTTGGAGCCTGAGGGGCTGGGAGAGCAAGGGTGCCGGTCACTAGCAGGGGGAAGACTTGGGAAAGGGCGAGGGGAGAGCGGAAGATGCAGTTGAGTTTTTAGCCTTTTGAACAGAGAGGTGATCTTGCTAGTGGGGCAGCCTGGGTGGTGCTCAGGGTCGGGAGCACAGGCCCAGACGTGGGAGGGATTGGCTTGTGGGTGCTTGTCTCTCGATAGACCTACTTGTCCTGTCACCATCTGGAATTTGCTTGCTCCTTGAACCATATAAGCTCTTTCTTTCCTCTGTAACTGCTGTGTCTCTTGAGCCCGGTCATTCACAGCTTCTCCTCACACATGTTAGCCTCACCGGTGAGCCTCTGTGGGCCTCACAGTACATATCGGACAGAAACTCCTCCTGGGCCAAAAACCAGAGGCACTCTTCTCACACTGGACAATATCCTGGCAGACTTTTGGGAAAATTCCCTCACAACCTATCAACATCATCAGATTTTTTTTTCTTGTTCTTTCTCTGCTCCTTCATATGAGTTGAACCACTGACTGTCCCCATCACAGACTGTCCCCACCTGAGAACTCGGGCTTCCTGTTGGCTTTTGTTTCCCCACACTGAACCCACTTTAGGTTATGACCCGTGATTTCCAACCAAGAGCTGACAGTCGTCCCTGCCACAGGGAACTTCTGTCCAGGTTAGATGTTGTGTTTGCTTATTATGATCCCTGGGCACAGGTCTCTGGTATCTTAATGTCAGTCAAGTACCAAGCTGAGGTTTTCAAAGGAGATCTCATGGTATTCTGTGAAGGTCCTGCAACTCTGTTTCTTTCTCTGCCGATCATCACCATTCATTTTTGTGTTCTTCTTTTCTCAATTGTTTCATTATTGATACGTGTTAAATTGCGATGTGTGTTGCTCCCTCTAATGAAATGAAAGCCACTCTGCGCCTGGGATCACAGCTCAGACTTTCTTTGAAATTCCCGAAGAGCTTAACATATGGCTTTGAACACAGTGGGCATTTAATAAATCCTTGATGATGATGTTCAAGTTAGCATGTTGGTCTTTACCTCTCCGACGAGGTCAGGGGACCGTCTGTGCTCCCTCAGATACGTCAGATGCAAACCCAGAAAGCAGCCTCAGCCGGGCAGTTGCTCCTGGCTCCCGGCCTTGTGATTTGAGGCATGTAATCATAATCCTGGGCTGTCAGCAGGGAGCGATTGGCTTCCAGGTTTCAAGTCCATGAAACAGGTAGCATGGGTTAGGAAAAAGAACACTTCCCGGGAGCAAAGAGGCTAGTCTGAGCCTTGGATCTTCAGTGCCTGCAGCTATGGCTGTCTCCAGCCACTTACTCCTGGTGGGTCTCAGTTTTCTCATCTGTGGAGTGAGGGAAAAGGACGTGAAGTCCGCTGAGGCCCTCCCAGCTGTCCGCTCTCTAAATCTGTTATTCAGTCATCTCCAGGAGATGGCAGTCACTGAGGTTCTTGTATACAATATCGACATGTTCCCTTTGCAAGGTGATGGTTTTTATACACTGAAGTGTGGCGGACTTGATCTTAAGTGGCCTTTCTGCTGATTAAAGATAAGTTTTCATACATGATTTTTAAAAGGACTACAAACCCATATCAAAATGGAAAAAAATCCAAAAACACATAAGACTCTGAGAATTAAGTGTTTAGAATGCTTGGGTATCTAAAAACGCACAGGGGACCGTAATGGTTACTGAATCATGACATTTTCAGGAGAGACACAGAAGATCAGTGGCAAGAGTGAGCTAATTAAATTGACCTTTACATTTCCTCCACCCTTCTGGAGGCCCCACTGATCCCGGACCTCCCACTGTGGAAATAAACATCTTCAGTGTAGCCTTGCAGAGGAGAGGGGAGGAAGGATGGCACCATTAATCCCTTTCTTAACAGAAATGACAATAAATTTCCAATTAGAAGCGCTAGAAGGCCGCTGAAGAGTGAGCTTCATCTCTCATTATCTTCCTTTATTTCTGCCGAGGGCTGACATGGCACCAGAGCTTCAAACACTGCTGTTGAATTTGGGGACAGGGTGTTGTAAGATCAGCCATGTATTTGGCTGTGCGGAATAGAAATGGTAAAAATCAGTTCACTTACCAAGAGGCAAGAGAGGCAAGCAAAAATGGACTAAATTGTCAGATTGTTACCTGTCCTCCATCTAACAGCTCTGCCCTAGAGTTTTAGTTTTTGTCAGAGACAAAACTCATTTTTCCCCCCAAATCCCCAGCAAGCCTAGGAGCATCCTAAGAAGCAACATTTGCTGGCTGTAATGTGGCCTCTGCACTGGACCGAGCAGAGTGTGCCGATAATGTCCCTTCATCTGCCCAGAGACAGCCCAGGGTCTACAGCTGAAACAGTTGGTCGCCTCAGGAACTTGCAAGGGGAAAGTTTGGTTCTGTCACAGATGCCTGTGAATGGCAGGAGTGTGTTTATATGAAGTGCCCAGAATTAGCAACTCTGTAAGACAGTGGATAGCGGTTTCCTGCTGGGAGGGGGTGGGGGTCGGAATGGGAGTGAGTGTTAATGGGTACAGGTTTCTTTTTGAGGTGATGAAAATGTTCTAAAATTCACTGTGGTGATGGTTAACTTTGTATATATACTAAAAGCCACTGAACTACACATTTTAAAGAGGTGAATTGTGTGGTACATGAGTTATAGCTCAGTAAAGGTCTTAAGGAAGAAGAATGTGGTTTAAGCTTAGTTTTTTATTCAATATGTGATTTTAATTTCCCTCCACCACTGACTTTGCCTGCCTTTTTCTTGAGGGTAGGGTGTTATGATAACAGTATTCCCATTTAGAACAAGTGAATTTGAGGAATTACATAGTTTATAATATGAAATGAATGAATGGTCAGAGAATACAACACATATTTTGCAGTTAGTTTACGTTTGTGATTAGATTTTCCCTCTAAACTAATAGCAAATCATTGTCCATTTCTTATGTCTCTACAAACTAACAGCAGTAACTATTACTGAATACTAATTAGTAGAGCAAGAAAGAAACCTAGAGATGTGAAGTCCAGCTTTCTTTGCGGATAATCAGGTAACAGAGTGGGGGGTGAGGGAGGGGAGTTGGGAGGCCTCCTCGCCCTTGACTTCTAACTTGCTCAGTTTCTGCCATCCATGCTGAGACCTGGAGCCTGTGAGAAATTTTTGTGGGCAGTGGAGGTTAACAAGACACTGTATCAATGTCTATTCATCCATATTTTAAATGCTGAATTGAGTCTTTTAAAGTCCTGCATTGAATGGGATTGTAAATGTCACGGTAACTCAGTGTGTTACACAGATGACTTCCCAGAGCGTCCGTTCCAAGGTTGCTTTTCCAAACCTCCTTCCCTCTCCTCAGGCCCTCATCTTTAACTGGCACTGGCTCACCCTCCCTTATTCTTGCTTCTCCCTGGAAGTAACAGAGGCCCGCACATTGAGCTTCCCCCACTTTCCCTCCCCTGTGCCTTCAAATTCATGGGTGTCTTCATCCAGCCTACTTTCCTCGCCTTGTCCTCTCCCGCCGCCTCCTCAGGAAGGAGTCACCCACCTCTCCCTGCTGCCTTCCCCTGTGCTTTCTAGTCCTTTAGAGACTTGTCTCACGCCCTTTCCCCTCTGAGGGAGGTAAGCAGGAGGCCAAGGACAGAAGGAAGACCTTGTGGGTTGGGATTTTTGGACTTGAAAGTTCTCTATAAAATGTTTTAAATTCTTTTGTAAAAATACAAGTGGTCATTAAGGAGGGCTATAGGAAATAACCTGCAAGGGTAAATGGACAGTGTGTGGCTCTCAATTTTCAGTGGGTACAAACCAGAGGCTTGGCCAGGGTGGGGGATGAGAGGAATCAAGAACAGATTGGAAGAAGCTTATTCTATACGTCCTTCATTTTTAACTTCCCAGCCTGCAGAATCATCTGTCAATATCGATCTGCACTTCTAAACATCTTCCAAGTTGAAATTCGCCATTTATAATAATAGCTATCATTTACTGAGTACTACTCTATTCCAGGCACCATTTTGGAACTTGATATTCCTCTAATTTAACTCCCAACCTTTTGACTAGTATTATTATTATCCTCATCATTATTTCTATAGATAGGGAAACTGAAGCACAAAGAGCTTAAATTAACTTGCTCAAATTCGCAGTCTTGATTTTTAAAGTTCCCATGTCCCATGTTGTGTTATAATGTCCCCCAACTTCACCATCATCCCTGTTTAGAACTTGAAAGGTCATCAGGCCTCTGCTTATGGCAATGCGGACCTGAGAATATGAGGAAGTGAAATAGAAGTCTGAACAAACTAAATAGAGAGAGATGGTTTTAATGTTCAGAACATTCTGATGAGTGTGTACTTAGTGGGTTTGTGAGTGTATTCACTTCTGATGGCTTCAAGACTGGGGAAGATGTCTGAGGAGGACGTTTCAGAAGGCCAATGGGACGTTTCACACACCGAATGCTCTGGATTGCCTTTGATTTGTGTTGTGACTTTGACCCCAGATATCCAGAGGGCACTTGGCTTTGCACATTCACACTTTTTGAACTTTGAGGTTCGGAATCCCAGATTTTGGAATTTTTTAAATGACACCTTATTTCAGAATATATGGCTTTTGTCCATGACAAAGAATCTGTTATCTTTCTTTCTCTCTCTCTTTTTCTCTCCTCCCTCCCTCTTTCTTTCCTTCTCTCTCTCTCTCTCTCTCTCTCTCTCTCTCTCTCTCTCTCTCTCTCTCTCTCTTTCTTTCTTTCTCTCATCTGTATTCTAATGAGGGAACGAGAATAAGCTCCACACTCTATGTAGATTTCACTGGGTAATTTTACCTGACAGCTTTCTCATACACACAACAGGTAGGTAATGGTGAACATTCCTGAGAGTAAATATTTTACTTTGGAAATGGGAATTACCTTGATGATGACTAAACCAGCCCTATAAGCAGTGCTTTTTAGGTCTTTGGTTATATCAGATTTTCTTCTTAGACTTGGTCTTTTAAATCAGATGGTTAAGATGAGACCAAATTTAAAAAAAAAAAAAGGCTCTCCAGCTGGACCTTCTTTCTTCCATGTAAATCTTGTCCTACCTTGCAGATTTTGTCATAACTTCTTTTTCTGTTTCTTTCTTTCTTTTCTTTCTTTCCTTCCTTTCTTGCCAGTTTACCCTTGTGGAGAGTAACCCAGCATTTCACATTCCCAGAGTAAAGGATTACTTGTTTTAGCCTTGGCCTTCTTTGCCAAGCAAACCCTTACAGTTTTCAGCAGGGAAAACCAAAGGATGGGACAGTCTTTAAAGATAGAAGCCCGTCACCAAAAGAGAATGAAAACCTCCAGCAATTTTCAGAACATCTGAACTAATTAAAACAGACACTGTGCCACGTGGTCAGAAATGTGAAGAATTCTTAGGATTGATACCGTCACCCCCATGCACTGGACTGTCAGAAGAATGAAGCACTAGGCAGCTTTCAGCCCTGTCTGTGCCACACGAATTGTCTGACTCTAAGCCCAGGGCTCAATCACACATGATTTCCTGGTCCTGAAGATTGTTCCACAAACACACATCAGTCTCAGCTCTGGCCTTGAGAGAAGACCGCTCCTACTCCTACCCACCTCAAGTCGAATAATGAACAGTGCTAGAATGAGTCAGGGTAGATTTGTACACGTGTTAATAAAAGTGTAAATTGAGGACTCTGGGCTGCATTAGCATTGAGGCTGTTACTGATGATTTATTTTTACTTGACAAGACTAAAACATAAAGACAGTTTGGGTTTTGTGCCAGTTCGGTCATGCTCTAAATTGTGATTAGAAGGTGTTTGTCACCAAAGAAGACTTTATCAGCAGTCCCATCACTAATGCCCACCAGACTCTTGAGCCCAGAAAGGAGGCAGCAATGGCGGGAGGGATGGAGGCTGACTGCTCTGGACGGGGCCCCTGCAAGACCCTCTGCGTACATCGACCCACTCAGATGTTCAAACACTAAGGCAAGCAAGTCATTTCCATTCTCTGGGTTTCTGTTTTCTTACCTTTAAATTGAATGATTTGGAATAATCTCCAAGGTTGCTTTCAACTGTCATGCTCTTTGATTATGAGCATTATTTACACATGGGGGAACACTTTGGGGGCTCCCGAAGGTCCCTCCCAAGCTCTGCTTCTCTCAAGCCTTCCTCCTCTTGACCTCCCAAACTGGCCAACCATCCTATATGATACTATGGCTCATTTTTCCTTTGTGACAGGGCAGAGCACACTGAAGAATTTCAATATTCAGTTTTGCTACATAGCAGACTGCATGGAGGCCACTCAGTGACTCTTTTCAGTGCATGGCTCTGACTTCCTTCCCTCAGCTCATTTTCTCGGTCTTGCCAAAATTGTCCTGAGAATATCTGGAATCTATGAAGTGTTATTTTCATGCCGTCCTGAGAACTATTGCCATCTTCTTTTTCATTGTGGACCAGATATCCTAAAACATCATTATGCCTCTGCTGAGGTGATGGTCATACCTTTCTGACTGAACTTTTATTGGGAAGCATACCGACTCACCCTCTGAGGTGACTCTACAGTTCCTGGAGCTGTGCGCAGTGCCTTCGAGTAAATACGTTCTTCCAGTTATAAACGGTCTGTGGTAGGGATTTCATTCAGCTCACCCTCTCCCCTGGTTTCTTCTCCATTACTTTACAGACACAGAAACTGAGGCTCAGAGAGGCTAAATCCAAGGGCTGGAGAGTGGCAGACCATGTGCCCTACCGTTACACAGTACTGCCTTTACGCACGCGTGCGCGCGCACACACACACACACACACACACACACACTTATACCTTATTTCAAAGACCACAGAAAGTCTATGATTGTGATGTTAAGTAATGGCAAAAGTTTAGTCTTTGAAAATTGCCCTTTTTGGTTTTCTCAGAGGAAGCTTTAGGCAGGAGCCTAAACTCCCCTGTACTCCACAGTTTGGTTATCTTCAAGTGGGAAAATGCACCTGGCCTTTCCTATCTCAGAGGAATGTTGTGAAAATAAAGACAAAATAATGAGTTGGATTTTTCCAGGCCTTAGGGTCATTCCAAGGATTGTGCATTTTGTGTAAAATAGTGTTTACTCTTCTGATTTCTGCTTGTCTACGATTTTCAAGAAGTTTGATTCATATCTTTTTATGTTCATAGTGATAAAGGTACTTTCTTAATTTTCCCAAAGTTTCTGTTCCTAACTTCACTGATTATTTGAAAACTAAGATCCTTAAAAAAAATCCTTACACACACTGGAGATAGACACTGTGGGTTGGGTCTACTCATGTGATCGTTGAAAAACTGGAGTTGAGGCAGAACCAATATTAGAATTTGTAAAGTGTTATAACCAGGATTAAGACATGGACAGTATGCTAATGCAGAGTCCAGAATAAATGATTATCAATACATTTGAAACTGACAGGGAAGACAAAGAATTTGAAAGGAGATAGCAGCTGAAGAGCCATTGCTTATTTGATGAATCATCTCTAGCCCTTTGGAAACCCATGCATTGCCTTGTACATATCATTATTGAACATTTCTCTAGTGAATTAATACAGTGAATGCAATGAATTCTTTTTCACTATAAAGCTTCCCATTTTGGGGCACGTGTGTGGCTCAGTCAGTTGAGTGTCCAACTCTTGGTTTCTGTTTGGGTCATGATCTCAGGGTCGTGGGATCAGGCCCTGCGTCCGGCTCTGCTGAGCTGGCGCCTGCTTGTCCTTCTTCCTCTGCTCCTCCTCGAGCTCCCCCTCTCTATTTCTCTCTCTCAAATAAATAAGTAAAATTTTTTTAAAAAATAAAATAAAGTTTCCCATTTTAACCAAACCAGAACTAGACAAAATATAGTGGGAAAGGTGTTCGTGCAGGTACCACTTAATGCACTGGACTTGACACACTGTGCACAGACAAAACACGTCAGAACCACAGTTCAGCAGACTCTTGACTCACCTGGGAGAGAGACCTGCTGCGACTCTACCAGTGTCATCTGCTGCTTCAGATGGCCCCACACACACACCTGCGGGGTTGGTATCTGCATTTCAACGTGATCTCCACGTGACTTGGTGGCTCATTAAATTTTAAGAAACACTTACTGTGCAGCTTTCAATTTTATTCTCTCCCGATGGTCTGTGATGGAATGTTAGACTTTAATATCTGATATTAATGAATATGTTGCTGTCATTCTGTCCTTTGCTGAGCACAGTTATCCTTTCTTACCAACCCTGCCCCCTTCCAAAGAGAAGTTATTTGGAATAATTCTTTGCGGGCTAATGTGTGGAAGGAAAATGTAAGACCACTAACCCATGGCAATGATTGCTTTTTTTTTTTTTTTTTTTTTTTTTTTTTTTTTTTTNGAATTCACTTTGATTTTCTTCCTTTTTCTTCTTAGTAGGAAGTAGTGTGAAGGAGAATTTTTTTTTTTTGAGGGAAAGAAAAAAACAGTGTCATGGAGAATTAGACTCTCATGAATATGGCCATTTTCTCCCTGAAAATTATTTTCATCCTTCTCAGTCTAATGGATTTCAGTTGTCTCAAGAATAATTTAACACTGTCAAATCCTGCTATTTAACATCACTGGAAGTTACATTGATTTTTTGTCTTCTCTCCAGTTTCCTAATGACTTAAGGAAAGCAAATTCAGCTCATTGGCAGCACTCTGATCAAGATGCGCTGCCGCAGGATGTGGCGGTGCGGACAGCCGTGCCGGGGTGCATCCTGGGAGATGCGCTGCCGCAGGATGTGGCGGTGCGGACAGCCGTGCCCGGGTGCATCCTGGGAGATGCGCTGCCACAGGCTGTGGCGGTGCGGACAGCCGTGCCCGGGTGCATCCTGGGAGATGCGCTGCCGCAGGGTGTGGCGGTGCGGACAGCCGTGCCCGGGTGCACCCTGGGAGATAAGAATGCACCAGCAGGCCACTCCCTCAGCACCAGAAGACCCTTACTGAGTTACTACCCCTGCGACATAGTTATACTTCGCAGGGTGCAATCCTGCCGGATTTCCTCTAGAAAGGAAGGAAAGGATAAAGAGACTTGAATGTACCAGATAGAAAGGAACTCTTTCATCAAAAATCCATGGTGGGGGGATGATCATCTACCTCTCTAAATACGTCTGTGTCCCCTTTAGTGGACAGTCAGTGGGGCTTTCGAATGCCCACTTTTAGAGAGGAAGTTGGAGAGGGAAGGTGTCCTTGCTTTTGAATCCCTGCTATGCAACCTAGCGGGGCCAGGCGGGGCAGGAAGGTCAATACTGTGGAGCACAGGCAGCAGGGGTGAGGTCCCGACTTCTGAGATGATAGAGGTTATTCTAGTAGTCTGCGTGACCAGAGTTAGAAGGTGGGAGGAAGGAGGAGAGGTTTCTTGGAGGCTAAGAAAATGAGAGACGCAAACAGGAGAGTCACAAATGAGAAAAGAGTAGACCAGGGTGGACTTACCCACCTAGAGTGTCAATAGTGTCAGCTAGATACTGGAATGGAATGGTGCTACCAGAGCCCCTGCTCAGAGCCCCCTTTGCCCCCCTCCCAAGAGCTAAGTTCTCAAAAATGGCTGAAGGGGGGTGGTGGATGGACCAAATCAGAGTCTTGTGAGGAGCTAGTTTAGAATATTCCTGTCCAGTCTTCTCCCAAGGCATACCATAGACAGCGTAGTTGTGAGTGGTTTACTAGTGGAGGATTGGGGCTTTGAGCCAGCCACACTGAACATAGGACTCCAGCACTTCCCCTTACTAGTCATGGGACCTTTGCCCAGTGGTCAACCCTCTCTCGTCCCCATCTCCTCATCTGTAAAACTATGATGATATTAATAGTAACCACTTCATGGGTATGGTATCAGAATTAGGAGCAATATTTCCTGCCTGCTGTCTGGCAGAATACCTGTCCTATAAGGAAACCACTCAGGAAATGTAAAAAAATTCTTTTCACGATTGGAACCTAATTTGATTCGGAAGAAAATTTGAGCTCTTGTCCAACTCAGAAAACAACAAGGTGAACAAAATAACTTTGATTGTAATTCTAGGCATTAGCCTACTCTCAGGACATTAGAAGCATAGTATATATCCAGGCTGTTTTCATGTCATTTGAAAGACTAGCAATTTGAGTTATGATGCATATATAATGTTGTCATCCTACTTATACCAGTTTCTTCCAAACATAAATGTGTTTGAAAACTTGTGATGACAACGCATGATCTAGAAATCAGAAGGCCGTGCCTCTAACCGGTCTCTTTCCTCCCCTCC